>OU343221.1:64417673-64470863 GCA_910596185.1 Chrysanthemum makinoi
TGCCCCACGTACCGATAAAGTAACCTATCTTTAGAATGTCCTAAGGATCAAACAGTATCATTTAAGTTCCTAGAGTACTTTGTTCATATGCCTTTTCAAATTGTTCCTCCATCGGATCATAGATCCTGTTATCCTAATGTGCACTCTCCAGTCCATCCCTCACTACTGGCGGTCTATCCCAACCCATTATTTGCGGCTTATCGCTCTCACTTTCCACTTATCATCTAAGATGACCGGCCGCTTCCCTAGGAACTCGAGTCATCTTCCTAAATACTAGCGTCCTCGAACGTTCACTTCCATGGTCCCTAGCCATTAGTTTTTCAATCGAATGTGGCTTTCTAGCAACGCCGCCTCTAGGTAGAAAGGTCCTTTGGGACCTATTAAAGTTCTTGTCCTACCAAGGTCCGTATAGATGGCGTTCTATCCACCCGATCTCATGTGGGATTTCCTCTTCTTTGTAGTAAGTATGCTTTTTGACATCGTATATTGACCTAACACGCCCATCTCCTACCACTATTTTGGACACTACAATCATGATGGCACAAGCGGTAGATAAGAATCTTCTTCCTACTACAATGGGCATGTCGGTCGGCTTATTCATGTCTAGCACATGGAAATCCGCCAAAAGAGTCAATTCTCGTACGTGTACTACCATGTCTTTATTATCCCTCCCAAATATGCAATCTACCGTCCGCTAGACCTAAGATGGTTTCTGTTGGTTCTATCTTACCTAAGTTAAGGCTTCTATGGAGGGACAATGGAACAAGATTGATGCATGATCCTAAGTCGTCTAGAGCATCGAGAGGTTTGGAAGTTCCAAGCCTACACGTAAGAGTAAATAGCCCGTTATCGTCTAACTCTCTTATGTAGATTAGGTCGCATAAAAGCGGACCATGTTTTCCAAGTTTAAGTTCTAACTCATATTTTTCTTTTAAAGCATTATAATAAGGTGCATCAGTTAAGACTTCAAGAATCGGTTTTTCTTGATGGAGTTTCTTGTACTCCTCCTCTAGATTAGGTTTGGGTTCTTGGTTACGTTTCTCAAGAGTAGGTTCTACCAATGGCGCGAGACCTTGGTATCTCATTTTGGATTGCTTGAAACTCTTGTTGATAGCATTTACTTGAGTAAACCGTTGGGTGGAGGGCATGAGTGCGCCCTCTCGCATGGTGACCAAGAACATGAAGGTCGAGAATCGAACTCACTTTTTGGTTCTTTATAGTATCACTTGAGAGTGCTCCAATTTCCCAGTATTAAGGATTTAAGAGGCATCAAGCTTGTTTGTCATTTTGCTTTGTCGTTGCTTAAAATCGACTTCAAGCTTAGTTAATCGAGTTTCTTGAGATGACATGAATCTAGATGCAATTGCCTGCCTCAGACTAGTGGGGTTCCCGTGTTTGGAGGATTGAACCTATTAGGTGGACTATATGACTTTGGGGTGTGCTTGAATTTTGGTTCCACTTAAGGTTAGGGTGATTTCTCCATGAGGGGTTGTAAGAGTTTCCTAAGTTGTTTTGTTCGGGCTTGAAAATGTACCACTTCTCTCATCGCATCTTCGTCCGGTACCGTGGAGGCGTAGTCCGCAAAGCTGCTCAGGGAGTCTTGTGCAATCACGAGTGTCATGGGACCACTACATAACTCACAAGGTAGAGTGATTTTATTCACTTGATGTGAAGACTTAGGATTTTCGTAGGAGCTCATTAGGAATTTAACTTGATCTTCAAGATCAAGCATCCTACGGTCGGAAGATTGTGAGTCAATGGGAGGCAAGAGATTGCCTTAACATTTTTTGGGCAACTCACGGGGGTCATTCCAACTTTCGTCATAGAGAGCAAGGTCCTCTATTATACCCCATGATTCTTCCGAGGTGAGATCACTAAGTTTTCCACCGGCCGCTTGGTCAATGGATCGCTTGGTTGGGAAGTTGACATGATCATAGAAGAGTTGGACTTGAAGCCAAATATCAATGCCATGATGAGGGACTTTATGAAGTAAGTCCTTGAATCGAGTCCATGCTTCTAGATGATTCACCTTGACGTTGTTGGAACATCAAGATATCATTCCTAAGCTTAGTGGTTCTCCCCGGTGGGAAAATTGAGCAAGGAAGCGAGAGGTGAGATCATCCCAACTTGAGATGGAGCCGCGGGAATCGCTCAAGCCATTTACTAGCTTGTCTCGGGGTAGAGAAATTGGAAGAGCGTAGACACGTGGTCTCCCGGTAGTAGCATCGAGGTCGATGGAATCGACAATTTTAAGGAAATCCTTAAGATGCTGATTAAGATATTCGGAATGAAGTCCATGGAATGCTATCCCTTTTTGCACCAACCGGATGGTGTCGGATCGCAGGCCGATTTTGGGCATGCTCGGAAGCTCAATGGTGTTCCTATAGCCTAGGTGGCTTGGTCTCGAGTATTCACCAAGAGTACGGGCTCTTGGCGGTCATTTTGTTGGTAGGTTGATGAATGGTGGTTGGTTATCACCTTCCATGATGAAAAGTGATGGGATTACAACAAAGTGTCACGAAGAATGGGATAGACTACGACGAAAGCTAAAAATGGGGAAAAGCTACTTAATAGGAATCCAGCAGGAAACCTAAACGAGGTGGACTCCAACTAGCTATTCTATTCCCCGGCAGCGGCCCAAAAACTTGATAACGCTCTACACGCGTCGTTCGGTGTCAAAGGAACTTCCTTTTCGTCGAGCAGTTTTTTCAACACCCTAGGAGCAGTGAACCTAATCATTGTAGTGTAGTATTAGGGTAAGCCACGGGAATTGATATCGTTCTCTAGGGAATAGGAATGCTAGTGAGAAGTTACTACGCTAAGGTTGGGGTTGAGGATGATTATTTTTTATCTTTTTATGTTTTTTTTGGAAATGGAAAGGTACGAATCTCGGGGTTTGGATTTGGGGGGGTTGGTATTTCTACCGATTACTTCTACTTATCTAATTATCTAAACTAAGGTGTATGTAGTCTATGTCTAATTATTGTGTGCCCGTATGATGATTTAAAGATGTGTTTACTTAGATTTTATTACTCCTTAATTATCTCCTATTGATGGTTGAATTTTCACGTCCTTATTCTTAATCGCGTTGTGTGTCTAAGGTCGTAGGGTATGCGTTTATCCCTATCTCTTTGAAACAACCAAAGGTTAATGACTACAAAATCTCTAGGATTTATAAACTTTAACTCTAAGGTACTCTTCGGATAGTTTAGCCTACAATGACTCTAAATACTATAAGCTAAGGTTCACAAAGATTAATCAAGCATTAACTACACAACGGATGACCTATCGCAATACTAGATCATTAACAATTAAGATAAGAGACAACCAATCAATATTCAATAATCAAGTTTCATATTCCCTAAGCAAACACACAAGTAAATTAGCCGGCATGGGAAACATGCAAGCATACACACAATTAATTGAAGACATAATTAAATTAATGAAGTAAAACACTTATCTTGATGTAAGATAGGGATTGGAACCCTAAAATACGTAACAAGACAGCCTTGGTTCGGTTTAGGTTTTACTCGAAAAGACTACACACCAAAACTAAAAAATTCGGATTCTATATATAAGATTACAAATGCGACGGCGTCACCCTTTGATTTGTGACGCCGTCGGGTCGCCGCTATTAGGGTTTCGTCTTGGCCACGTTAGTCTTGCGACGGCGTCACCTTATGCTTGTGACGCCGTCCCCTTCGGTCTCTGACGCCGTCTGATCAAATCTAGGCCGTCTGAGTTGCGACGACCTACTCTTTTAAAACCTGAAGCCGTCACTTGTAAATAAGCAATTTGGCTACTGAGCCGTCACAAAAGTTGTCCGACGGCGTCACTACTTTGTGCCTGACACTGTCCCCTTCAGCTCCAGCAGCCTGAGTGTCTCGATTCTTGAATTTGGCCATTTTCTTCGTATATTCGCGCCTTTTCTTCCGAATAAGTGTCATTCCAGCATTTTGCCTTCAAGATACCTAAAAAGTGAAAAGGAACGATATTAATTAATAACGGATACAAAAGTGATCAAATAAGGGCTTAAACGACCCCTCAAAAAGGTACATTTTAAAACTTATCAGCTTGTCATTAAACTTCAATTGAGCCATGAGAGTGGTGAATTTTAAGTTCTGGTAGTGCGGCGTAAGATAGGGTTAATGCTAGTGAACAGACTTTATCGAGAGAAAAGATTTGAACTTTTAAAGATTTTAAAGAAAGTAAATAATGGATAAATATAGATTTTATTAAAAAGTATACATATATATACTTCTTACCGCCTAAGAGTAGGTAACGGTACTATTTATACAGTAAAAATGGATTTTCCCTCGACCAGCACTGACGGTAATATTTTTGCACTGCCAGACTTAAAATAGTCAAACAGACTTAAGTGTGACATCACCAGTTTTAACTCTGAATAGTAGCACTTCTATTAGTATAACTTCCATACCTCCCCTATCTTTGATAGATATTGCATTTCCCTGAAAAATTAGTCTAAAACCAAGAGAAATACAACATTTAGGTCTTAAAAGTAGAATTAACCCAAAACCACCAGAATTAATTCATAAAAAAACCAAAGAAAATTGTTCAATCACACCAAAGGTATTGTAGCAAACACAAAAATAAAAAATGTTCACAAAACCACCAATTCCACCAACACACAGATGTTCATAATACTTTCATACAAATCTAACTATGCATAGGTTAGCCTATGCTTCCTTCAAAGGTAATAGAAACTCCTTGGACTTCCTCAAACTCCTCCATGAAGTCCTTGTTACCAGTCATATGCCCAGAACATCCATTGTCAAAGATTCCTCTATCTCTGTAACGTATTGGATTTCACAAACACATCAAACCATGACAAATATGGGGCGTATGAATATATGGTTTTAGAGAGAGAAAGTCGAGTGTTCTAGAGAGATAAAACAAATGGAAGGTTAGATTACTCAATAAACATCCAACCCCTCTCCCTTGTGGAGAGAGGGCTATTTATACAAATGACTAAGCCCTCCTTCGGGCTGTGGATCAGGCATACAATGGGTAAAGACCCGTCCTTCTTCCACGGTGTTACTTACACTACTGCTAATCTAACTAATATACTAATATATATACGAGCTATAATATGCTAAACATATGTTGTGGTGACTAACACTTCATCATGGATTTTCTAAATCCTAACAATCTCCCCCTAAGGGAGGTCACCCCAATAATTACAATGGAAAATGTCCTAGCAATTAAGCTTTAGTCATTGATGATCGAGCTCGTAGACTTTATATCTCCAGCAACTTAAACGTCATGCAATAGTAGTGATTCCTTGACTTGGAGTGGTTCATTGATATGTGATTAGGAGCATCCATTGAGATCATCATCATCATTACATCTCTACATTGTCTGATTGTGGGATTGCCAACATGTGAGGTAGAAACTTATGGACCGACATGCTCACATTTTGGATCATGATATCTTCTCATCAGAGTTGCGGAAGCTTTAGTTGATTCATGATATTTGCAGCAGAGTAGCAGAAGCATGGAGTGTAAATATCAGAGTCGTTGATGCACTTATCATGATTTCTTTAGAAATGAATGTGTTGTATGAGCATGTGGCTATGGATTGACCTCTCAATTCTGATCAGCTACAAACGTCAGGTGTACCTACATACAACAGTTAGCAATAAAGTGCACGAAAGCGTCTTTGATCACTTTCGTTGAATTGAGGTACACGGCCCATGGTTCCTCGTTGATCAGTACAAGTACTGCCTGTGATCAGGTATAATTCCGAAGAATCTCCTTGCAAGGGTTTCGCAGCTGCTCTAGCCGTTCTCAAACCGGAACATCTCAAAGAAGACAACACAGAGTGAGTGAACCAGCTAATTGAGATTCACTGATTGATGAAAAGAGATTTGAAAAACAATCGTGTACTGCTCAATATAAAGTGTTTTTGCAATACAACAAAGGTTTTAAGAAAAATCAATTATCAATCATAAACACCTTTTATTTTTGATATATTAATACACAGTTGATGTGCTAGAGAAAAGAATTTTAAGCACAACAACCGGTTTTTCAAAGGTATCCGTCAATCCATTTCCTGGACCAAGGTAGATTCAATAATGAATCACCCCATTGTTTCAATCCAGTTGTCACAAGTTTGATCTATTGGATAGATCTCACATGTTACCTACCAAGAGCTTGTTTGATGTTGGCTCTAGAAGGATTTCCATCTTCATTGTGAATATTTTACATATCACTCAGATGTTCTGGCAATACCACAAGGATAATGCGTAGGACTCTTAAGATATAATCTCACTTTCCATATTGTGTGAAACAGTAAGTCTTCATTAATTTTGTGTCCTAATGAGATTTATTGATGATCTCGTGGCTCTAGACTCAATAGTGCACATTTGGTTCCTATGCCAGAGACTAGGGAGAGGGTCTCCTTCTTCAATATCAACAATCTCTAAGAGAAAGTCGATAGATATTGTAGGTTCCCCGTGAGAATGAAACAAGTCCTTTTAAGAGGAACTTGAGTAGCTTGGGAAGTTAGGTGCAGTGCGTCACTGGGTCCATGACGTTTTGTCTTCAATACCAGTGTTACCTTAGTAACAACCAGTAGCATATGTATTGAACCCAGTTTCTGCCCTAAGGTTGAATTATTGGAGGGCTATTTCTTTTCACCCTTTGACATTTCAATTCTTTTTCATCTTTCACCCCTTTCAGTGCTTACCAAGACTTCATTACTAGAACCTTGTTGGGTTTGTTGCAGTACTAGCTCTGTCTCAGTCGGCACTCTTCCCATATTCTCATTTTTCTCCTTTTTTCATCATACCTAAGGACTTCTACACTATCTAGTGGATTGTCCCTAGGTAGATCCCTCCGGCTCTGGCGGGATCGTGGGAACGAATACCTAACTTAACCATCCTTATATCTCCATACATAAAGTAAATTTGGTCGGTCTTTTGGTATTGTTCTTCTGCCATTGGAACCAATTGAAAATCAATCCAGGTACTTGTGATACATTATCAAAGCATTTTGTACATGAATTATTTTTGATATTTCAGAAAAAAAAAGCTCCCCCTCAACATGTGCATCGTATGTTTGAAATCCTTTTGGCACATGGAGGCAAGAGGAAGAATTCACTTCTTTGATCAACATTTTCTAAAGATATTAACATCACTTTCCCGCTCAAAATTAGTATTTTAAATACTTTGTTAAAGATATTTTTGGGAAAGGATGTGGTTTTCAAAAAATTGCTCCCCCTCAATATGTGCATCGAGATATTTGAAGTGATTTTAACACATAGAGGGAAGGAGATCTTTTGAAGTACATCCACAATCACAAAAGCCATAACGAAACCATTAGGAAAGGCATAAAGGAGATATTTTGAAAGTTTATTTTCCTTTTGAAATGCTCCCCCTCAATATGTGCATCGAGATTCGAAAACGTTTAGCACATATGGGAGAGCAGTATGCACATTTGAATCAAAATGATCACCTTTTATCACATTGCATATTTATATCACATTTTCTCCCCCGATAAAAAAATTCAAAGTTTTTGAGATTTTGGATCTCAAGTGATTTAAATATGTAAGAAAATCTTATAGGAGAAAAATGTGTCCGGTTATATTTGATCTGAAATGAAACACTCCTAAGTTCCCTTTTTAGAGTAAAAAAAAGGAAACTACTAGCCATAACCTATCACTACCATATACATTTTAGTTATAGTTGTTCATAATACAATCACCACATAACAGAAAATATTAAACATAACAAAGTTACTACAGGAAGATGTCTTCATTCAGTTCTTTGAAGTAGCTTGTAATGTCCTTCACGTAATCTACCACCCACAAAACTTTCAAGGCTACGGAAGATCTTTCTCGTCTTAAGTCTTCGTCCAATCGCAACAATGAACTCTTTACACCTCTTCAAATCCTGTTCAGACCAGAATCTCATTTTGTTCTACGGCTTCAAGTCAAGTTTGATTTCCTTCACCCTTGAGTTTAATTCTTCTTCAACCATCTTGAGCGTACCATCACTGAACTTGTATAGCTCGCACAGCCTCATTAGCATTCTTGACCCGTATCTGTCGGTAAAGAGGACTGCTATGACAATCCGTCAATTTCCCGGCTATTATTTATACCAGAATATGCGAGTTATTTATTTTCTGACCATTATAACTCTTAAACGAGAAGTTATCTCCTGCTTTCCAAGTCCCGGCACCACACGCGTACCGACACCATAATAAAATTGACGTAAAATTTACTTTCAAATTTCAAAGTAATAATAATACCATAATATTTTGCTCGTCAAAACGTCTCCAGAAATATAAAATTTATAAAATACGGATACCCGAATAATATTCTACATAATTTAACGTTATCCTGTACGGAACAAATTATACAGTACAATGTACATATAATACACTAAATAACAAAAATACATCTCTTTGTCTTTCTTATCCCCACACACGACAAAAGACCAAACCCAAAAGCAGAGATATGAAGATATCATATCTTCTTCTTCCTCATCTAGCCCTGCAAATCCCTCCTAGACCGAATCTTCCAAAGAAGGAAAACCCAACATGATATCTCACCATATCCTTCTCTTTCTTACCCAAAACCATGTAAGTTTTTGTCTTCCAAATCCTCTTTGATCGCCGTTGCTACTCATACGAAATCAAAGAGAATCAAGATAAAATCACACAAGAGATTCATATTTTCATATCTATCTACCTAGAGTAAAGTCCATGATTCGCCTAAGAATTTGGAAGCTAGCCAAATTTGGCTTCAAACCAAGACCAAGAGAAGAAAGATAACCAAACTCCTCCTCAACATACTCCTATATTTCTAGTCGAATTGCAAAAGCTCCAAACTCAGTTTCTCATCATCACTTTCACAAAAATTAGGGTTTGGTAAATCAAAGGGCTTTTTGAAATTGATTGAGGGGTTTTATTCTTGGGTGAAAGAGGAAGCTATCCCAGAAGTTAATTGGTCTAAATCAAGCCGGGTCACCTCCAATCGAAGTTTTTGTGTCCGGTGTTCATACCCACTCGACCCATTTCGAATATCGTAAGAACATGTCTCATTTGTGTACCTATTTATTTGTGTTTTATTCGGATATTAATTCATATATGTATATCGATTGGTATTTTTGAATTGATAAAGAAAATGTTGTTGGCGTATTTTTGTTGTTGTTGTTGCTTCTATCGAGAATCAAAGAAGGAATTAAAACTGAAGTTTGTTAAATTGTGTGGTAAAAAAAACTTAATGGAAGTCGCTTAAAAATATTGGTTTTGGCTTAGTTTGGTAATCGGCTTGATTTCGTTTCTTTAGCTTATTTCTAGTTATTCGGCATCTTATTCAACTTATGTTAGTGCTGGTCTCGGCTGAAATAGGGCCCCATTCGAAGTGTTTATTTTGTGCTATAAGCTTATTTGGTTTTGGTTTTGATTTAGTTTCGATTATTGATTTTTTTTGCGACGTGTTGCGTCGAGCCTAAGTCAAAACATACATAGTTTGTTTTTATAAAGATAAAGATGATAGAAGTATTAATGAAATCAGTTGGAGCCTAAAATAAGTTATTGAAGCAGCTTTTGAGATGTGTTGGTTTTGGCTTCTCTTGGCTGCTCATTCTTTGCGACAACACCTAAGAGTCGAGAGGTCTTGAGTTCGAGCCTCGGAGTAGCCAAAGTGCCTCACGTTTGTTTTACGTTTTTGTGGTAAAATCTAAATAACAAAACTTTGTCATTCACTTTCATTTCGATCATTCGATGTATCAGTATAAGCATAAAACTTGGAAAAAGTAATATTTAATTTATGTTCTATAAACCGAATCTGTTTTGGGCTTGCGTCATGGGCTGGCGTCGCAGGCCCGGCACGATCACTAATTAAAATAGAAGGGTGCGTTGGGTACATAATATGAAAAACAAACTTCCTTCTAACCATTTTACTTATATATACAAATGTTAGTTTAAAACAAACTTCCGCGTCTCTCACTCGACCTACTCGATCTCGACATAATTTCACGACATACTATAATCTATTAAACTTGTTTTATAAAAGGATTGTATAGCTGGTAATCAAAACTTGATTTTGCACACTATTAAAACTATGGCTACTTATAACCTATTTTTATATACTAAATGAAACTTTTGACATTTGAACAAAAAAAAAAAATATAATATAACGGTTTATTATTGTGACATAGTCACTATGTACAAATGAAACTTATGCATGGGTTATGTGCAATTTAAAAAAAATCGTACACGTATAACTTATAAGTGTATACAAGCTCTTTTAACAAAAATCATTACTTAAAACTAGTTATTTACATACTTCTATTTATATTAGTAACTAATATTTTAAGTTTAAATAAATACACTTAGTTATATATACTTTAACATCAATGTCTTATGTTCCGACGACACATAATATTTATTGTAATTATTTTCCGTACATCGTCTTTCGGTTGCCATCGGACCGAAGATTCATTCGTCATTGTTATTTTCTTATTATGTACTTATGCACTTCCAAGAGCCAAAATCTACAAAATTATATTAAACATTAATCATTGCCACACAAACAACAACAACATAAAAAGACTTTTAAACTCATTTAAAATTCTTCGAGTCTTAAACTAGAACTATGGACTAAATTTGCCATACTAATCTAGGTCGCGTGTCGGTGCCATCCAATAATTCTAATTGACTGCTGCTTTAGACTGCATTACTGAGGTGAGTATTCACAGCCCTCTTTTTACTGTTTTACTTATTTGGGGTGAAATGCATGAATATAAACTTAAATTGTTTTCTTTGAACTATTTGATATATTTTGAACCCTTAGACTTAATTATAAATTTATGACTTGTTTGAACCTGATGGACCATACGTCCTTGACCTAAAGTCTCCCATGTTCGGAGCAATGCCGAGTCTCCCATGTTCGGAGCAGTCTTAATTGATAGTATATAATAGTTGTTATGATGTACTGTTCGTACATTCGCATTGTTAGTCCCCTATTGGTTTGCCGTTCGCACTCCAATTATACGTACCGTTCGTACGGCCTCCTTGTGTGGGGCAGTAGATAGTATGGATAGCGCTATTAGAGGTCGGCCAACCTCTCGTTCCCCTGTCTACGGAACGCATATTATTTATTTTAGGGGCTTTGCCGCATACTTTATTATATACGAGGCGTTATTGTGACCATATGTGCATTATTTACTAGACTTAAAATATGGAAGTGTATGTGAATTCATATGTTACAAGTCTTGTATGGGCGGGATTTGTAACATAGTGAGTTGACAGGACATTTGCTTGTCAGACCTTCAAAATCGTAATTTATTTTACATAAAACCTGTGTACTCACCAACTATTTTCATAGTTGACCCGTTTTTCTCATGCATTTTAGGTGATCGTTGTTTAGCTTATATTATGAAGATTTTAAATAAAGGAGTCGTCACAAGTTATCTGGTCGTCATGTAGTAAAATGTTATCTTTTGGAAGTCAAACTTTATGTTTCAATTGCCAAGGTCGGTTAGAACCTTGTTGTAATGTTACAATATTTCTTTAAATTTAAATTATGGTATTGTACTATATCTCTTTGCGATGTATGTTGATTATGTTACACTCACGCTTCCTAACTTTCGCCTCCGGCGGGTGCGGGGTGTGACAATAGATTGGAGAGGTTATAGTGAATGCCGGTTTTTATAAAATAAAAATCGCAACTATAACCAAAATATAATTTTCTTAAAACATGGAAACATCATACGAGTTGATTAGCACCAGCATTGCATCGTTACTCCTAAATTATGCATAGCCTGTACACCTATGCATAATTCAGGAGGAATCATATGATGATGGGATTAGTAGCCTCGGATTATGTTTGGTCGAGTCTTAAAGAGTCTGATCACCTGGAACTGCATTAGTCGCGTGAGTATGCATACCATGTTTATATGTCCACTATACCTTATATACATTTTATGTATGCATTCTTCTTTCTATATATTATGACCCGTTAGGCTAAGCACATTCTTGTTTCCCGTCACATTACACTCACTACCTGTCGCCGTCCCACACATCATCCGCCATTGTCTCACTCAACCAAATGCCTTGGCCTATTGTAGAATCATGACTACAAGGAACACCCGTTCAGGAAGCATCAACAATGAAGCTCCAAGAGACAGTGTTGCTGGATTGGCGGATCTCCTCACTCAGATTTTCGCACACATTGATGCAGGACGAGCCAATGAGGGAGCTAGTACCTCGACCAATGGCCACGGATGCACTATAAGACCTTCATGTCATGCAGGCCAAAGGAATTTCATGGCACCGAGGGTGCCATTGGCCTGCTATCATGGTTTGAGAATGTGGAGTCAAAACTTAGCATCACTAAATGTGCTGAAGGAGATAAGGTTGAGTTCTCTGCGGTCTACTTCAGATCGAGCACTGACCTGGTGGGACAACCATCTGAGACTAGAGGAGAGCAAATGGATTATCTTGGGAAGAATTCAAGAAGCTACTAACTGAGAACTGCAGTAAAGGACGAAGTGCAGAAACTGAAGCGGAATTCGGAACCATATGATGGTAGGAGTGGAAGTTGACAAGTACAACAGCCGCCCTTTCACGAGCTGACCAGAATGGTTCCCCATATGGTCTCTACTGTGGAGAAGCTGATTGATCGATACATCTGGGGTTTGATTCCTGAGATCAGGAGAGATGTCACCTCATCCAAGCCAACTACCCTGCAAGCTGCTGTGGGGATGGCATACCGCTTGACTAATGACGTGATCAGGTCTGGAGAACTAGCAAAACAAAGCGACTATGGCGAAAGCGACATGAGGATCACCAGGGAAGCCGAGACCAGGACCATCAAGACAAGAGGCAACGAGTGACCAGGAACTATGGAGCGACGACTCAGGAGCGCAGAGGATATGCAGGTCCACATCCTAAGTGCACTCGATGCAACCTCCATCACATAGGAAACTGCCCTAAGTGTAACGTGTGCCAGAAAGACGGCCACATTAGTCGGAATTGCTCAGACGAAATGGAAACCAAGGCGAAGGCTAACATGCTACGAGTGTGGAAGTCCGGATCACCTTCGGAACACATGTCCTAAGTTGAATAAGGCACAAAAGTCGGAGCACGGTAGCATGACTCTCGCGTTAGCACTTGATGAAGATAACCCAAATCGTGGAGGCAATGTCAACCCAGCTCGGGGTCGAGCATACTTCTTGGGCACTAAGGAAGCTCGCTAAGACACAAGCACCGTGACGGGTACATTCTTTTGATCACCCACCTTATTTCAGTACCTTCTAGTTCTAGTTCATGGCATTGATTAGTGTAGGACCTTGCATCATGAGCCTTAGTTTAATTGTTGCCTTCTTGCTAATCTGAGCACCCCACTATTAGTTGATTTGATTGGTTTAGACGATTTCAAACTCGAGCCAAACTTTCAAAAGGTCTCTTACATAGATGAGAATCCATCTTTTTCTGACAACTTGTTTCCTAGCTGATCTAGTGACAGTTCTTGTTTGATGAGTTGCGAAAATCAAGTTAGAATTCAAGTTGTTACTCAACCTACACAACTTAAACACTTGACCGGTCAGGTCGACAAGTTGTGAAAATTCACTAAGTAAGAGTCTTTTAAAGGCAAGGCACGAGAATGAGAAAGTTTGAACCATGAGAATGTACGCCTGTAGGGTAGACGGACTGAATCTCGAGGACGAGATTCTTTTTAAGGCTGGCAGACTGTGACAATCCGTCAATTTCCCGGCTATTATTTATACCAGAATATGCGAGTTATTTATTTTCTGACCATTATAACTCTTAAACGAGAAGTTATCTCCTGTTTTCCAAGTCCCGGCACCACACGCGTACCGACACCATAATAAAATTGACGTAAAATTTACTTTCAAATTTCAAAGTAATAATAATACCATAATATTTTGCTCGTCAAAACGTCTCCAGAAATATAAAATTTATAAAATACGAATACCCGAATAATATTCTACATAATTTAACGTTATCCTGTACGGAACAAATTATACAGTACAATGTACATATAATACACTAAATAACAAAAATACATCTCTTTGTCTTTCTTATCCCCACACACGACAAAAGACCAAACCCAAAAGCAGAGATATGAAGATATCATATCTTCTTCTTCCTCATCTAGCCCTGCAAATCCCTCCTAGACCGAATCTTCCAAAGAAGGAAAACCCAACATGATATCTCACCATATCCTTCTCTTTCTTACCCAAAACCATGTAAGTTTTTGTCTTCCAAATCCTCCTTGATGCTGAGTTTGCTACTCATACGAAATCAAAGAGAATCAAGATAAAATCACACAAGAGATTCATATTTTCATATCTATCTACCTAGAGTAAAGTCCATGATTCGCCTAAGAATTTGGAAGCTAGCCAAATTTGGCTTCAAACCAAGACCAAGAGAAGAAAGATAACCAAACTCCTCCTCAACATACTCCTATATTTCTAGTCGAATTGCAAAAGCTCCAAACTCAGTTTCTCATCATCACTTTCACAAAATTAGGGTTTGGTAAATCAAAGGGCTTTTTGAAATTGGTTGAGGGGTTTTATTCTTGGGTGAAAGAGGAAGCTATCCCAGAAGTTAATTGGTCTAAATCAAACCGGGTCACCTCCAATCGAAGTTTTTGTGTCCGGTGTTCATACCCACTCGACCCATTTCGAATATCGTAAGAACATGTCTCATTTGTGTACCTATTTATTTGTGTTTTATTCGGATATTAATTCATATATGTATATCGATTGGTATTTTTGAATTGATAAAGAAAATGTTGTTGGCGTATTTTTGTTGTTGTTGTTGCTTCTATCGAGAATCAAAGAAGGAATTAAAACTGAAGTTTGTTAAATTGTGTGGTAAAAAAAAAAAAAAATTAAGGAATCGCTAAAAATATTGGTTTTGGCTTAGTTTGGTAATCGGCTTGATTTCGTTTCTTTAGCTTATTTCTAGTTATTCGGCATCTTATTCAACTTATGTTAGTGCTGGTCTCGGCTGAAATAGGGCCCCATTCGAAGTGTTTATTTTGTGCTATAAGCTTATTTGGTTTTGGTTTTGATTTAGTTTCGATTATTGATTTTTTTTTGCGACTGTGTTGCGTCGAGCCTAAGTCAAAACATACATAGTTTGTTTTTATAAAGATAATGATGATAGAAGTATTAATGAAATCAGTTGGCGCCTAAAATAAGTTATTGAAGCAGCTTTTGAGATGTGTTGGTTTTGGCTTCTCTTGGCTGCTCATTCTTTGCGACACCACCACATCGAGAGGTCTTGAGTTCGAGCCTCGGAGTAGCCAAAGTGCCTCACGTTTGTTTTACGTTTTTGTGGTAAAATCTGAAATAACAAAAACTTTGTCATTCACTTTCATTTCGATCATTCGATGTATCAGTATAAGCATAAAACTTGGAAAAAGTAATATTTAATTTATGTTCTATAAACCGAATGTTTGGCTTGCGTCGTGGGCTGGCGTCCAGGCCCAGCGTATCACTAATTAAAATAGAAGGGTGCGTTGGGTACATAATATGAAAAACAAACTTCCTTCTAACCATTTTACTTATATATACAAATGTTAGTTTAAAACAAACTTCCGCGTCTCTCACTCGACCTACTCGATCTCGACATAATTTCACGACATACTATAATCTATTAAACTTGTTTTATAAAAGGATTCTATAGCTGGTAATCAAAACTTGATTTTGCACACAATTAAAACTATGGCTACTTATAACCTATTTTTATATACTAAATGAAACTTTTGACATTTGAACAAAAAAATAAAAATAATAATATAACGGTTTATTATTGTGACATAGTCACTATGTACAAATGAAACTTATGCATGGGTTATGTGCAATTTTAAAAAAATCGTACACGTATAACTTATAAGTGTATACAAGCTCTTTTAACAAAAATCATTACTTAAAACTAGTTATTTACATACTTCTATTTATATTAGTAACTAATATTTTAAGTTTAAATAAATACACTTAGTTATATATACTTTAACATCAATGTCTTATGTTCCGTCGACACATAATATTTATTGTAATTATTTTCCGTACATCGTCTTTCGGTTTGCCATCGGACGAAGATTCATTCGATCATTGTTATTTTCTTATTATGTACTTATGCACTTCCAAGAGCCAAAATCTACAAAAGTTATATTAAACATTAATCATTGCCACACAAGCAACAACAACATAAAAAGACTTTTAAACTCATTTAAAATTCTTCGAGTCTTAAACTAGAACTATGGGCTAAATTTGTCATACTAATCTAGGTCGCGTGTCGGTGCCATCCAATAATTCTAATTGACTGCTGCTTTAGACTGCAATACTGAGGTGAGTATTCACAACCCATTTTTTACTATTTTACTTATTTGGGGTGAAATGCATGAATATAAACTTAAATTGTTTTCCTTGAACTGTTTGATATATTTTGAACCCTTAGACTTAATTATAAATTTATGACTTGTTTGAACTGATGGACCATCGTCCTTGACCTAAAGTCTCCCATGTTCGGAAGCCTGCCGAGTCTCCCATGTTCGGAGCTTGATCTTAATTGATAGTATATAATAGTTGTTATGATGTACTGTTCGTACATTCGCATTGTTAGTCCCCTATTGGTTTGCCGTTCGCACTCCAATTATACGTACCGTTCGTACGGCCTCCTTGTGTGGGGCAGTAGATAGTATGGATAGCGCTATTAGAGGTCGGCCAACCTCTCGTTCCTATGTCTACGAACGCATATTATTTATTTTAGGGGCTTTGCCGCATACTTTATTATATACGAGGCGTTATTGTGACCATATGTGCATTATTTACTAGACTTAAAATATGGAAGTGTATGTGAATTCATATGTTACAAGTCTTGTATGGGTGGGATTTGTAACATAGTGAGTTGACAGGACATTTGCCAGTCAGACCTTCAAAAATCGGTAATTTATTTTACATAAAACCTGTGTACTCACCAACTATTTTCATAGTTGACCCGTTTTCTCATGCATTTTAGGTGATCGTTGTTTAGCTTATATTATGAAGATTTTAAATAAAGGAGTCGTCACAAGTTATCTGGTCGTCATGTAGTAAAATGTTATCTTTTGGAAGTCAAACTTTATGTTTCAATTGCCAAGGTCGGTTAGAACCTTGTTGTAATGTTACAATATTTCTTTAAATTTAAATTATGGTATTGTACTATATCTCTTTGCGATGTATATTGATTATGTTACACCTCACGTTTCCGCCTCCGGCGGGGTGTGACAGATTGGTATCAGAGACAGGTTATAGTGAATGCCGGTTTTTATAAAATAAAAATCGCAACTATAACCAAAATATAATTTTCTTAAAACATGGAAACATCATACGAGTTGATTAGCACCAGCATTGCATCGTTACTCCTAAATTATGCATAGCCTGTACACCTATGCATAATTCAGGAGGAATCATATGATGATGGGATTAGTAGCCTCAGATTATGTTTGGTCGAGTCTTAAAGAGTCTGATCACCTGGAACTGCATTAGTCGCGTGAGTATGCATACCATGTTTATATGTCCACTATACCTTATATACATTTTATGTATGCATTCTTCTTTCTATATATTATGACCCGTTAGGCTAAGCACATTCTTGTTTCCCGTCACATTACACTCACTACCTGTCGCCGTCCCACACATCATCCGCCATTGTCTCACTCAACCAAATGCCTTGGCCTATTGTAGAATCATGACTACAAGGAACACCCGTTCAGGAAGCATCAACAATGAAGCTCCAAGAGCAGTCTTGCTGGATTGGCGGATCTCCTCACTCAGATTGTCGCACACATTGATGCAGGACGAGCCAATGAGGGAGCTGGTACCTCGACCAATGGCCACGGATGCAGCTATAAGACCTTCATGTCATGCAGGCCAAAGGAATTTCATGGCACCGAGGGTGCCATTGGCCTGCTATCATGGTTTGAGAATGTGGAGTCAAAACTTAGCATCACTAAATGTGCTGAAGGAGATAAGGTTGAGTTCTCTGCTGGTCTACTTCAGGATCGAGCACGACTGTGGGACAACCAGCTACTGACTAGAGGAGAGAAGCTGCAAATGGATTATCTTGGGAAGAATTCAAGAAGCTACTAACTGAGGAGTACGCGAAAGGACAAGTGCAAAACTGGAAGCGGAATTCTGGAACCATTTGATGGTAGGAGTGGAAGTTGACAAGTACACAGCCCGCTTTCACGAACTGACCAGAATGGTTCCCCATATGGTCTCTACTGTGGAGAAGCTGATTGATCGATACATCTGAGGTTTGATTCCTGAGATCAGGAGAGATGTCACCTCATCCAAGCCAACTACCCTGCAAGCTGCTGTGGGGATGGCATACCGCTTGACTAATGACGTGATCAGGTCTGGAGAACTAGCAAAAACAAACGACTATGGGCTTAAAGCGACATGAGGATCACCAGGGAAGCCGAGACCAGGACCATCAAGACAAGAGGCAACGAGTGACCAAGAACTATGGAGCGACGACTCAGGAGCGCAGAGGATATGCAGGTCCACATCCTAAGTGCACTCGATGCAACCTCCATCACATAGGAAACTGCCCTAAGTGTAACGTGTGCCAGAAGACGGGCCACATTAGTCGGAATTGCTCGGACAGAAATGGAAACCAAGGACGAAGGCTAACATGCTACGAGTGTGGAAGTCCGGATCACCTTCGGAACACATGTCCTAAGTTGAATAGGGCACAAAAGTCGGAGCACGGTAGCATGACTCTCGCGTTAGCACTTGATGAAGATAACCCAAATCGTGGAGGCAATGTCAGCCCAACTCGGGGTCGAGCATACTTCTTGGGCACTAAGGAAGCTCGCTAAGACACAAGCACCGTGACGGGTACATTCTTTTGATCACCCACCTTATTTCAGTACCTTCTAGTTCTAGTTCATGGCATTGATTAGTGTAGGACCTTGCATCATGAGCCTTAGTTTAATTGTTGCCTTCTTGCTAATCTGAGCACCCCACTATTAGTTGATTTGATTGGTTTAGACGATTTCAAACTCGAGCCAAACTTTCAAAAGGTCTCTTACATAGATGAGAATCCATCTTTTTCTGACAACTTGTTTCCTAGCTGATCTAGTGACAGTTCTTGTTTGATGAGTTGCGAAAATCAAGTTAGAATTCAAGTTGTTACTCAACCTACACAACTTAAACACTTGACCGGTCAGGTCGACAAGTTGTGAAAATTCACTAAGTAAGAGTCTTTTAAAGGCAAGGCACGAGAATGAGAAAGTTTGAACCATGAGAATGTACGCCTGTAGGGTAGACGGACTGAATCTCGAGGACGAGATTCTTTTTAAGGCTGGCAGACTGTGACAATCCGTCAATTTCCCGGCTATTATTTATACCAGAATATGCGAGTTATTTATTTTCTGACCATTATAACTCTTAAACGAGAAGTTATCTCCTGTTTTCCAAGTCCCGCACACACGCGTACCGACACCATAATAAAATTGACGTAAAATTTACTTTCAAATTTCAAAGTAATAATAATACCATAATATTTCGTTCGTCAAAACGTCTCCAAAAATATAAAATTTATAAAATACGAATACCCGAATAATATTCTACATAATTTAACGTTATCCTGTACGGAACAAATTATACAGTACAATGTACATATAATACACTAAATAACAAAAATACATCTCTTTGTCTTTCTTATCCCCACACACGACAAAAGACCAAACCCAAAAGCAGAGATATGAAGATATCATATCTTCTTCTTCCTCATCTAGCCCTGCAAATCCCTCCTAGACCGAATCTTCCAAAGAAGGAAAACCCAACATGATATCTCACCATATCCTTCTCTTTCTTACCCAAAACCATGTAAGTTTTTGTCTTCCAAATCCTCCTTGATGCGCCGGTTGCTACTCATACGAAATCAAAGAGAATCAAGATAAAATCACACAAGAGATTCATATTTTCATATCTATCTACCTAGAGTAAAGTCCATGATTCGCCTAAGAATTTGGAAGCTAGCCAAATTTGGCTTCAAACCAAGACCAAGAGAAGAAAGATAACCAAACTCCTCCTCAACATACTCCTATATTTCTAGTCGAATTGCAAAAGCTCCAAACTCAGTTTCTCATCATCACTTTCACAAAAATTAGGGTTTGGTAAATCAAAGGGCTTTTTGAAATTGATTGAGGGGTTTTATTCTTGGGTGAAAGAGGAAGCTATCCCAGAAGTTAATTGGTCTAAATCAAACCGGGTCACCTCCAATCGAAGTTTTTTTGTGTCCGGTGTTCATACCCACTCGACCCATTTCGAATATCGTAAGAACATGTCTCATTTGTGTACCTATTTATTTGTGTTTTATTCGGATATTAATTCATATATGTATATCGATTGGTATTTTTGAATTGATAAAGAAAATGTTGTTGGCGTATTTTTGTTGTTGTTGTTGCTTCTATCGAGAAGCAAAGAAGGAATTAAAACTGAAGTTTGTTAAATTGTGTGGTAAAAAAAAAAAAAACTTAATGGAAGTCGCTTAAAAATATTGGTTTTGGCTTAGTTTGGTAATCGGCTTGATTTCGTTTCTTTAGCTTATTTCTAGTTATTCGGCATCTTATTAAACTTATGTTAGTGCTGGTCTCGGCTGAAATAGGGCCCCATTCGAAGTGTTTATTTTGTGATATAAGCTTATTTGGTTTTGGTTTTGATTTAGTTTCGATTATTGATTTTTTTTTTGCGACTGTGTTGCGTCGAGCCTAAGTCAAAACATACATAGTTTGTTTTTATAAAGATAATGATGATAGAAGTATTAATGAAATCAGTTGGCGCCTAAAATAAGTTATTGAAGCAGCTTTTGAGATGTGTTGGTTTTGGCTTCTCTTGGCTGCTCATTCTTTGCGACACCACCACATCGAGAGGTCTTGAGTTCGAGCCTCGGAGTAGCCAAAGTGCCTCACGTTTGTTTTACGTTTTTGTGGTAAAATCTGAAATAACAAAAACCTTGTCATTCACTTTCATTTCGATGTATCAGTATAAGCATAAAACTTGGAAAAAGTAATATTTAATTTATGTTCTATAAACCGAATCTGTTTTGGGCTTGCGTCGTGGGCTGGCGTCCAGGCCCAGCGTATCACTAATTAAAATAGAAGGGTGCGTTGGGTACATAATATGAAAAACAAACTTCCTTCTAACCATTTTACTTATATATACAAATGTTAGTTTAAAACAAACTTCCGCGTCTCTCACTCGACCTACTCGATCTCGACATAATTTCACGACATACTATAATCTATTAAACTTGTTTTATAAAAGGATTCTATAACTGGTAATCAAAACTTGATTTTGCACACAATTAAAACTATGGCTACTTATAACCTATTTTTATATACTAAATGAAACTTTTGACATTTGAACAAAAAAAAAATATATAATATAACGGTTTATTATTGTGACATAGTCACTATGTACAAATGAAACTTATGCATGGGTTATGTGCAATTTTAAAAAAATCGTACACGTATAACTTATAAGTGTATACAAGCTCTTTTAACAAAAATCATTACTTAAAACTAGTTATTTACATACTTCTATTTATATTAGTAACTAATATTTTAAGTTTAAATAAATACACTTAGTTATATATACTTTAACATCAATGTCTTATGTTCCGACGACACATAATATTTATTGTAATTATTTTCCGTACATCGTCTTTCGGTTGCCATCGGACCGAAGATTCATTCGTCATTGTTATTTTCTTATTATGTACTTATGCACTTCCAAGAGCCAAAATCTACAAAAGTTATATTAAACATTAATCATTGCCACACAAGCAACAACAACATAAAAAGACTTTTAAACTCATTTAAAATTCTTCGAGTCTTAAACTAGAACTATGGGCTAAATTTGTCATACTAATCTAGGTCGCGTGTCGGTGCCATCCAATAATTCTAATTGACTGCTGCTTTAGACTGCATTACTGAGGTGAGTATTCACAGCCCCCTTTTTACTGTTTTACTTATTTGGGGTGAAATGCATGAATATAAACTTAAATTGTTTTCCTTGAACTGTTTGATATATTTTGAACCCTTAGACTTAATTATAAATTTATGACTTGTTTGAACCTGATGGACCATACGTCCTTGACCTAAAGTCTCCCATGTTCGGAGCACTGCCGAGTCTCCCATGTTCGGAGCAGTCTTAATTGATAGTATATAATAGTTGTTATGATGTACTGTTCGTACATTCGCATTGTTAGTCCCCTATTGGTTTGCCGTTCGCACTCCAATTATACGTACCGTTCGTACGGCCTCCTTGTGTGGGGCAGTAGATAGTATGAGTAGCGCTATTAGAGGTCGGCCAACCTCTCGTTCCCCTGTCTACGGAACGCATATTATTTATTTTAGGGGCTTTGCCGCATACTTTATTATATACGAGGCGTTATTGTGACCATATGTGCATTATTTACTAGACTTAAAATATGGAAGTGTATGTGAATTCATATGTTACAAGTCTTGTATGGGCGGGATTTGTAACATAGTGAGTTGACAGGACATTTGCCAGTCAGACCTTCAAAAATCGGTAATTTATTTTACATAAAACCTGTGTACTCACCAACTATTTTCATAGTTGACCCGTTTTCTCATGCATTTCAGGTGATCGTTGTTTAGCTTATATTATGAAGATTTTAAATAAAGGAGTCGTCACAAGTTATCTGGTCGTCATGTAGTAAAATGTTATCTTTTGGAAGTCAAACTTTATGTTTCAATTGCCAAGGTCGGTTAGAACCTTGTTGTAATGTTACAATATTTCTTTAAATTTAAATTATGGTATTGTACTATATCTCTTTGCGATGTATATTGATTATGTTACACCTCGCGTTTCCGCCTCCGGCGGGGTGTGACAACTGCTCTAGGGGTGTCAATCACTGTGTAGTCGTGACGAAATTCATGTCTTGTGGCTTCCCATTGAGGTCTCGTTAGATTGACCTGAGTCTGGTAGCTTTCCACACCTAGTTGAAAGTCACCAACTCTTTGTCGAATGACTAAGCCCCTTATCCAAAGTTTGACAGTAGCAGAGAGAGCCTTCTTTTCTCGAATATGTAGATGGTCAAGATGTCCTTGGAGGTTCAGAAGATAAAGATATTCAAAATCACTTGGTAACAAATGTTTGAAATCGTTTTCTTCAATAACATGATCTTTCAATTCTGCTCTTCTCTGGACGATTTTCTTCAGATAGTCATACCCATAAATTGGGAAGATTTCCACACCAACCACACTTAGAATTCTCAGCTTTGATCGAACTGCTTTACGCTTCTTTTCAGCACCATGTCTATCAATGTAGAATTTCTTCTTCTTGAACCACCAATGAGAAATGCCGTATGAGGAAGCAATGTCATACACTTGTTCTTTGTCTATCCAGAATTGATTAGGTACCATCTGCTCAAGACCCGGATCTATGTAGGTTGCAGCTTTCATCTTGGAAATAGATAAAGCTGGTTTTCTTTCTGCAGTTCGAGCACATAGATAATCCATGTCATGGTTGAAGAAGAACTCCAATTGGATTGTCAATTATCCTGGTTCACCATCGAGAGGAAGAGAGTTATTAACATCAAAATGACTGATATGCTCACTGACTTGATCATTCAGCATTTTATGGCATTCTTCCATCTGGTATTGAAGCTGACTGGCATCAGAGTGGAGGAATTTGACGATTTCAAATGCTGGGCCTTCAAGATCTTTCGGAGTGATTGACAAAATTCCCTTCTTTTCACAAAACCACTTCATAAAGCTTCCCATATCCCCTGTGATGTGAAGAAGAGAGTCTTCTACTGGGGCTTCATAGTTGGTCGTAATGGTAGTTGCCAAATTGTTGTCAGGGATTATCGAGTCAGACTCAGGAATGGACCAAGAAGGTTCAAGAGTTTGAGGTCTTTCTTTGGTTAGCCAGCTTTGAGATGTATCCTTGGATGGTGCAGCTCTAGAGGTTTCAATGCGTTTACTCGAAATGTATGCATCAAACCAATCTTCATCTTCAGACAGCTTAGGGATATGTCTGGTGGAAGCATCATAGTCTTCAGATTCTGATTCTTGCACAACATAAGACTCTTCGTTAAGCATCTGGTCTTTTGGGATAGTAGAGAATGTGGGTGTAAACCTAGAATCAACTGTGGTCCAAGCCGTAGACGTCTTCTGAGTACCTTGACCTCCGGATGAACTGGTTTGATTAGAGGGTTTTGGTGGAGGTGTTGGTGGATTTGTCTTATGACTTGTGGTTGTGCCAGAAGATCCAGCAGTTCTAGATGTTCCAGCTCCACCAGTTGGAGGAGGAGGAGGAGGAGATTTAGGACCTTTATGCAATGACTCCAACACAATAGTCCTCCTTTTCTTCTTTGCCTCTCTTTCTCGAATGTCCTCCAGAAACTGTAAATGATTATCGTGCTTTATCGATTCTTCGAGAGCCTCGAATAACTTCTTATGGACCTCATCCAGATGCTCGTTAGCGTCATACATTTTATCCGAAAGAACTGCTCTCATATCTGAAATGGGTAAGTCTTTAAACCGTTGAAGCAGTGGAGCTTGCATTGCCCATTCTACAACATCTTTAAATTCGGTTTCAATGGCATCTGCTACAGCAGCATCGAAGTTAAGGTTCTCCAGCTTGGATACACGACGATCAAGGACGTTGATAGATTTAGGCAGGTGCTTCTCAAGAGCTTCAATACGTTTCATGGCCTCGTCGAGCAATTGCTCAGTTGTTTTGATCAGAGGTGGTGACGCCGGTGGTGTGACAGTGTCACTAATTGTGACAACTGGCGATGGAACTTTAGCGGGTTCGGGTGGTGGAAGTGCAGTTGTTTGAGCAGGAGCGGGTGATGAAGGTGCGATAGATGGAGTAGTAGATGATGAAGTGACCATTGGTGCTGACATCGGAGGAATGGTTGATGTGTCTTGCTGAATGGTGACCGAGAACATAGACTGAACTTCTTCCTTTTCATCGTTTTGCTTGTCAGACTCGATGTCTGAGGGTCTGTCCTTAAGGAATTGATCACCAAAGGTAAAGTCAGGCTCAAGATTCTTTAGTGATGACAGAGATCCGGTGGATATGTTTGATTCTTCCAGGCGCACGGGTTCCTCAGTTCTTGGCTCAAGAATCTCCTGTGTACCTTCCAGCAGTTCATTACCCTCAACTTCTGTAATTTGTCTGTCAGTGTTCATTTGTTCAATTTCAGTTTCAAGCACTGGAACCTCTTCAGTAGGAGGTGCTATTTCCTGACCTTCTGCCTGAGTGTCACTAGAAGCAAGGGTTTCTTTCTGTGTGTCAGAAACATCCTTTTCCACTCTAGTTTGTTCTTGAGCTGAGGATGATTCAACGCTTCTTTTCTCGAGCTCAAATTGGTTTGAAGTTTTAGAAGTTGGAGTGGAGATGGTTAACAACATCTGAGCTGCTTGTACAGCTTCTTCTCCTGCTATTCCTTTGCCTTTACCTTGTGCAATAGGAGTGGTTTGGCATGGTGTTAACATAGGTTCTCGTAACACGACCCCTCCCACTGGTTGTCTGTGAGGCATGTTTAGACTATCCAGGATCTGTTGGATTCCTAGTTGTAGTGCAGCCTCATCTTCATCCATCAAACTCCTTTGACTCTCAGGAACCTTGGATCCTTCATCTTTTCCCTTTCCGGCATCTCTCTTTCTCTTTTTCTACTTTTGTGATGAAGTGTCAGTAGATTGAGGTCTATCAAGTCTCTTCTTGGGAAGGGTGGCGTATGAGGTTTTCGAGGATGATTTAGCACGAGAAGTAGACTTTGTAGACTTGGGTTGTGAGGGATCGGGAGTGTCATCAACATTGGATCTGGATGCCCTTTTCTTGTATTTTCTGAAGTAATCATCCTTCTTAATACTATCGGTGAGAAGAGCATAAGGAATTGGCATTCCAAAAGATCTCTTTATTAACACCTTTGGCAACATATTTGAGGTTACCAAGTACAAATTCATCACTAGCTTCATGGAGGACTGACTCACTCCTTGGATTAAACTGATGTGTCTGTTGCAAGAGCTGAATGATGAGCTTCGAGAACCTTACACTAGGAATTACAAGTTTGTTTATGGCCTTCCTTCCTTTGGCTTGATTCAGAACATTTTGTCTGTCGGTGATGAACGTGTTCATAGACAATGAAAATTCTTCCCAAATGCGTTCTGTGACATCAATATTCACCCCTTTGATAATCCCCCACAAGATTTGCAGAATAGGAGCCCTCACTTTATCGAACCCTGAAGTTTTACCAGTTAAGCATAGGTTGAGAATAGTAGCAATGGCTCTCCATGGTTGATACATATTGGCGGTGATGATATCTGAAGCCTTTGTTACGTTAACTTGATAACCCAATTCATTGAGAAATTCTATTAGTTCTTCAGCAGTAGGTGGAGGGACAGATGGTTTTGCAGGGTCACTTGGAGTGATTCCTAGGGCCTTTCTGAGAATTTCAGTGGTGATTTCATACTCTTTATCATCAAGCTTACAAGAGTAAGTGTCTGAGATCTTGTCCCATGTAACAGTGTTCCAGAATTATTGTAGGTAAATGGAAGGGATCGTGCATCACTTGGTCAAGGCACCAAAAAAGTTAGTGTTTTTCAGAATATCAATGGCAATCCTGAAGATTAGATTTGGTTGTATCCTATCCACGTCCACAAAGAAGTTGCTTTTAGCTATCTCAACCCATTTATCTTCTGGAAGGATTTCCTTATCTGTAAGTACTGTGGGTGTAGTAGAGGTAGCAAGGTTCTTGGAAGAGGTTGTGTCTGCCATTGAAATTCTGTAGATTCACACATACAACAATAGTATTCGAGAGCATGTTAGGTTAGACATGGTTAGCAGATCAATCTTAATGCAACCTCATACAATAAGAAGCATACATGACAGATTAACTAAAGGCAGATTGATTTACTCAGTTGATAGGCCAAGTTGCTTCAATTATTCTTAGAGTAACAAATCACTTTGACAAGGTTTTCTAGAGACAAGTTGCTTATACTTAATTGTTAAAGACAAATTGGTTTAGTAGTTCTAAAATGACAAATTGCTTTAATCAGGATTTCATGAGACAAATCGCTATACTGAAAGAATTATAGCCAATCTCTTTAATCAATTTGTCAAGACAAATCGCTTCAAGTAAAACCAACGACAAATCGCTTTTATGAAAGTGTTATAGCAAGTCGCTTTGATCAATTTGTCAAGACAAATCGCTTCAAGTACAACCAGATACATATCGCTTTTGTGAAACGGTTATAGCAAGTCGCTTTGATCAATTTGTCAAGACAAATCGCTTCAAGTACAACCAGAGACAAATCGCTTTTGTGAAAGGGTTATAGCAAATTGCTTTAATCAACATGTCAAGACTAGTCGCTTTAAGAAAACCAAAGACAAGTCGCTTGCCAGCAATTGATTACAAATAGCTACCAGGAACACCCTATTGTATGGCAAGTCGCTATCAAGAATGTCCTACTAATTGACAAATCGCCACCAAGAACAACCTAATGTATGACAAGTCGCCATCAAGAACGTGTGTTGATACATCCAAATGACACTTATCATACAAAAATATGAAACATCAGGCATGACCAAATCACTACAACGATCGAAAATGACCACGACACAAGCATATACATAATCATATAACATCAACACATCAATCACATAAAATCCTTACAAAAATACGCATAAGGAAGACCATGAAAAACACATATATGCACCATTAATTCCCAACCAAGGTACCACAAATAATACCTAATCTACATCAATCACCACCATTAATTTATTCCACAAAAAGTAACCTAGATCTGGGATTTTTTATCGAAGATGAATCACTCGGTGGGATCTGTCGATAGAGGCATGTTAGAGAAGGTGATAAACATGAAAGATTCGAAACAAAAACTTAAAAAGAAACCTATTACACTCAAATTGCTTTGAAACAGACCAAGTTAGAGAGAGATAGGTGTTTAGAATTTTGAAATTATAGCAAGTGTGACAAGTCGCTAGGGCTAAAGTACCATTTTCAAGTATCACTGATTGACACATTCAGTCCTTGTACTTGGCCTAATTGTGACAAATCGCTAGCTACAAGTTATGATATGTGAGACAAGTCGCTACAACCTAATTGAGACAAGTCGCTACCTATCTTAGTATCACACAAAAGTTTGTACTATTGACACTTTCAACCCTTGTACTCAACAAGTTGCATGCAGATACAGTGGATAAGTGGAATTCATATAAAGAATATGACAAGTATCATACAAGACATAACATGGACAAACCACCTAGCATAAATCACATAAAGAAGCATGATTTAGTACAGAGTTAGTCATTCCAAGTACATGTCATACTTAGAACAATCATGCATAGACAAGTTGAAAGATTCTCCCCCTCAATCAATGTCACGAATTAAGAGTGAGTGAACATTGATTGAAATGCAACCCCCCTTTAAAGTAGAGTATGGCTTTAGTTCAAACTTCATCTAAGGACCCGTGTCATTATTGAATGACATTTCTAGGACTGTATATGTTATCGATACCAAGAGATACATCTTTTTTTAGATTTTGTATAAAAATTTAATTTTTGTGTAGAAAAGAAATATATATCAACTTTTTTTTAAACAATCAGTAAGTTACGAGTTCTGAGCAGAAAAGATCAGAAGTCACAGTACATGCAACTCAACATTGACAGGCAGCACTTCCTTGATAATTTGCCTTCAAATCAGTTGGAAACCAGGTCATGATGTTCATGATAGAATTGGGCATTGTACCTGAAAAAGACTGAGGAAAATTTGCACTAATAGCACATGTAGTATTGTAAATAGATGGATTAGTGATAGTTGTATCCGCATCTTTGGATAGTTTACATTCAAGCCTAGGAGTATCATTGATGGGAATCCTTTTAAGTCCAACATTCTTGAAGATTTTCCCTGTGGGCATCCACTTAAGACAAGATTTAGGTAAGTAAGTCCGTTTGGATCCTGTGAACTTAAATAATCTACTAGTAGGAATCTACTTAAAACAACAGCTAGCAGAGTTAGATCCTTTGGATTCAGAAGAATATGTAACCATTTCCCTGTTATGAACATTGGTCCTTTTTCAATTAGTTTGTTTCTTAGGGAAGTGGTCAGCCATTTGATGCTTCTTATGTAGACTAGATGATTTCCTTATATTCCTGATCTTAGAGCTTCGAACATTAAGCTGGGGTTTGTTATTCATCATATCGGAATGAATTAGTGAAGTCACTGCTTTTGACAAAACTATATTCTCATCAACTTGAGAGGCAAGCTTAGATTTTGATGGTTTAAGTCCTTCTGTTTTAAATGCGTTTGGCTGCCTAACTACAGATCGTGCTGTATCATTATGTATGATTGGCTTACCCAAGGTTGATGGTTTTGAAAACTTAGAGTTCACTCTATTTCAAATAGTTTTCTTGAGCTCATTTTTTAAGGCAACAATGGTGAAACTCTTATCCTGAACTTGGGCTTTGAGGGCATCAATGTCCACCAACATGGAGATAGTTTGATCTAACAGTTTGGTATTATTCTCTAATAAGTTCTTCCTCAAGGACTCATTTTCCCTTAATAGCTTGGTCACACATAAAGCCAATTCATCATTCCTAGATTTAATCGCATCACTAACCTCATAGTTAAGATTATTCATCCCTATATTACTTTTCTTATGCAAATATGAGAGTTATATTTTCAGATTACTTATGGTTGAGTCTTTGTCCTGAAGCTGGGTTTTTAACTGGTTAATTTCAAAAAATTCTCAAAATTCTGGGAATTCCGGATTTATGCAAGGTTTTGTAGCAAGAAAACTTTCTTCTTTTTGTTGTATTGCAATTTCTAAGGAAATACAATGTTTTTCAAGAATTGAGTATTTATTTGAAAGTTCATTAAAAACCTTTTTTCAACCATTTCATTTGTTTTAAAAATTCTAAACTCAGTCTCAACCAAGGAACATTCATCCGAATCATGTTCAGCCTTAAGATCAGTTTGTTTAGGTACATTAGCAGATGAATTATGTTGAACAGTTAAGGATACCTCATCAAATGATCCATGTTCAAATGTCGGTCTGGTATGTGCATCCACATCATGTGTGATAGGAGTTACTGAGCAGCTGGTTTCATCCTTCTTTGTTGTATCTGATATTCTGCATTCAACATCACCCGACCTTTCAACGGTAACATTACCCGACTTATCACGACTTTCTCTTAATTGCACCTGACACTCATTCATATTATCATCCTCTTGAGCAGCTTCCTTAATGTACTTTTCCACATTATCCATAAGTTGGATAAATGTATTGATGAACTCATGAATTTCTATTCCAGTATGTTTCTTGAAAGAAATCCCAGTCAAGTGTTGATCGAAGTCTGCGGAATATTCCCCATTGATGAACAGCTGAAATTGGTTGTGGATTACCTGAAGTGCAGCATTGGAGTCCTCCTTTAATACCTTCCTTTTGGTAAGTTTAATCTTCAATTGTTCTAAATTCAGTAGCAAGGTTCTCGTCAATGAAGGTAAGTCTTGACGGAAGGGAGCACTACATGTTCGATCCACAGTTGTGGATAACAGCTGTATGAGGTGCAAATGAAGTTGCTGATAGGGCTCAATGCTGCATTCCATTTGCTTTGCTTTATGTGTCATTAACAAGTGTGGTTGTTTGTTTGACTCAGAATGTGAAGTGTTTTGATCACCATTTGCTAAATCAATCATGGTTAAGCTTTCTGAGTAACAAACACTTTCTTTGTTCTGTGAGGTATCATAGAGTTTGAGCACATTGGAGATTAAAGGGTCAGTGGTGTAAGACATTGTGTTGATAGATATTAGACACAAGTCGCTTGCATTAATTCACCAAGTCGCTAAAGACCTTGAAGACAAATCACTTCTCACACAAGTCGCTAGGTATACAAGTCGCTAGAGGGACATTGCTGGTGAGACACAAATCGCTATGAGTACAAATCGCTAGTGACAAGTCGCTAGACACACAAGTTGTTAGAGTAACAAATTGCTAGAAGGACAAGTCGCTAGTGACAAGTCGCTAGACAAAAAGGTACGTCCACTACTTTTGTCCTTTTTGTCGTTTTATCTCAAAAGACAAATCGCTTTGGGCTCAAGTCGCTTCACAAAAACACAGACAAGTCGCTTAAATATAAGGACAAGTCGCTACGAAGAAATCAAGTACGAGACACAAGTCGCTAGGATGAAATATTCAAAAACAACACTTTTCAATCCAAAAACAATCCAACCACGCTGATTCAAGCCTTTCAAATCAAAACCTAAGCACTTATAATGATTATAAACAAAAAAGTACAATCAAAATCCAAACTTTAACACTAGAAATGGTCCAAATGATGCAAATACCACTAAACTTTTTCAAACCTAAAAACCATATAAAACCACTAGAAATCCAAGAACATGTAAGAGAGATGATCAAACCGTGGCTCTTGATACCAATTGTAACATATTGGATTTCATAAGCACATCAAACCATGACAAATATGGGGCGTATGAATATATGGTTTTAGAGAGAGAAAGTGGAGTGTTCTAGAGAGATAAAACAAATGGAAGGTTAGATTACTCAATGAACATCCAACCCTCTCCCTTGTGGAGAGAGGGCTATTTATACAAATGACTACGCCCTCCTTCGGGCTGTGGATCAGGCATACAGTGGGTAAAGACCCGTCCTTCTTCCACGGTGTTACTTACACTACTGCTAATCTAACTAATATACTAATATATATACGAGCTATAATATGCTAAACATATGTTGGGGTGATCGACGCTTCATCATGGATTTTCTAAATCCTAACAATCTCCCATGTTCAAATAAGGATGTTCCTGCACAGAAAAGAGAAATAAGTTTCTCTTGGGGACCCAGGCCTGTAGAGGCTTGGGTCTGCCTTGTGGACCTTTAAATTTGTCTGTATTAAAAGAAACTGGTCCACCATTATACTTGAAGTTTGGTTTGGTCTGTCTCCAAGTATAACCTGCCAAGTGCTTAACATCAGTCCCCCAATTACCCCGTGCAGCATAAGATTGAAACATTTAAGCTGCATTTTGAGTCATTGGTCTTCTTACAGGTGAATGAGAACCATAATGAAGTCTTTGATTAAACTGGTTCACCTATGGTTTTCTAAACTTGAGACTGGGTGAAGGACTGGTAGGTTTTGATTTAGTATTCATATACCCAGAATTAACTTTAGCTTGGCCATACTTAACATGACCAGTATTAACTCTAAACATATTACCAGTATTAAAGTTTTGCCTACCAGTACTAATTTGTACACCAGTAGCCACCCTTGGTCTAACAGAATTAACAGAAGTACTACCAGTATTAACAGGTACTGGTCTAGTAACAAACTTATTAGCATGGTTAATCATGTTCACATTATTCCACACTGGTTTAACAGAAATATTTTCAGTGTGTACAACCGTTTTCTTTCTTAACTCAACCTCCCTAGCCATTCTTTTCTCATGATAGTCACAGTCTCTAATTAAATGACTTAGGCTTCCACATACAAAACAACTCTTCTTTGTGAAAGAGTACCTATCCACAAATTCTCTTTGCATTAACCCATTCCAGTTCTTTCTGTCAACTTTAGGTGTCTCAGATTTGACCTGTTGCTTAGAGGTTTGGACACAACTAGGTTTATTAATTTCAGGTTTAGATACAAAATTTTTGACAGACTCAGCTTGTTTTGGTACACAAGTCTCACTATTTAAAACTGGTTTAGAGATCCTTATGGGTTCAGACTTAGGTTCTTGAAAACATTCAGAGATACTTCCAGTGGGTTCTTCACTGTCATTATATTAACAGGAAGAATACTCACTGGTCTTATCTTTTGAGACACTGGTTCCAGAACTTTTTTCAAAGAATCCTTTACTGTCATTGGATTAATAGTTAGTGAATTCAATGGAATATTCATGAGAAGCAACATTTTCAGGGTTCTTCCATTTTCTATAATCAAATAGGGACTTATCATATTCTTTTTCAGGTTTATGAGTATAATCATCATTAATTGGTGGTGGAACTCCCTTATTGTTGTCAGTTTTAGCAAATCTATGATATATAGGTTTACCTTCAAAGTCACCTTTTGAATTAACAAAAACATTTTCCATCACCTCTTCTTCATATCCTAAAACCTCTTTATCTGATTTTATCCCATACCCTAAACCAATTTTACTTGTTGAGCTCTAGCCTGAATTTACTAGCCTCCACAGATTTTTATTACTATTTTGCCATGAGTCAACTATCTTTTGCAACTCTTCTTTATCTTTAACTGCCTTCATTCTAATTCTTCTATATTTTCTAAGCTTCTCATCTTTTTCAAATATTTCATTTCCTTGGAAAGTAAGCTTTTCATTAAGAGATGCATTATGTTTTTGAAGAGTATTTACTTGTTATTCTAATGTTTTAACAGCATTTTCATAAGCAAGTAATTTAACTTCTCGATCACCTAATTGACCCATCTGTTCATCACAAAAATATTGCAGTTTATTGTATGAATCAGTGCAAATTTTTGAGCATAAAGTTACTTCACTGTTGGAGCTTATGGCCATGAGAGCATGATTGACTTCTGTCCTTTAGTAGGATGCTCTCCCCAGTTAATCACACTAGCTTCCAAAGTCAGCAATCCCATCTGACTCTTATCTTCCTTCTCAGCATGCCTAGGATAGAAAGAATCCCTCTTCTTTTCTTTATTGGCCTCCTTTACAGTACATTTCTTAGCAAATAGACCTCTTTCTTGACACCTGTAGCACTTAAGCTTTGACTTGTCAAACCCTACTGGTCTTTTTCCATCAAAACGGACTTGCCTACCAGTCTTCTTGAAGAATCTCTTCATCCTTAAAGCAATCATGGCACACTACCAGTTTATATCCATTTCCTCCATCTCCTCATCTTCATTCTGATCCAAGTCTTCATTTAGAATGTTTTCAGATTGATTAGAAAATAGTGAGTAGATGATCTTATCAGCAAAACCAGCAGCCTCATCCTTTTCCTTTATACCAGAAGAAACTGTATAGCTACCAGAACTAAAACCACTACCAGACTTAACTTTGGTTTTAGTACCCTTTCCTTGAGAGATAAAAGCAACATTGTTGTCACTTGAATAAGCCTTTGAATTCCCCTTTATGTCTTGTTCATAAACCCTAAGATTGTTATACAAGTCATCTATTGACAGAGTGTTAATATCTTCTTTAGTTATCATGATCATTGTTAGATTTGACCATTCATTGGGCAATGATCTGAGAAACTTCATATTTGCATCTTCATTAGACACTTCAGATCCATGTACTTCTAAATGTGATAGGAGTTGTAGGAATCTGTCATAGCCTTTCTCCAGGCCTTCAAAACTGCTTATTGCAAATGCTTCAAACTTTTGTTTATAAACAGCTTTTTACATTTTCTTGGAGTTAGCGTTTCCTCAAAATCTGGTTCTAATAGCCTCCCATATCTCCTTAGCATCATCTATATTGTGGAACCTTCTGAGATGTTCCTTTTGTATGGCTATCAATAAGAGAGTTCTTGCCTTTCTTTCTTTCTCTACAGCAAGTATATCTGCATCAGAGATTGTTGGAAGAATCCTGACTATGCTATCTTTACCTTTGGAAATTCTCTTCTTTGAATTCCCATTCTGGATCACTTTCCAGACCTCATTATCTACATATTCCAGATAATGTTCCATCTAAATGGCCCAGATGTCGTACTCTTCCTTTTTCAGAATAGGAAGTTTGAGGTTGGAGATAGTTGTTGCAGGAATTTGTTGTTGTTGTTTCTTAGATCCTGCTTCTAATTCTTCAGTTTCATGGTCAGTAGCCTCTTCGTCACTAAGATGATTTGAGAAATCATCATGATGAGACATTCTTTAGGATTTTTGAGTGAGATGAGATGAGTATTGTTGGTGAGTTTTGTTTCTTCAATTCAGAGTCCTTCAACAAGCTCTGATACCACTTGTAGGTCCAAAAGTTTATGGATCTAAGTAGCCTTGAATGACTAATAGTAAACTTGAATAAATCCAAATTACTATATGAAGAACTCTTTACAAAAGCTTAATGTGTTAATGCTGAATCTTAACACACAAAGTATGAAGAACACAAGAATAAACTAACTTCGTAATTACTATTAATTTGCTCAAAGGCTAATGCTTACAACTCGTACATTAACCTAACACCTTAGGGATCCTTTTATACACCAAGGAAACCCTAATTGACTAACAAACTTGTAGAAGGGTAAAGATATCTTTTCCCAAGATATCTCTACACATACATATCTATTCCTAATATAGCTCTAACAAACTATTATGTTTTTGACATAAACTGACTTAACTATCGACTACAAGTTCTGCCAGACTTAACTCCATTAGTACTGGCAGACTTAACTACCAAGAAACTGAATGCTGATCTACCAGACTTAACAACTAAAGCTACCAGAATTAACACTAAACAGACTTAAACATACTTAAATCTATTCTACAAAATATAATTCCCAACACTAACCAATATCTGAAAAAGAACAAGGTCATGACCTTAAACCAAAACTTAAACATGAGTCGAAAACCAATTTAAGCAACAAGCCAATATGAGCCATACATACGCCGAAACCAAATAAGCAATTAAGCTTATAATCATAAGCCGAGCATGACTAAACTTTTTATTCACAAATTTTAGTTTTTTATTTTGTGTTTTTAACCCTTAATAGCCACAGTACAACAACATTAACAAGCAACAACCCCTTACACTTGTCTCATTCGAAACGTAATTAAACAAAAATACGAAAGTAAAAATCAATTAATAACTGAGATTCAAACACAAAGAATATAGTGATCCTTACAATAATTGTGGGTCGATTAGGAGATGAACCGAACGAAAAACCAAATTGGACACGAGCTTTCTTGAAAAATTAAATAATTGAAGCTTGAATTAAGCTATTAACACTTTGAATAACAAAACCCCCAAAACAATTTTGAAAATCCCTAACCTTGAAACCATAATTTTTCAGTGAGATTTGTGTGCGAGATGTGTGAAGAAAACCCTAAGAATTTTAACCCTATTTATGGATGAATAACGAGGAAGTCTTGTTTCTCCTTTCTCGTCTTGATTGTAGTGTGACACTCTTCGTGGCTCACGTCCCTTTCCACAGCCGCCTCTCAAGGCAAAATGGAGATGGTCTATTGTAACATATTGGTTTTCATAAACACATAATCATACTCACTACAATTCGAATGAGGTTTGAGTTTTAGAGAGAGAAAGTGGAGAAATGGGAACATCTAGTGAGATAAACAAAAGTATATTATCAAGCTCCAACCCTTTGCCTTGCTAGGCAAAGGGTATTTATAGTTTCTTACATGAAACGCCTCCTACGGGCTGTGGATCAGGCATACAGTGGGTAAAGACCCGTCCGTCCTCCAAGGTGTTACTTAACTAACTACTAACTATCACTAAATGACTACGACTACGAGCTTTCTAACGAATACATATACTTGAGGTGACCGAGTCTTTAACTACTGGATTTTATAAATCCTAACAATCTCCCCCTAAAGGAGGTCACCTCAATTACAAACAGATATTACATTTTGGTGTTCTTGAATTCTTGAATAAGTTCTTAGCTCTGTAGCTTGTAGTCTTTGATTCTTCATGTTCCGCATGTTTTGTTCTTCAAGTGGAGGTCTTTAACTGATCCACGTGATGGTAAGTCTTTGATCCAGTTTTGAGATCATCAGCCACTGCAAATCTCTGACTCATCCTTTGATGTATCGCCATAATGTGAAGTAGTGACTTATGGACCGACATGCTCACAGTTTTGGATCATGATATGTTCTCATCAGAGTAGCGGAAGCTTTGTTGATTCATGATATTTGCAGCAGCGTAGCAGAAGCATGGTTTGAAAATATCAGAGTCAAGTTATGAGGATATGCACTTATCATGATTTCTTTTAGAAGTGAGTGTGATGTGTCAGCTTGCGGTTATAGATTGACTCCTCAATTCTGATCAGCTACAACCGTCGGGTGTCCCTGCAAACAACAGTTAGCAATAAAGCACATGAAAGTGTCTTTGATCATTTTCGTTGATCAGTACAAGTACTGCCTGTGATCAGGTAGAATTCCGAAGAATCTCCTGGACAGGGTTTCGCAGCTAATCAAGCTATTCTCAAACCGGAATGTCTTAAAGAAGACAGCATGGAGTGAGTGAACCAGAGAATTGAGATTCACTGATTGATGAAAAATGATTTGAAAAACAATCGTGTATTCCTTAATAGAAAGAGTTTTGCAATACAACAAAGGTTTTACGGAAAACATCAATTTTCAATCATAAATACCTTTTTATTTTGAAAAGTTAATACACAGTCGATGTGCTAGAGAAAAGAGTTGATGAGCACAACGACCGGTTTTCAAAGGTATCCGTCAATCGATTTCCTGGACCAAGGTCGATTCAAGAGTAAATCGCCCCATCGTTTCTATCCAGTTGTCACAAGTTTGATCTTTTGAAAAGATCTCACATGTCACCCACCAAGAGCTTATTTGATGTTGGCTCTAGAGGGATTTCCATCTTCATCGTGAATACTTTACATATCACTCAGATGTTCTGGCAATACCACAAGGATAATGCGTAGGACTCTTAATATATTCTTACTTTCCACATTGTGTGAAACAACAAGTCTTCATCAATTTTGTGTCCTAATGAGATTTCTTATGGATGATCTCTTGGCTCTAGACTCAATAGTGCACATTTGGTTTCCTATGCCGGAGACTAGGGAGAGAGTCTCCTTCTTCAATATCAACAGCCTCTAAGAGAAAGTCGATAGATTATGTAGGTTCTCCGTGAGAATGAAACAAGTCCTTTTAAGAGAAGTTGGGTGGTGACGTCTTGGCTTCAATACCAGTGTTACCATAGTAACAACAAGTAGCATATAAATTGAACCCGGTTTCTGCCCTAAGGTTGAATTAATGGAGGGCTATTTCTTTTCACCCTTTTCACATTCAATTCTTTTTCATTCTTCAACCCCTTCAGTGCTTACCGAGACTTCATTACTAGAACCTTGTTGGATTTATTCCAGTTCTCGCTCAATCTCAGTCGGCACTCTTCCCTTATTCTCACTTTTCTCCTTTTTTCATCATACCTAAGGACTTCTACACTAACTAGTGGATTGTCCCTGGGTAGATCCCTCTGGCTCTGGCGGGATTGTGGGAACGAATACCTAACCTAACCATCCTTATATCTCCAATGCAAAAAGTAAATTGGTCGGTCTTTTGGTATTGTTCTTTCCGCATCGAAACCAATTGAAAACAATTTGAAAAATCAATCAAGGTACTTGTGATATAAGATCAAAGCATTTGTACCTTAATTGTTTTTGATCTTTTAGAGATGCTCCCCCTCAACATGTGCTTCAAGTATTAGAAATCATTTTGGCACATGGTGAAAGAGACCAATGAAAATTAGATTTGAGTGATATCTCCAAATCTTGATAACATTTTCTAAATTGATCATCATCACTCCCCGATCAAATCTAGTATTTAGATGCTTTAGATAAAACATTTTGGGGAGGATGTGGTTTTCTTCTTATTGCTCCCCCTTAATATGTGCATTGTGATTTGAAAGAGTTTTGCACATATTAGAGGGAACCTGCACTTTGAGACAAATCAATAACGTTTCAATCCTTTTTGGTTTAAAATAAATTCTCCCCCTTAACATGTGCATGGAAAATATGAAATTGTTTGGCACATGTAGGGAGGAGAGTCTGTTGATATTTCTAAAACAACTTGTCAAATTATCAGTTTATTTTCAATTTAAATCACAAATTCTCCCCCCGATCACAATTTTCAAATCCTTTGAGATTTGTGATCCCAATTGATTTAAAATATTTTTGAAAGCTTTTTAAGGAGAAATTTGACTTGCGTTTAAAACATTTAACTGATAAGGATCAGAATTTGAAACTTTTAATCTCCAATGATCAAACATGCTTAGGTATCATATGAAAACATAACATTAGCCTTGGTCTTGATCCAATTGAAAAAAATGTTCTTTTTGATTAACCAAATGAAGACCTTGCTCATTTTAGTACCAATTGTTTGAGAAATAACCTTTTTGATTTGTTTGAAATCATTATCCCCCTCAAACAATGACGTAAGTTGTTGATTGAGTGATAGAGATTTTGACAAATGATAAGTCCAGATGATTTTCAAAATTAAGTTCGAGTTATTTTCAAAGAAATTTTGTTTTCATTAGATGACAAAATATTTTTTAGAAGAATCTTTAGATGGAAAAATATTTGTGAGGAAACATTTGTCTTTTTGGCAACAAACGTTCCTTATGAACTTTTGTTTTTAGGAGCAGAGCATGAGATTTTAAAATTAGATTAAGCATGGCTATGTCCTTTCTTTGGAAACGGGTTACTTCCTGAAATGACAGTAAACCATTATTTGAAGCCCGGGTTACTGTCTGAAATGACAGTAAGCCACTTGATTGATTAAGGCATGTTTTGAAAAACATTTGAACTTATGTTCGAACTTCATCTAAAGTCCCGTGCCATTATTGAATGACATTTCTAAGACCGTAAATGTTATCGATGCCAGAAGACATGCCTTGGAAAAACTATTTTTGGTATTTTCTGAAATTTTCAAAATTTTTTATGGATTTTTGAAAATTTTATATTTTTTATTTTCCTTTTGTTGGTTTTATATTTTTGTATTTTGCTTTTTGATAAATATATACAAAGAGGATGATATAGTTTAAGAAGATGATGATACAAGTACCGAGATAAGGATATCAAACATCTCTTTGTAGAGGATGGAAATCAACATCTCTTAAACTTCCACCACCAAAGCTTCCGAGGCTCCTGAATAGTCGTCTGAACTTGAACCATCTGTAAGTGAGACTTTGGTAGCTTCCCCCCAAACCGAAAATCTTCTTCTTGAGCAGATTCTAAGCTCTCTTTCAAGCTTGCCTTAGCCAGGTGCACAAACGTGCACACCATATCATCGATCTTGCTGCTCCTTTTAAGAATGATAATCGTAATTCTCCATTCGGGGTTATATCATCAAATAGAACAGCAACGTATCGTCCCACACATGAATAGATCTTCTCATATTTCTTTTACACTGAACTCTGAAGCGATGCACACCAAAAGGTGTCAAGAGACCACTTCCCCCCCCCCCCAAGTAGTTGAAGTGATGCAGCCAGTCTCATTGTATAAAGCTCAAGAACCCGAATACACATATACCCATTCAAAGAATAACTGATAGCACCTCCCAATGTACACATTTATCTTTCCTGATGATTGTGTATGAAGCTCAAGAACCCGAAGTACCCAAATGCCCAAAGAAAGAATAGCCGATAAGATTGAAGTAGCAGGTTGAATCACTGATTATCTCTACGGATGTCAACTCTGGAATAAGTAATTAAGCTATCAAGTGAAACAGCTTTGCATCCCCAATGTACACAATTCTCTCCCCTAATGATTGCGATAACATCGAAATCATCACTCTATGAGGTTGGAATACAAACACTAACAGTCACGAGTAAATTTGTGCGTTTAGATGTTTCACTCCTTCCCTGATGAATGCAATCTGATCGAAATCATCACACACTTGTGTACCTCTTTTATCTTCAGAAACTGTTTATTACATCTCTTCCCCCACGTAGTTGGAATAAGAGCACTGAACGCCATGAGTCAAACCTTGAGTTTCTCTGCGGTCATGACATTTGTCTTCCCGGGATTTCTTCAATCACTTAGAAGTACTAAGTTCATCAAGTTTACTCATTGTGCATTTAGATGTGTATCTTCTTCCCCCTTGCTGGTTTTGATACTTCAGAATTAACAACACATTATAAGCCAGGATACTTGAAATCTTTTGAGAAAAACAATTGAAATCTTGTGAGAATCAACTTGCTGAAGAAAAATTGAGCAAATCTAATTAGGGATTCAATCTGACGTTTCACTCTCCCCTAATTAGTGCTCTCCCTTAATATTGACAATCTTTCTAATGAATGCCCGGATTAAGAAGAAGTCTTTTGATATCTAAATGCAACTCGTCTTTGTTCTTCTAACACACATAAAAAAATGTAGGACATACTGTAGACTCGACCTTCTTCAAGATTGTCCAATTGGGGAAACAGAGTGTTAACATCTTCATCTCACAAAATGCATTCCAATTAACTTATTGCAAATCCCCTTAACTCAAACCCCTCCCAATCAAAAAAGAACAAAAAGATGTTCATCAAGGAGTTTAACAATCAACCTGCAACAAACACATGAAATGGTAACACCAAACTAACAAGTTGGAACACTGATAATCTTCAATTTGTTGGCCAAGATAGGTGAAGGTGGATAAGGTAGAAGAACGGAGAATAAGATACGAAGAGATACAAAATCAACCAATCTTCGACACAAATCGCTTCATAAGTCATTAAATCCTATCAGGTAAACTTGTTGTGAGTCCTTGGTGTACACATTTACTCTCCCCTGATGATTCTAATTGATCGGAATCATCATGATGATGTGTACGTAAAGTATTAACTAGAAGCACTTTGTCATTAATCACATCAGCCCGTGTGAAGATGTCAACCAACGGCTCTTAGAAGAAACTCCATGTGAAGATGACCCGATAAGAATAAGCTCAGTTCTTACATGAGTTTGGAGCCGTATGACCATTTATACTCAAATATCAATCAACCTTCAAAATAGTCACCCTTCTCCCCCCTCAAGAATTGCATACGAAGTTGCCATTCTTGATTTAACAAGTGAAATCATCCAAATCTAGACTATTCACACTTTTCCCCCACAAAATTGCAAACGATGTCGCCATTGACAATTTTGATTGAGCCAGTGAGATAAGAATACAATCATCGGTAGTTCGGTCCACTTGATAACTGAGCGAGCATGGAAACAACATAAAGCTTGTTGATGAGAATGGTCATGAATGAGAAGATTTCTCTTTTACAGAAGATAAAGTGCACTGAAGCATACACTTTTCTTTTTTTTGAGGAATGGGTCCTAAAGTGATATCTGTAGATGCCATATTGTTGAAGAACGAGGCCTGAACTGATGTGAACAGACGTCATTGTAATTTCCCCTCATCTGTTTAGAGCAGCCTTAATCCACGTACCAATGAACGATTTGTACGAACTGCATTGGAACACAGACAAATGTGGAAATTTGAAAACATTGGATCCCCATGTGAAAATGGGTTCCTTTTGGTTAGCGCAAACAATATTTGAATCTGCAGAAACCCTAGGTGCTATGGCATTATCACTAGGACCTAAACTAGTAGAAGCATCAGACTTAGTCAAAGGGCATTGTGTGCCTAATGAGATTATTCTACCAGTTGGCTTCCAAACTTTAACAGGTACTACTCTAGGCATAGTGGATCTAGTTAAGGGGCAAGGTTTGCCATGCGTGAATATTCGACCTGTGGGCTTCCACTAAAATCCTACATTGGTAAAAACATTCCCTGTAGGTTTCCAGGATTGCTTAATCTGCTTCGCTTTCCAAATTTTCTTAACTGGGGTTTGATTCTTAGACCTCAAAACTAACATAACACATTTATCATGATTACCAGAAATTAAACATTCATTACATGTTTTGCAGAAAGCATAAGACTTTGAATTAATTGCAGTAAGCTTAGAGCTAATGCTAGAACCAACACGATTCTTTTTGTTCAAATCAAACTTATTGTCCCTATGGTGACCTTCTACTTCTTTCTTATGACCACTTTTGGTTTGCGTAGTCCTATCCTTCTTTGTTTTACTTCTAGGCTTTGACCCGCTAACTTCAGTGTCATTCTTAACTTCTGTAGAAATGATGATGGGAACCTTAGTTTGTTTTACTGCCATTTGATTTTTTGGTTTTGATATGCTGGGTTTTGAGAATCTATGAGGCACATCAAAGGACACATGCTTGACTTTAGGCATAGAATTGGGCATAACTACACTATCTTTCCTAGTACCAGATTTAGGACATGTTGCATTGATACATTCTAAGAGTTCCTGAGATCGTTTGGCATATAAGCATGCATGCCCAACCGCATTATCAAGTGGTTTCTCTATCTTATCCTCTTCTATAATCTCACGGAAATTTTCTAGACTATTCTTAAGGTACGAAAGATATGTTTGAAATGCCAATTCATTATTCCTAAGATGAGGAGGAATATACTTCACAGTTAAAGCATATTTAGAACAAGCAGGCACCTTTGGTGCAACATTCTCACCACTGGTGATTGGCATTTTCCCTTTTACTTGATTCTTCATATTCTCAATTTCTTTTTGCAAAGACATTATCTTTTCATTGTTCTTGTCACGAGTGACCTTAATTGATTCATGTAACTCTTTGAAATGCAATTTAACCTTTTCATTTTCTGCTAGAATCATTTTCATGTTGTAATACATCAATGAGGTTTTGAGAACTCTGAGAATCTAAAGGCGTAGGTATCTGAGTGCCAACCACTTCACTCGTATTTCTCAATTGGGAAATTTGAGCTTTCAACCTTTTGATCGTGTTGCAATGAGCTCGAATCTGTTCATCATTTTTGTTCATTTCAAAAACTGCATCAAACTTAGGAGCATCCGAAGATGTCTTGGCATTTGAGGTTTTAACATTTTCTTTAAGATGTTGATATTTTAATTGTAGATCAAGATATTCAACTTCCAATTTAGAAAAATATCTGACCATGTTATCATGATCATCCCTTTCGATTTTATCATGCAATTTTGAATTTTTGGTCTCAAGCTCAATGACACGATCTTGGGAGACTTTCAAAGCAATTGACAATTCACGAAATTGTGAAGCAGTAATGGAGTAATTCGTAACAGTGTAGAACACATCTTGAGAAATACATCTAGAAATCAAATTATCATTTAGGATGTGAAGATTCTTCCTCTCAATCTCATTGCTTTAAGCTCACATTCATAGTCATTAACCTCGTTTTCCATTTCATTAAACATCCTTTTTATTTCTTTAATCTCTATATCTATGGCCTTTTGAAGACTCTCAAATTGTTCTTTTAGTTGTTTAAAGAAAGGCATGACCTCAGTTAAATAACATTCTTTTGTTTGCTCAAAGCCTCTTTCCCCTTCAGTAATTCCTGTTGATGTGATCCTCTTCTTACACGTTTTCTCAAAGTCAACAAATAGTTGGTAAACTACATATAAGCTGATTAACATTTTACTTTGAGAGGGAAGATTTTTGGGCACTAAATGCATTGGTGTATTTGGAGGATACACTGTTGCTGGAGGCAATTTCCTAAAGGGAGGATTCTTTTCAACAAGTTCACCAGTTTTTTCTTTTCCATATCTAATTTCCAAAATACTTGTTCAGGGGTTAATAGAGTTTGAGGTCTAAACTTGTTCAAGGCAATCCAATTTTCCTTAGTGTAATTGGGAGTTTTAAATGTTATATTATAATCTATATGTTGAGTTTATAATACATGATATACAATAAAACATGTAGACATCAAGAGTACACAGCGGAAGACTAAAGATCATAACAAATAAATTAATGAACTGAAAGTATGCGTAGCATTACCTCTTGCGAATGTCTGATCTCTTGAGCAAAACAAAGAAGTGGTTTAAAGAGTTGTCCCTTACCGTTCTACAACTCAAACCAATTGGTGTAAGAATAGTGTCTTACTACCACGTTCTTGTACACACGAATTAACCAACGAATCAAGCGATTGCTAGATCTAACACAAGTCCTCGTTTTAAGGAAAAACGAAACCAAACTCCCTAACAATGGGGTGTTCGGCCGAATAGGGACAAGAGAGAGGAGAGGAGAGATATAGGGTTAATTCAATGCACAAAGTTATGAAAAACCCTAGAACCTAGCCTTGTTTATATAGTGAATAGAAATCTTGAAAAACAAGTTAGGGATTAGGGCTTGGAGAAGCCCCTTGGCCGGCCATCAAGCAAGCCCAAGAGAAAACCCAAACTTTTAATTTCAAGATTTTCCATTACTAGTCCTTCTCTTTTCATTTAACGATTAGTTAGTCATTTTCCGTTAAATACTTAACGATCGTTAACGGACTTAATGTGCAATAATTAATCGTAAACATAAACATTAATTATTAACTTTAATTCTTATTCGCTAATGTGTGCAATCCCGTGGTCACGAGTTCGAATCCGGACATTTACGTGTTTGTAAATATATACATTTCCAACAGCTCCCACTTGGATATGTTTACAAAACGAGAAATGACATTGGTTAGCGTCTAGCAACACGCCAATGCCCCCGGTACAACTCTTGTATGGTTTTCTGGAGAAAAACCAAGTTTCGATGATTTATCATCATATTCATCCTTTTGTTTCTAATACCATGTTAATAAGAATATGGATCTCACTCATTTCTTAATTAACTATTCTGTTTCTCGCTTTAAGTGATTGATCAAGATTACCAATTCTTCCAACATATTACAGAAGACCTTGGGCATGGCCATGCAAACATCTTAACAACCCTACGAGGGGCCCAGCGGTATTATACTTCAAAATAAATTTGAAGGAAACAAATCCCGTTTTGACTACAAGCAGAATTCATAAATTTCGCAACACTTCTGAAAACAACCCTTATAACTACCAGTTACGTATAGCGTTAGATTGCTTCACAGAAATGCACTACATTCATGATATACTTAATGACAAAGATCCATAAAGTATCATCATGTGGGTGGGATAAGTCCTATACTCAATCCATTGAATATCATCTGAAATTAGTCATGCTACGCATCAATATACTTTCAAGTATATTCTAACTAATACTCAGATTTGTCTTAATTCAATATCATTCCCATGTTATTGATTGACAACAGACTATTTAGAATAACTTAAGTTATTCAAGGATTTAAAAATGCAAATACAGGACACAATATTATAAATGAAATTAAACGTATACCGTACTTTAATTCATTATAAATAATAATTGTTTAACATCCTTTATCCAAATACTAAATAGATCAATGCATGATAATACTAGTTAATGAATTTTTCCACAAGTCAAGAAAATCATACTTGTTGACAAGGCATAATTTCAATTAACTTTGATCTATAGGAATTTTGAGAATACTTATTTCAAAATTTCAATAAGTGAATTTCTTGTATGTGTTTACACATATCTTGATATTGTCATATCATTCCATAAGGTGCGTGACAACCTGAACCACCTTTATATGACAATCATCTTTCAAAACTTTTAAAGTTTAAAGTATTCTTTATTCTTTAATGTATAATGCAACTATGCTCTTAGTTGAGCATAACTAGTCAACATGGTCATCATCAAGGATACCGTGACCAGAATTGAGTGTCATCTCAATTATACTAGCATCATTGTGTACAACAATATGCTCTTTAAACATCCGTAAACTTTGAACAGTTATAGTGTAATGTTGGTGCCTACCAAAACTCAAGTTTGTTGGCAATGACAATTATGAAACAATTGTCATATAATCATCCATAGAATCTAGGAGCATCTCAGTGGAATGTGATTCTAAATCCAAACATATTTCTTTTAAAATATTTATTACACTAAAAACTTTCAATGTTGTCAAATCATCTTGTAATCAAGCATGACACAACAATCTTACAACATGATGTATATGATGAATCTTCAAGTTAGAATTTAAGATCTCATTATATATCCATCACGTTCTATTAGACTCATTTATTTTACCGCATATGTTTATAGTAATAAACATATATTCCAAGGTTGTATGTCTTATTTCCAAATCTTACAAACGAAGTTTCATTCCCATCTAAAACTTAATTTAAGTGGAATGTAGTTGCCCATACAACATATAAGATTTAAGAAAATAAAAAATAATACTCCCACTAGCTTTCGGGAATATTTATGAGCAATCTTATTTTAACTATTAAATCAAACATGGATTTAATTTTAAACATAAGAATCATCTCCTAGATGCATGCATATATCCATTCATGGATTCTTGCAGTCTGTACATATTTAAAGATTATTTGAATTCATAAAACTACTTTGTATTACTTATCGTCCTCGCAAAAGTAATTCCACAATAAAGAGTTTTATATATTCATTGTCAAAATTTCATATCAATGAAACTAAGTATTATAATCTTTATACTTCTATTTAATGTGTCTAGGAAAGAATATTCAATCATAGTTAATTGCTTAAGTATGATTAATATTATTATCACTAGACATGCATTAAATACGTGTACAATATATTCCATATGATTTCTACACAAAGATTTAAACCACTAGGGTTTCCATTCTTTGAAGAAACTCATTAAGATAAACCAAATATCTAAAGTTGATTATCTCTATGGACAACATCTCTACATTCATAGTATGATTGATTTACCACAATTCAACATTTGGTAAATTCATCATTATGATTAACAGGCTTACCATGATCCTGTAACTCATATTCCTCAACATATTAAATATCTGAGATATCCTTGCGGATCTATGAATGACAATTCTATCATATTGAGGTCTATCATATACATGTTTAGCCTCATCATGATATTTACTAGTGCATTTTAGAAGATTATGTATTTTGTAATTCAATCTTTCAAGATCTAAATAAAACTCCCACTTGCCTTTAACAATTTAAAGATTACCTTTAAATAGTTTAGCAAGTAGAGCAACAATACATTGTTCTCTTTTGGGATATTACAAAAAACATTGACATTTCCTGACATTAGTTTGTTACAACCCACTTTACAAGTAGTTTAACAAATTCAGAACTTCATTATAAGACTTAATGTGATTCATCACATTCTATAAAAATGGTGTCTTATTAATCTTCTAGGTTGGAGTCTTATTGAGTATATTCAATCTATACTCAATCTACTAACCTTGATAACTTTTGGAAGAAACTATAGTTATCTTGAATCAAATAATGCCAACAGATTTTGATTCTTCTAACAGAACATACCATAAAACTATGGTATTTCCTTAGAATTAATATTGTAAGAAAATCTAACAATATTTTAGATAACCATCTACTCTTTGGCTTACCTATTTACCAACAAAGTAAAACTTAATGGTACAATAGAATTACCAAGTCAATTGCATGTATTATAACACAAATATTTTTGACCAAGTCAAAAGACATATTAGTTATAATCCCACTATACGTTATAAGTCATTGATCAACTCATTGACTTCATGCATATGTCTTAAAACATAGCAAGTTAACGTCTTACTTTATATTGTAAGTCTTGTATTAAAAGACTTCATGTTTGTGACTTTATAAAATCATAAACATTTATAATTAAAGTAATCATGAACACCACCTCAGGTTTCAATTAATATTTCAAGTTAATATTTACTACATATATTTAAGTCATTCAACGAATACTTACATTCAAAGTAGTATTAGATTACTTTATTTAATTATGTCATTCCATGAAATGTTCCATGTAAGAAACTGCAGAATCATCCATGCTCGTTTTCACGACACGTGGATATTTTACCTTGGGCTACAATCTAGTTCACGTTCTCATGTAACATAAATTGTAACTACAAGTGTTTCTAAAATATTAAATGACATAAATATTTAAAGTAGTCTTTGTTATCATCTTGACACATGTTCTTAATGGGGCAATCATACACATTTAAATGTATACTTCCTATTAGAACGTTATTCTCTTACTTTTCAGTCAAGAGAATTCATTTAAATCATATTAATATGTGTTGTACCTTGCACACAATAAAGATTTCTCCCACTTGTGCATGGAACAACATCATGTATCATATAAACAACACGATACACGTTCGTTTATTTGATTAATATGATTTGTGTCATAGATATAACTAGTAGATATAGGACTATATATATTTGTAAGGAAACGCACATGATAATCCTTTAAAAACATAAGTGCCTACAATTGGAAAGTAATTATCTACATGATATTCAAGAGATAATTTGGATTACTACACAGGAAACAATGCTTGTAGCTCCCACTGAATTAGAAATCATTATAACAACTTCTTATTCAGTAATGCAACACAAATGCTCCCACTGAATTTGACAACATTGTAAGTGTTTCATAATCAGTGAAAACAACTTGCTTGCTTTTTACTTTCCTACACCTTTAAGGAACTATACGTAATCATTACTAAGGTACTAAAAGGTGTATTCTACTTTATGAATAATGGAATATCCATCAATGTTATTAACCTGAAAAATTTGGTATGCAATTTCTTCCTTAACAGGCCTACCATGCCCATAATGGTATGTAGCACCTTTAAAGTTTAAAGCAAAACAACTAGATAAATAATGCTAGTTTGTCTTTTACCAATGTTCGCGGTAAATAATCTAACTTCTGATTTAGTAACTCATATACATGTTTTCCAGTTAACCAACATTCATGTTTGTTACAAAAGGATTCATTCACCAAATGAAGGTAATGAAATGTTTATGGAAAATAAGATGTGCAATTCATTGCTATGAGTTACATTAGAATTTAGACAATTCAAACGTTCCTATTATACCTTTCTCATTCATGAAAAGGAATATGATTGAGTCTCATGCTTCTCCCATGGAAAAGAGACTTCGTTTGTCTTTTCGGTAAATTATTCTCGATCAAACATTTGTTTGAAAGCAGAATGGATCAATTTACTGATCAAAGACTAAACCACGTTTACGGTTAAATGTTGCATTTATACATTCAAAAGAATTACAAAATTCAATTTTAGTATTTTCGATAATTAACCTTTTCAAGAAAATTAAACACCCATGGTTCATAAACATATAACCATTTAATTTTTTACTTGAAAACTAGGATCCAAATTGACATAGTTTCATCACATCAGTTGATCTGCTAGTAATGAAATTATTCAAAATGGTACAAGTCGAACCTCAATTGCCAATTTTCAAATTGCAATTCCTAGATTTATGGGATTTACATTTAGCCAATATCAATTGCCATGTAAACATGTTTTATCCCATCTTATGCCTTGAGTTGCCAGTTCTCACTACAAAACTCAATTAAGTTGTCCAACTTAAGAAACTGCAAAATCATCCATGCCCGTTCTCACGTCACGTGGACATTTTACCCTTTGATTACGATCTAAGTCACGATCTCACGCAAATAAAAAGTAATCTTAGGTGTTTCCGTTTCGTTGGATGGCATATAACTTAAATTAAAGGGTAATAATTTTGATGTCAAATCAAATATGTACAAAGATGTCATGCATTCATCTTCGTAACATAGGTTTTATTAAAACATTTATATCTTGTTTTAATGTATAAGCTTTTCATCATCAAACTTTAATTGAGGTATTGGATTCACCAATCAATGAATTTAGTGTTAATTATCATCCATTATACCGTACTTTTGCATAAGTGTAAACACTTAGTGTTTCGGATAATTACCACCGAAATGGCGCATGGAATTAAAACTAATTCGCCCTTAAGATGAGCTTGAATATTTTATGGCTTACTAAGTAGCTCCATTCGAACTTACAGGGGGCAGAGGACCAGGTAAGCACAAAAGCATAACCTTAGACATCTTTTAAGTGTGACTGTGCGCACTTCTTTATTAACCCCTTTATAGTTCATTCTCATGGGTGATCCGTTCAGACCATTTGTACCAAAGTCACCAATCAATTAAACGATTATGATTACTATGCTTAAAAATACATGTTTCACCATTGTTTAGGTCAGTTTATTTTTCTTGTAAAAAATACCCTTGTTACACATAACAAACAAGCAAGTATTTAAAAATAAACATATAAACAATGAATGCATAACAAATAAAAGTCATGCATATCAAATAGCCACATGCAAACCTTTTGATAAATCCTATTAATAATCAATTCTAGATCTATCAATATGCATATATTTAATTAAGACTTTCACCCGTTTTCATCTATGTACAAGGTGAGCCACATGCATCGATTCATCGATTGCGTAAGTCAAAATTAAATACATACCACATAGCACATAATTGATTAAATTAATAATAATTGAGGTCTTCCCCAATTTTAGATCTATCATAATTTAGTGTATATCACTTTAAACAAGAAAGACATACAATAAAAGCAGATCCATGATAAAACATGCAGATAATTATCATGGACATAAAATTACACTTAACAATTAATGCAATTAAACAGAGTTACGCAATACACATAAATTGCATGCATCCTAGGGTTTCTAATCCAATTAAAACTTTAGTTTACAAAACCCTAATTAGGGCACCAAAAAACGCCCCCCCCCTAAAATTAGGGTTTAGGTTTTGCAAACCCTAGATCTACGCATACAAATAATAACACAACATGTTTATTTTATTTATGTGTTTTAGTAATTAATTACTTGTTATACAAGGCTCGTGATGGCACTGTTGAGTTTATAATACATGATATACAATAAAACATGTAGACATCAAGAGTACACAACGGAAGACTAAAGATCATAACAAATAAATTAATTAACTGAAAGTATGCGTAACGTACCTCTTGCGAATGTCAGATCTCTTGAGCAAAACAAAGAAGTGGTTTAAAGAGTTGTCCCTTACCGTTCTACAACTCAAACCAATTGGTGTAAGAATAGTGTCTTACTACCACGTTCTTGTACACACGAATTAACCAACGAATCAAGCGATTGCTAGATCTAACACAAGTCCTCGTTTTAAGGAAAAACGAAACCAAACTCCCTAACAATGGGGTGTTCGGCCGAATAGGGACAAGAGAGAGGAGAGGAGAGATCTAGGGTTAATTCAATGCACAAAGTTATGAAAAACCCTAGAACCTAGCCTTGTTTATATAGTGAATAGAAATCTTGAAAAACAAGTTAGGGATTAGGTCTTGGAGAAGCCCCTTGGCCGGCCATCAAGCAAGCCCAAGATAAAACCCAAACTTTTTAATTTCAAGATTTTCCATTACTAGTCCTTCTCTTTTCATTTAACGGTCGTTAGTCATTTTCCCGTTAAATACTTAACGATCGTTAACCGGACTTAATGTGCAATAATTAATCGTAAACATAAACATTAATTATTAACTTTAATTCTCATTCGCTAATGTGTGCAATCCCGTGGTCACGAGTTCGAATCCGGACATTTACGTGTTTGTAAATATATACATTTCCAACACTATACACCAAGGATCTTTAAGTTTCTTTTCCATTTTCTCTCTAGAGGCATCTTCTAACTCTCTATCCTCTTCAGTGCTCTCTAAACAAGTAGGCATTTGTCTATGCTTAAGGATTTCATTACCATCATAGATCACCTTTTGTGCAGCTTTTGCTTTCTTACCATACTCAGGATTGGGTTCCTCTACAAGGCTAACACTATGCTCATCGCTTAACACTCTATGCTTAGTTATCATTTGAGCAGTCTGAATGGTGTTGCCTTGTACGTACAACTTGTTTTCAAGTTTGTTTTTCAAAGTTTTAAGGTTGGAAAAATCATTTAAAAGCTTTGATTCTTTTGCATTGAACTCCTGTTTAAGCACTTTTACATTTTCTTGAAGTTCTTGCTTTTGCTTAACAGTTTTATTAAGTTTCTCTTGTAAGGAATTTAACTATTATTTTAATGTTTCTTCCCTTAAATTACTTTTTCTGATTAATGTACGCATTTGGCAATCCATTTCCTGCTCACGTGTGGTAAGCTCAAATTTAGCACGCTGTTCATAGATGGAAACTTGATCCTTATATATGTTAAGCCTAGTGGTCAATGAGTCATCAGGGATAAATGCAGTGTAATCATGCAACACATAATCATCATTTTGAGTAGAAGATGCACAGCTAGGTACAAGGGAAGAATCCATGCCGCTTTCCTTTGCATTGGAGTTCATAGGTTGTGGCTGGTGCATCTCTCTCTTGGGTACATCAGAAGCTTCCATGAAACTTTTCTTTGCATTATCATGCAAAAGTTGTGGCTGGTGCTCCTCTCTCTCTCTCTCTTGTGACTTTGAGCATGAAGATTCCATTTCAGCATTATCCGACTCAAACACGATAGTCTGTTGTACATTGTTGGGTATCTTCTGTTCATTGATCACGTCATATAAACTGAGTATCTTAGATAAAACTGAATCCGAATCGTTAGGCATGATGTTGACGTGCACGGTATTTTACAAATCTATGATTTAAACCAAGAAATAGAATCTTTCGCGGGATTTTACAAAATCAAGAAGAAACCGTTAAGCAATGACCAATAGAACGTGTTTAGATGACTGATGGATC
>OU343221.1:64470963-64622821 GCA_910596185.1 Chrysanthemum makinoi
AAAAAGGAGAGGAAGAAAAAGAGGTTTGTATTTCATACACTAGAACAACTACAAGCACACATACACAAGTGACACTTGTGTGTATCTTATACCATCCCAATGCCTCACATAATGGGCTTGGGCTTGGGTTAGTTCTCCTGGGCTTGACCTTCTAATACATAAACTATTAGACTAAACACGTAGCCTATTAGCTTGGTACATATAGCCCGATACTAGACTCTTACATATTCTCTATTAACGTTACATAGTTCTTAAACATAGAATGACCGTCACTTCTGTTTCTTCTATTACTAAAAGTAATTCTAACAATTTAGATCTTTAACCTTGCAATTTGAGCACTCTATTGGTTCACATCTACAAGATCTCGGAGAATAACTTGGATATTGTATTGAAGGTCTCGGAGAAAAACTTTGATGTGTTGAAGGTCCATGAGAAGAACTTACATGGATCTAGAGATCCAAAATCATCATTCCACATAAAATATCTACATCTATATTCTTGTGTTGTTGGTTGTTACATAATAAGAAAATCATAAGAAATGTCTTTTTAATGACCAGATTATTTATATATTTACGTAAATAAAAAACTTATGATTGTTCACCTTTGAACGAGGACATGCATAGTAAAGTCTACCACAGCTATACTTCTGATGTGATTGTATTACCACTATATTTCCTCTTTCACATGGACACTTTAAAGGCTCATTTTGCTTCATCTGAGTATGTGATGTTGATGTGAGGATAAGAGGCCGGTTGTGAGGTTGATGTGAGGATAAGATTTTGTGAGGTTGCTGTGAGAATAAAATTTTGTGAGGTTGCTTTTTAGTAAGTAAAAACGAGAGCTTTTAGCGAAGACCTATAATGATGACATGTCATCGCTATAGATTCTGGTCAAAGTTAACAAAGTTTTGACCAAAGTCGAGAGTGTTTTTGTCGTTTACTATATTTTGTCAAGTCTGGGCATATCTTGTATATTAATATCATCTCGACTCATTCATTAAGGATCTCATGTATATCCATATCATCTCGACTCATCGTTTAACATATCCCGTATATAAATATCATCTCGACTCATCCATTTAACATCTCATAAATATCTATATCATCTTGACTCATCCATTTTACATCTCATGTATATCCATATCATCTCGAATCATCCGTTTAACATATCTTTTATATCAATGTCATCTCGACTCATCCATTTAACGCCTCATGTATATGTATATCCTCTTCATATGTTGTATCTAAACTTTAATTTTATTTTATACTTAATTTTTAGACATCACCAACACTTATGAGCAGTGTACCCGTTCGGCAAGACGGGTTGTCGTCGGAGCGAAGGATCCTAAATTTATAATAGTTTTAAAGGTTGTCACGTACGTTTTAATTCCGCCGATAATGTTTTTAATTCTAATTAACTAATAAACTGAAAATAAAATAAAACAAAACAATACGGTAGTTCTAGTGAAAAGAAGATCAAGAGATAAATGCATGTTTTCCTTGCTAATCTCCTATTTTTATTAATTATATATTCCTAGGTGCAATGTTCATCTAGTGTGCTTTGATAAATTAAAGATATATGAAGTCACTTGTTTAACGATATTTTTTGGGTAAAAGGTCAAGATGACCCGGTAAATATTATTACTCCAAAAAACATTTAAGTACAAAGGATATGAGTGACATCTCATATCTCAGCCTTACATGGGTAGACTTACATAACGCACTTCCAAATATCAAAATAAAACAATAAACCACAACTCAAAGAAGATAAACTACCAATAAACGAACACCAAGACTATTTTTTACCACGCCCTTTGAGATTAAAGTCATTAAATTCATGTGGGAGATCGTAGACGTGGCTCGTATAATCATCATAATCCTCTTCATCTTCATGTTCATATCCACCACCTCCAGAAGCAAGAAAATTCGCCATCGGGTTATCCTCTGGGATTACTTGGTCATCATCCTGTTCAGAAACATCAATCTCTCCCACTTTAGAGAACGGATTAGTCCTTTTAGTGGGAAAAATATTAGAAGAAGAAGAAGGCTTAGACGTAACATCCTCCTGTTGAGCATTAGAAACCACCACCGGCTCCTTGACTCTATCATCAACCACAATCGGATCTTGCGGAAAACTACACGTCTGTTGAGACCCCTCATTGTTAGCAGCCAATGAAAAATCAGGAGTACCTTCCTTGACAACATCGTCATTATACACAACACTCATCAACCAATTAAGAATGCCAAATGAATTAGATGTAGACACTTTAGGACCACTTGTGCTCGGCGCATCTACCACCTTTTTCTTATTACCATTCACCTTCGTAGCCATGGTAGGAGCTTTGGGTTGGTAACGAACCTTAGGGCCCACATTAGGTTTAGGAAAACCTCCTTTTCCCGGAACACTTTGATTGCCACTCTTACTTGCCTTCTTACCTTTAATCGGTTGAAAACCATCATCATCCTTTTGTGCAGGCTGAGTATTAGGAGCGACATATCTAGGACAAGTACCCACAGTATGTCCAAAGATGTTACAAGTATCACATCGAGGTGGTTTCCGTTCATATTCAACCCGGACAGTTTCAGTAGAAAAACCTGGAGCATCAAGTAACGGAATAGCCACAGTGAGACTCTCTTTAAGAACCTCATCTGCTTTAACCTCAATTAGGCATCTTGCAAAACTACTACGGCCCCAAGATTCCAAGCACATTTGACTGGTATAAGAGTCTAACATTTTGGGAGTACCAAACAAAGTGGCTAAAGAAGAGACCATCTTCAGAAAACATAGCAATAGGAACATCATGGAATTTGACCCACACCGGGATGTTTGTCAAATCCTCTTTAAGTAGATTAGTGTTAACCGTCCATGGTTTAAGTATAATAGGGACATTACGAATCATCCATGGACCGTTCTCAAGAACATCATCAATACCTTTCTTAGAATCAAACTTAAAGAAGAAAAAACCCTTAGCATTCATCATGACCTTTCGAATACCAAACTTACTCCATGCATTCATACATAATAATCCACAACCGGGAAGGCAATACGCTTACCAAGAAAGTAACCATAAAGAGTATTATCGAAACGTGAATTTACCTCTTGAATTACTTCCATTGGAACCGTCAAATCCACTTCGTCAGTTTTGTTGCTTGTTTCCAGACTACGAAAGTTAGCTTTAATCCTCTTAGAGTCAATAGAAACAACATCTATAAATGACAGTGTCTTTAAATTGGCTTGGCTTGTAGGGGGACCAGAGTTGACATTAGCACGCTTATATGTGAATATCATTAAGCATATTCACGAATTTTTGCGTCCTATCAACTCCCGAGTCTCCACCACTCTCACCATTCGGTTGATCACTCGTAGACTCAATAGCAGGAGAAGATATCCCAACTGATTTTAAAGGTAACCCATCATCGCCTACTAAAATATGCTTCCCCTCTAAAATTTTTTGTTCAAAATCATGAATTTTACTAGCCAAAGTAGAATCATGACCCCGGTCGCGTCATGACTAGGGCTAGAAACAAGAGGAATCGGCTCTCTGTGCATTGGTGAAGGCGACATCCCCACCACTTTCACCATCAGTATTGGAACATGAAACAGGCTTCATGGTTTCATCTAACTCAAAACTAACCACCCTCTCCATTAAACGCAGAACTAAAACAACCCTAAAAAGAAAAAACCAATAGAAACAAGACAGCAGATCCACGTAACAGGAAAACACGTCCTCGTTTTCACAACGTAATGGAAACGCTAGTTAAAAACTAGGGTTTATGCACAATGAAGAGCAAAACTAACCCATATTCACTAGGAATGCACGATCGAGTATATCAGCGAATAAGACAATAAATGCAAAGCAATGATTGGCTAATATTAAATAACCTACTCTGACCCACTAGTAGAATCAGTAGGGATAAAGCACGTGAATAACCAAATCAAATTAATCAATTTGAAAAGAACCGACCCACGATCTAAATTATCAATTAGTTAATAACCGACAAAAGGGTTTTTTAATCGTAAGGGTGAATCGGTTTTCGCCAGAGAGAGAATACGTTTAGGGTTTTTTACACTTGTATTCTAGGGATAGCAGTTTGTTTAACTATATTCCTCTTAACTTCTTCCTAAAAGACATGACTAATTTTGTGTCTAACTTATGTGTCATTATCTCATTAGATTGTGAAGAAGTGTGTCCGGTTGATACAACTGATGAATTGTTATTACACATGTTTAGGTACAAAATTAGGCATAACTTTTAGGTATGCCAATCACTTCTCATCACCTTTTAGCTCCTACTTTGAAACTTCTTCGATCTTTATGCTCAATCAACCTTTTGGTCACTTTGGAATTTTTGAAACAGTATGGTCTTCTACTCTAAACGTCAAAACAAGCATCTCATTCTCAATGATGTCAAGCTTTCTCCTTTTACTGAGTTTCTAGTAGAATTATGAAGTGTCGTCTTAATTGGATGGTATGTCTATCCGTGTAACACTTTCTTTGTCCTTGTAATTTGTATAGACATTAAAGTTTTATCTCATATTAGATTATTCATAGGTTTAAAATCGACATATTTTAGACTGATCGGATCATTGGTTCCAAGTTTGTTTGTCTGACCGTGTGTAATCTCTCTTTTCTAGCGTCTTGCTAGCTTAGAGAGTTTTCAGTGGATTGCCATTAAAAAATATTATGAGCTTTACAATGGTTTTTGTATTCTATACTAAAATGTTCACAGGTATTTTTTTTAATCAAGTTAACATCATCTTAAGTAACATTTCATTATTTATATTAGTGTTGAAAATTAATAAATTAGCATGTGTTTTGGTTGTTCTCGGCTTCCCCATATATATGGATGGAAAAAAATTTGATTGCATGTATGAGTTCTTAAGAACTTGAATTCCTTAAAGAATCATGACTGCTAAGTAGATATTATTTCTTAAGCATTCAACATGTATTTGTTTAAGAGATGCACTCTTAATAAAGGAAATCCGTTAATCTAGCAAGTGTAGTGTTGCAAGACGGTTACACCTTTGCATATAGGATTAGTTGCAGCCTTTAGATTTTTAGGAGAAGAATAACACTAAAGAATTATGGTGTCGTTAAGTTTCAAGGTCTCGTTGTTTTTTACTGTGAAGTTTGTTTAAGTGTTTTGAATTTGGTTGTTTGTGTTGATGCATACTGGTTCTCGTGTTTTTCTAGCTAGCCTTTAAATGATTTTTTTTTTTTTTTTTTGCTGTTTAGAAATTCAAATAATGCTAAGGCTTTGGGAGGAAACTTGGATTAACTTATACAGTTGGTCTCTACAAATTTGAACTTAATTGATTAAGCAAATAAAATGGATTTAGGTTACTGTCTTCTAATTAAGACATTCAGCTTTTTCGATCTCCACGATTTATCTATTTGTTTTTAATGGCGGAGATTAATATTAAAGGGACTAGCAAGAAGCTAGAAACCAAACAAACAATTATTTAGAGGTTTTACAAGAAGAAATTGCAACTATGTCACTACATTGAAAATGCTACGAGAACTTAACCTCATTTACCTTCCTCGACAGATCAAAACTCTCTAGATAATTTCTTAAGACCAAAATCCACCAGATTCCAACTAAGCTGCATAGGTCTTTAGCAACAGATAACTTAAATAATAGGAAAGTTTCCGATCGACTAAGATCTCAATTAAAGAATGAATTATAGTATTGAATTTTAATCAATGAACTCATCAAGATTCGAACAGGTCTGAAGGTACAAGTCTGGTCCTAAAAAAAAAGAACCTTTGATCCATACCAATCTGTTAGCAAGTTTTAAAGCTAAATGTGGTAAGAACTTAATGTCTAAATTAAATCTCAAGCACATCACCATGAAGTAACCTGATTTTTTATGTAGTTTCATAGATCTTTGGTGTCGTTTTGCTCTAGGGGTCTTGAATTTTGTCTTTGTGGTGGATTTTCGGTTGTCTGATTCGATGATGTTATTATCTACTACCCGGCCAATTGCTAGTCTCTTTCTTGACACATGCTTTCTTTTATGAAATAATTTGAATAACTTCGACCTTACTTTAATCAGTTAATTTTTTATAGTCCATATTTGATAATTATCTGTTGTTACACAGGTGTGATATCAGAAGTTACACTTATTTTATTATTTGAACGGCAAAATAACTTAACATTACTGTATAATAACTAGGTCATATTATATCTTCGAGATTATTCAACATTCTAATACCTAAATCCTCTGAAGTTGAACAACATAAAATTAAAAAAGTGGTAAACCATGTGAAGCTAGCTGTCATAGGAACACAAAAGCAATATTCAAGCAAACCTAGCTACAATAGTTGAACTAAAATTTTCCGAGAAAGAAAATTAAAGCAATAATTCGAACCACAGAAATATTAGATGAAGTTTTAAACATAGTTCATGAAGTCAATTTCTAGACTAAACTAGTTTTCTGAATATAGATGAGATCTTCTGGATCTTACTATCAATACAAAATATTCATTTTTGCCCAAAAATAAAAATTGTAAACTGGATATCTTTTTATTTTCTTATCTGGTATTGCTTTTAGGAAACTGGAAATCAACTCTTTGACCTTGGTTAAACATATATATCAATCATGGCTCTCTTCGATCTGTCATCTTTAATTTACTCTACATACACATATATGGACACAAGCTCTTACTTGAACAAGAGGCATAAGAGTGGTTTATGACAGATAGAGGGTGAGCACACATGGCTTCAAGCATACGAGTCCTTGAGTAGCTATATCATGCAAGAAAAGCCCATGTGTGCTCACTCTCATATGTCACCACTCCCTCCCTTATACTCTCGTCCTGAACTTGCAGCATCATGAAAACAAGAATACAACCCTATCATTTTTGTGTTAGACACGCCAATTACGTTCCCTTGTGGGAGACTTCTACGGCTTATGTGGCGGAATTCTATTATGTAGATTTATTTGGCCATAAACCGAACACCACAACTATAAACAAAAAGAGATTTTGAACATAAATAGAATAGAGGGGATGACAGATAGAGGGTGAGCACACATAGCTTCAAGCAAATCAAACTATTTGCAAGAAATGCCATGGGTGCTCACTCTCTTGTCATCGCTTCCGTTTTTATCTTCGCTGATGCTTTTTGCGAAATTCAAAAGAAGAAACATGCTTTATATGTTGTTGCTTGACATAGAAAGAAGCCCTAGTATGCAGATTACCTTTTTTAGTAAAGCCCCATAAATATTTGGTCGGTTTTTACTACTGTTCCATAGCACGGGAACAAGCACTATTGAGTTAATTTGGTGCGAGTAACAAGTGGAGGTTAGTCATGCCTTAAATAGACTATTCAATGACACTTTCCAGGCCCCTTGGAATAAATGTGGCTTACCTTTAATTTATCCTCTCCACATTTTAAAATAGTTTCCAAAAGTGAGCCTGCGTGAGAGAGTTGTCAATGTGTTTCTCATCCTTCCTATCTTGGCACATACTTTAATACTAATTTAAACAAAAATACTCAATCCCGCAATCCCTTTAGAGTTATTTATGAGGAAGGATGTACACAGTTACACCATAACCAAAAGTAAAATGATCGCTTCCAAAAAGACCACCGACAATACTCTAATACTAGAAAACTAATACTGTACTAGTTTTCTTATAGTAATAATTTAGAATACTCAAAAGACGCCTGAGTTGTTTATTTAATTTTAAGTTGCTTGATTAGTTATTGGCTTATAAGCGCATTCAAGAATTCAAAGTAATCCAGTAGTAGCAAGTGTCTTATTCTGAGGTGTTTAATTACTTATACATAAATAGATAGACATATACTACTATCATTCAAATATTCACAGTTAACGGTACTTGGTTGTGTGTAAAAAGAACATAATAATCTAACTTGCACAGGGACGGAAACGGGGACTGGGACGGGTACGGGTACCGGGAAATGGCAACATCTTAAAATTCAAGAAATGGATACGGCAGGGCGTCAATATATTTTATAATATTTTATTATATGACAAATTGTCTTAAAAAATACGAGTATATAGTACGCAACATTCAAAATGCCTCAAATAAATATTGTATACTAAAAACCAGTAGCGGAGCTAGACTATAAATTGTGGGAGGGCCAAACCTATAAATCTCATGATTTAAGAGGGTAAAAAATGTAATGTATATTTTTATCATGTAAAAAATACAACAATACATTAGGGGACAAAATTGTAAGGGGCCACCACCTGCTTGCTTCATAGCTCCCAGTGCTAAAACACATTGTCTATCGTATATGTTTGATACTTTGTGGCTATAAATATTGCATACTAAAAACTGATTTGGTTAATTATTCTATACTAAATATTACACATACATAACTTATTGTATTTTGTAAGACAACTTTGAAGTTAAAACAACCTAACGAAATACTTTAAAAATTGGTAAAAGAAAATTTGCAATATGAACACCCCACGTGACTTCATAGCAAACTAAGAAAAGCAATAAAACAAAATGTCTTTCTCTCTCTAACACTAGACCAGTCAAAATCATTATCACTTCATCTTCCTCATCAAAATGCATCTCATTAGAAAACTGTAACTTATACATGCTTCGCCAATTTCTTCTAATTTCACCATCTTTAAGGAAACGTGAATTTTGGGGCCAAAAACGTTTCTCCAAACATTTCCTAGATAAGGATCGGCGTACCTCAATCGAAGGAACGTTTCCACTTTTCCCAGGGACGATTCTCAGGCGTTTCCCGGCGTTTCTCGACGTTTCCCGTTTCCGAAGTGTTTCAGGTACGTGATACGGCATCCCGGCAGCGTTTCCGTGTATCCTAATAATAAGAAGATAAACAATCGCAATCAGTTAACAAATCCCAAACACCCTCTTTTTCTCTAGTAGCACTTCAATTGTACGACTCTAGCAAGCTGCAAGAGGAGAAAAATTACATGTTACGACAAGTTTCGGATCATTGTAATCCAATTTAACCACTTTAGTTTACATGCAAGCTCTATGCCTATTAACAATCCATTAATAAGAAAAAGCTTTTATATCTTTTACACAATATGAAGCAAAAATATAATTAATAAACAAACAAAAAGTGACATTTGAAATGAAGACTTGCTGAAGAATAGTTTATCTTCCTTAAGGCTAAAGGGTGTGGAGACAAGGAAAAGGGTACAGGACCCGTTATTCCTTCCTTTCCCTGCAGGAAGACCGCCGCAAAATACTTTTTTTTCTTTTTTCTTTTTTTTTTTTTTGCGGGACTTGAGTTCCGAAACAATATAGAGAAATTGGTTTTATTTTGAAGACAGAGAGTTTATGTTATTGGTTGTTGTGGTTAATTGTGTGTGTATTTGAGTTATTTTTAAATGATAAAAAATAAAAATAAAAATTTATGACGTAAAGCTCATGTGACGAAAGAAAACCTTAAAACACACCCTCCACGGTTATGTATTTGTTTGGCTTTTTGCATGTTTAATAAATTTTTGCTTTTCTAAAAACAATGATTTTTTGGTTCCGGTGGAAGTAGTATTAGCAAAAATTAGATCTAACAAGAAACTCATTAACTCATTTGCTTTATCAATGCTTTTCTTGTAATACTAAATCAGTAAGGGGGAGGGAGTGGTCACCTAGTACCCAATACTACCAAAATTTGCACATCACGCTATCTAATAAAACCCTAACTCAAAACTAAAATACATTACTTACTAACACTACCCGATTTGGAGGGAGTGGTACCCAATCTACCCAAACCCTCCAACTCAAAACCATATCCTTGCTTCCTCCTCACAAGCCGATCGGCTTCCCAACCCGATTTGGTACCCGAAAATCCTTAACCGAGCTCCACGGGGTGGTGTTACCGATCGGTTTTGGTACCCGATTTGCCTACCCGATGCCCACTCCCTCCCCTCTAACTATCTCCAAGCAATTGCTAATCCTCTTTCATGCATGTCTTCTCACCATTCCTATAATGGTCTTCCTTATTAATGCACTTCCTGCAAATTTCTGAAATACATTATGCAGCCAATAGTCATGAGACTTCTACTGTTCTACCATGATATATTGGCATTCCTTATTGATGCACATCCTGCAAATTTCTAAAATGTTTAACACTTTTTGAAGAACATAAACTAAAATCGACTAAAGCAAAAATAAGTTTAAGCAGGACAGAAAGACGCACATTTTTTATTTTATTTTGTATAGAATACTGTAGATACTGAGACTCATAAATGGTTCATTGCCCATGAAATGTGTCTTAGTAGAATATGTAGTGACAATATGTGCAATTCTTATTAACTCTTTAGTCAGATATCTAGCAATTATGCTGAAAGATGAAATAACATGTCATATTTTATCCATTTCCTTTGTTGCTCGTATAGTAATTGCGTTTAGGTGTTGTTTTGGAGTGTTTTTGTTGTTTGGTGCTTGCGTCTTCTAGCTTCTTTCTAACTTTTAATATTAGAAAAAAATGGCCGCTAAAAAAAATTGTTTAATTAGAAAAAAAGAGATCATGCAAATTGAAACTTTAAACCCGCATTGGCACCCATCAATTCAATCATGAATTATGATAACTTGATAAGGCATCTTGTGACGCATCATTTCTCTTTGCTATATTCCCATCCTATCTTTGCTTCCCACTTTCAGCCATTTCAAATCATGTGTGACGTGTATCTTCCCTCTTCATACACGTGTCACTATGGGTATCTTGCAATCGACATCTTTAAAACCGGGCGTAATAAGGTCTCCAAGACCGTGTCTTCGGAGAAGGAGAACATGTCCTCCTTGTTAGGCAGGTCCCCCAAGACGCGTCTAATATGGGAAAAATGCAAGACTCGATCGTGTGTAAGATCGAGTCGTGGGAGAAAAAAATGAGGCCAACGATCAACAATGAGATGTGTGTGATATGTGTTGGAAAATTTTAGTGAAAAAATGAGCTTTCTTTAAGTTTGGACATAAATTACTATTAGTAAATATAATTTTTATAGTTAAAGTCTTAAATGGTTACGTAGTCCTCTGTGAGAGCTTCATAACGAGTCTTTAAAACGGAGCTAAGGTAAATGAGATATCGATGCTTAAAGTAGGTGGTTAGAACAAAACCCAAAAAAAAGCCTCAATTTAGAAAAGATTCAGTTTTGAAAAGCTTGTTAATGATTAAAACTTGTAACAACATACTTAATGTCCAGTTACAAGTTTTCTTTTAATCATTCCTAATAGCATTCATGTTTGAATTGTGTATTCATTCCATTAGTAGTATAACTACTAGCTCACATATTGTTCCAAGATACACACTAACAACTTTACAGCTTTTCTTTCTATCTCAGCATACTCACACAAAAATTTTGTAAAAAACTTCAAGCAAGTTTGGCCATCTCCAACAGTAATCCTGCTTCGGCCGTTGTACCCTAGGAAACAACCGTGGTAATTGTACACGGAATTGTTATAATGGAATCGTGTTCAACGAGAGGCTCGGTCACCTGCGCTTCATTCTCGATTACAACCGGTTACTTATACATCTACACCCTTTGGTTTGTATTTCACTTTTTTTCGTACTAGAAATTGGTTTTTGTATTTCATATTTATTATAAACGGTGTCCATTTTAACTATAATCTTAAAACAATTCCGTGTACACCATTTATATAAGAAGAAAACGATTTGTTTCAAACTAGTTTTTCTACTACCTTGTGTTTTAGGACAACTTTTAATTTGACTATTAAACAAACTTTGTGAATTCATATCCTGTGCAAAATTATATTTAAACCAGTTATATGCAAACTTTGCTCAAGTTTCTATCTCTAAACGGGCCTTTTATCATTGTTCTTTGTATATACAACCTATTAGAATTTTATTTTTTTTGTCCAAACATACCCTAGACCAGGTTTTACATAGGCACATTTATCCAAACAGCCACTTTAAAAAGGTGTGCCAAACAGACCCAAACCAGATCTTAATTTTCTGTTTTCTGCATTTGTTTGTTGTCTTAACAACCCCATGATAAGGCTTGTCCAAACAGCCCTTAATCTAGTTATTATAACATTTTTCTGCACTTTTACTATCCAAACAACGTTTCTTCCAAACAACCACTTTTGGTCATATCCTGTCCAAACAACCCTTTAAACAGTTTATGTCCTATCAAACCTTTAAAAGTGTACTTGTCCAAACAGCCCGTTCAAGGTGTGACAACCCGTAATTTTCAGACTATTATTTTAATAAGTACTATTATTTATTTTTATAAGAAATTGCTAATTATTTATTTTCTAACGATTACTGATGATTAAAAACCGAAAAACAAGAGGCTATCTTGTTATTCCTGACAAATGGCACCGCACGCATACCGACACCAATAACGACAAAACAGAAATAACTTAATCTGCATGTGATAATGAAAATATATTATTACGTTTTTCTAAACGTCTCTAAAATATATAAATTTTTTATTTTTCGGATACCCAGAATGTATGTTTACGCGAGCGTCAAAACGGGTACATCCAATACTGTAAATGATAATAATACTAAGTCTAAAATACCCTAACCCTATCCTGCGCCGCTCACTTTACTCATTTATATATTTTTTTCTTTTTCTACTTCTCGCCTCTATCCAATACCAGAAAACCAAAAAGGAGGTTCACTTCCTTCCTCTTCAATCTTTAACCATGAACCATCACCTTCATACTCAGTCTATGCGCCCCATCACTATCTTTGTCAGCCTTCTCTCTCTCTCCCTTCGAGCACCACAAACCCAAAAAACATAGAAATGGATGTTTTCTTCTTCCTTTGAAGTCAAACCTAAAAGATATCATTGTCACCTTCTCCAAACGAATATCTATCATCATAGGTGTTAGGATTTAGAAAATCCGGTAGTTAAAGACTCGGTCACCTCAAGTATATGTATTCGTTAGAAAGCTCGTAGTCGTAGTCATTTAGTGATAGTTAGTAGTTAGTTAAGTAACACCGTGAAGGACAGATGGGTCTTTACCCACTATATTCCTGATCCACATCCCGTAGGAGGCGTTTCATGTAAGAAACTATAAATACCCATTGCCTAGCAAGGCAAAGGGTTGGAGCTTCATAACATACTTTTGTTTATCTCACTAGAAGTTCCCATTTCTCCACTTTCTCTCTCTAAAACTCAAACCTCATTCAATTGTAGTGTGTGTATAATTATGTGTTTATGAAAACCAATATGTTACAATTGGTATCAAGAGCAATGGTTTGATCATCTACTTTACATGTTCTTGGATTCTTAGTGGTTTTCATAAGGTTTTTGGGTTTGAATGAGTTTTGAGACATCTTCATCTTTTTTATCTTTTTAGTGTTAAAGTTTGGATTTTGATTGTACTTTTATGTTTAGGATCATCATAAGTGTTTAGGTTTTGGTTTGGAAGGCTTAATTTATCTTGGTTGTAGCGTTTTTGATTAAAAAAATTTGGTTTTGAAGAGTTTCATGGGCGGTTTGATCCTGAGTCATATTCTTGGATGCGGTTTGATGTTATTTGGATGCGATTTGAACTGATCTTGGAAGCGATTTGATCTGTTGTTGAAGCGGTTTGATCTCATTAGTACTGCGGTTTGTGTATTATCGTATGCGTTTTGATCCATTGTGCAGTTTGAGTGATAAGACAAAGAGACAAAAAGGACAAAGTAGTGGATGTACTTGTGTTCCCTACGATTTGTCCTAAGCGATTTGTCCTAAGCGTTTTTTCCTAAGCGATTTGTCCTAAGTGATTTGTCCTAAGCAATTTGTCCTAAGCGGTTTGTCGCTGTGCGTTTTGTTTAAAGCGGTTTATAGATCGTGCGTTTTGAGTCAAGCGGTTTGATAATAAGCGGTTTGAATTTAAGTAGTTTGATAAGAAGCGATTTGGAATAAGCGGTTTGATAAGAAGCGGTTTGATAAAAAGCGGTTTGATAAAAAGCGGTTTGATTAAGCGGTTTATACTCCTGCGTTTTGATTGTTGTGTTTTGGATAGCTGCGACTTGTCTGCTGCGATTTGGCCACTGTGATTTGATCAAGAAAACTGAATTTTGACTTTTGCGGTTTGACTACTTGTGGTTTGACCACTTGCGGTTTGACGAAAGTTGACTTTAACGTCAAAACTTCAAACGGCCATAACTTTTGAACCGAAACTCCGTTTTCAGCGAAATACCTGTCAAAACGACCGGAATAGCCTGAATATTGTGAGGTTTCTCCACAAAGTTGTGAAACAAACTTTTCGAGGCCCAAATCCCCTCCGAAATTAAGTTATTGAGGTTTTAAGTTTTTAGACCTAAATTTCACCGTAAAAACGTGCATCAACCAATCCAAATCTCAACCAAACAACATCTCAGCTAATCCTACAAACAATCAAAAGTCCTATCACACAATCGTCTATCATTGTGTCGATCCATCATCATCTAAACCGCGTTCTATTGGTCATTGTTTAACGGTTTCTTCTTGATTTTGTAAAATCCCGCGAAAGATTCTATTTCTTGGTTTAAATCATAGATTTGTAAAATACCGTGCACGTCAACATCATGCCTAACGATTCGGATTCAGTTTTATCTAAGATACTCAGTTTATATGACGTGATCAATGAACAGAAGATACCCAACAATGTACAACAGACTATCGTGTTTGAGTCGGATAATGCTGAAATGGAATCTTCATGCTCAAAGTCACAAGAGAGAGAGAGAGAGGAGCACCAGCCACAACTTTTGCATGATAATGCAAAGAAAAGTTTCATGGAAGCTTCTGATGTACCCAAGAGAGAGATGCACCAGCCACAACCTATGAACTCCAATGCAAAGGAAAGCGGCATGGATTCTTCCCTTGTACCTAGCTGTGCATCTTCTACTCAAAATGATGATTATGTGTTGCATGATTACACTGCATTTATCCCTGATGACTCATTGACCACTAGGCTTAACATATATAAGGATCAAGTTTCCATCTATGAACAGCGTGCTAAATTTGAGCTTACCACACGTGAGCAGGAAATGGATTGCCAAATGCGTACATTAATCAGAAAAAGTAATTTAAGGGAAGAAACATTAAAATAATAGTTAAATTCCTTACAAGAGAAACTTAATAAAACTGTTAAGCAAAAGCAAGAACTTCAAGAAAATGTAAAAGTGCTTAAACAGGAGTTCAATGCAAAGAAATCAAAGCTTTTAAATGATTTTTCCAACCTTAAAACTTTGAAAAACAAACTTGAAAACAAGTTGTACGTACAAGGCAACACCATTCAGACTGCTCAAATGATAACTAAGCATAGAGTGTTAAGCGATGAGCATAGTGTTAGCCTTGTAGAGGAACCCAATCCTGAGTATGGTAAGAAAGCAAAAGCTGCACAAAAGGTGATCTATGATGGTAATGAAATCCTTAAGCATAGACAAATGCCTACTTGTTTAGAGAAACTGAAGAGGATAGAGAGTTAGAAGATGCCTCTAGAGAGAAAATGGAAAAGAAACTTAAAGATCCTTGGTGTATAGTGTTGGAAATGTATATATTTACAAACACGTAAATGTCCGGATTCGAACTCGTGACCACGCGATTGCACACATTAGCGAATGAGAATTAAAGTTAATAATTAATGTTTATGTTTGCGATTAATTATTGCACATTAAGTCCGGTTAACGATCGTTAAGTATTTAACGGGAAAATGACTAACGACCGTTAAATGAAAAGAGAAGGACTAGTAATGGAAAATCTTGAAATTAAAAAGTTTGGGTTTTATCTTGGGCTTGCTTGATGGCCGGCCAAGGGGCTTCTCCAAGACCTAATCCCTAACTTGTTTTTCAAGATTTCTATTCACTATATAAACAAGGCTAGGTTCTAGGGTTTTTCATAACTTTGTGCATTGAATTAACCCTAGATCTCTCCTCTCCTCTCTCTTGTCCCTATTCGGCCGAACACCCCATTGTTAGGGAGTTTGGTTTCGTTTTTCCTTAAAACGAGGACTTGTGTTAGATCTAGCAATCGCTTGATTCGTTGGTTAATTCGTGTGTACAAGAACGTGGTAGTAAGACACTATTCTTACACCAATTGGTTTGAGTTGTAGAACGGTAAGGGACAACTCTTTAAACCACTTCTTTGTTTTGCTCAAGAGATCTGACATTCGCAAGAGGTATGCGTTCATACTTTCAGTTAATTAATTTATTTGTTATGATCTTTAGTCTTCATTTGTGTACTCTTGATGTCTACATGTTTTATTGTATATCATGTATTATAAACTCAACAGTGCCATCACGAGCCTTGTATAACAAGTAATTAATTACTAAAACACATAAATAAAATAAACATGTTGTGTTATTATTTGTATGCGTAGATCTAGGGTTTGCAAAACCTAAACCCTAATTTTAGGGGGGGGCGTTTTTTGGTGCCCTAATTAGGGTTTTGTAAACTAAAGTTTTAATTGGATTAGAAACCCTAGGATGCATGCAATTTATGTGTATTGCGTAACTCTGTTTAATTGCATTAATTGTTAAGTGTAATTTTATGTCCATGATAATTATCTGCATGTTTTATCATGGATCTGCTTTTATTGTATGTCTTTCTTGTTTAAAGTGATATACACTAAATTATGATAGATCTAAAATTGGGGAAGACCTCAATTATTATTAATTTAATCAATTATGTGCTATGTGGTATGTATTTAATTTTGACTTACGCAATCGATGAATCGATGCATGTGGCTCACCTTGTACATAGATGAAAACGGGTGAAAGTCTTAATTAAATATATGCATATTGATAGATCTAGAATTGATTATTAATAGGATTTATCAAAAGGTTTGCATGTGGCTATTTGATATGCATGACTTTTATTTGTTATGCATTCATTGTTTATATGTTTATTTTTAAATACTTGCTTGTTTGTTATGTGTAACAAGGGTATTTTTACAAGAAAAATAAACTGACCTAAACAATGGTGAAACATGTATTTTAAGCATAGTAATCATAATCGTTTAATTGATTGGTGACTTTGGTACAAATGGTGCGACGGGATCACCCATGAGAATGAACTATAAAGGGGTTAATAAAGAAGTCGCCAGATCACACAAAGATGTCTAAGGTTATGCTTTTGTGCTTACGGTCCTCGCCCCTGTAAGTTCGAATGGAGCTACTTAGTAAGCCATAAAATATTCAAGCTCATCTTAAGGGCGAATTAGTTTTAATTCCATGCGCCATTTCGGTGGTAATTATCCGAAACACTAAGTGTTTACACTTATGCAAAAGTACGGTATAATGGATGATAATTAACACTAAATTCATTGATTGGTGAATCCAATACCTCAATTAAAGTTTGATGATGAAAAGCTTATACATTAAAACAAGATATAAATGTTTTAATAAAACCTATGTTACGAAGATGAATGCATGACATCTTTGTACATATTTGATTTGACATCAAAATTATTACCCTTTAATTTAAGTTATATGCCATCCAACGAAACGGAAACACCTAAGATTACTTTTTATTTGCGTGAGATCGTGACTTAGATCGTAATCAAAGGGTAAAATGTCCACGTGACGTGAGAACGGGCATGGATGATTTTGCAGTTTCTTAAGTTGGACAACTTAATTGAGTTTTGTAGTGAGAACTGGCTACTCAAGGCATAAGATGGGATAAAACATGTTTACATGGCAATTGATATTGGCTAAATGTAAATCCCATAAATCTAGGAATTGCAATTTGAAAATTGGCAATTGAGGTTCGACTTGTACCATTTTGAATAATTTCATTACTAGCGGATCAAGCTGATGTGATGAAACTATGTCAATTTGGATCCTAGTTTTCAAGTAAAAAATTAAATGGTTATATGTTTATGAACCATGGGTGTTTAATTTTCTTGAAAAGGTTAATTATCGAAAATACTAAAATTGAATTTTGTAATTCTTTTGAATGTATAAATGCAACATTTAACCGTAACGTGGTTTAGTCTTTGATCGATAAATTGATCCATTCTGCTTTCAAACAAATGTTTGATCGAGAATAATTTATCGAAAAGACAAACGAAGTCTCTTTTCCATGGGAGAAGCATGAGACTCAATCATATTCCTTTTCATGAATGAGAAAGGTATAATAGGAACGTTTGAATTGTCTAAATTCTAATGTAACTCATAGCAATGAATTGCACATCTTATTTTCCATAAACATTTCATTACCTTCATTTGGTGAATGAATCCTTTTGTAACAAACATGAATGTTGGTTAACTGGAAAACATGTATATGAGTTACTAAATCAGAAGTTAGATTATTTACCGCGAACATTGGTAAAAGACAAACTAGCATTATTTATCTAGTTGTTTTGCTTTAAACTTTAAAGGTGCTACATACCATTATGGGCATGGTAGGCCTGTTAAGGAAGAAATTGCATACCAAATTTTTAGGGTTAATAACATTGATGAATATTCCATTATTCATAAAGTAGAATACACCTTTTAGTACCTTAGTAATGATTACGTATAGTTCCTTAAAGGTGTAGGAAAGTAAAAAGCAAGCAAGTTGTTTTCACTGATTATGAAACACTTACAATGTTGTCAAATTCAGTGGGAGCATTTGTGTTGCATTATTGAATAAGAAGTTGTTATAATGATTTCTAATTCATGGGGAGCTACAAGCATTGTTTCCTGTGTAGTAATCCAAATTATCTCTTGAATATCATGTAGATAATTACTTTCAAATTGTAGGCACTTATGTTTTTAAAGGATTATCATGTGCGTTTCCTTACAAATATATATAGTCCTATATCTACTAGTTATATCTATGACACAAATCATATTAATCAAATAAACGAACGTGTATCGTGTTGTTTATATGATACATGATGTTGTTCCATGCACAAGTGGGAGAAATCTTTATTGTGTGCAAGGTACAACACATATTAATATGATTTAAATGAATTCTCTTAACTGAAAAGTAAGAGAATAACGTTCTAATAGGAAGTATACATTTAAATGTGTATGATTGCCCCATTAAGAACATGTGTCAAGATGATAACAAAGACTACTTTAAATATTTATGTCATTTAATATTTTAGAAACACTTGTAGTTACAATTTATGTTACATGAGAACGTGAACTAGATTGTAGCCCAAGGTAAAATATCCACGTGTCGTGAAAACGAGCATGGATGATTCTGCAGTTTCTTACATGGAACATTTCATGGAATGACATAATTAAATAAAGTAATCTAATACTACTTTGAATGTAAGTATTCGTTGAATGACTTAAATATATGTAGTAAATATTAACTTGAAATATTAATTGAAACACGAGGTGGTGTTCATAATTACTTTAATTATAAATGTTTATGATTTTATAAAGTCACAAACATGAAGTCTTTTAATACAAGACTTACAATATAAAGTAAGACGTTAACTTGCTATGTTTTAAGACATATGCATGAAGTCAATGAGTTGATCAATGACTTATAACGTATAGTGGGATTATAACTAATATGTCTTTTGACTTGGTCAAAAATATTTGTGTTATAATACATGCAATTGACTTGGTAATTCTATTGTACCATTAAGTTTTACTTTGTTGGTAAATAGGTAAGCCAAAGAGTAGATGGTTATCTAAAATATTGTTAGATTTTCTTACAATATTAATTCTAAGGAAATACCATAGTTTTATGGTATGTTATGTTAGAAGAATCAAAATCTGTTGGCATTATTTGATTCAAGATAACTATAGTTTCTTCCAAAAGTTATCAAGGTTAGTAGATTGAGTATAGATTGAATATACTCAATAAGACTCCAACCTAGAAGATTAATAAGACACCATTTTTATAGAATGTGATGAATCACATTAAGTCTTATAATGAAGTTCTAAATTTGTTAAACTACTTGTAAAGTGGGTTGTAACAAACTAATGTCAGGAAATGTCAATGTTTTTTGTAATATCCCAAAAGAGAACAATGTATTGTTGCTCTACTTGCTAAACTATTTAAAGGTAATCTTTAAATTGTTAAAGGCAAGTGGGAGTTTTGTTTAGATCTTGAAAGATTGAATTACAAAATACATAATCTTTTAAAATGCACTAGTAAATATCATGATGAGGCTAAACATGTATATGATAGACCTCAATATGATAGAATTGTCATTCATAGATTCGTAGGATATCTCAGATATTTAATATGTTGAGGAATATGAGTTACAGGATCATGGTAAGCTTGTTAATCATAATGATGAATTTACCAAATGTTGAATTGTGGTAAATCAATCATACTATGAATGTAGAGATGTTGTCCATAGAGATAATCAACTTTAGATATTTGGTTTATCTTAATGAGTTTCTTCAAAGAATGGAAACCCTAGTGGTTTAAATCTTTATGTAGAAATCATATGGAATATATTGTACACGTATTTAATGCATGTCTAGTGATAATAATATTAATCATACTTAAGCAATTAACTATGATTGAATATTCTTTCCTAGACACATTAAATAGAAGTATAAAGATTATAATACTTAGTTTCATTGATATGAAATTTTGACAATGAATATATAAAACTCTTTATTGTGGAATTACTTTTGCGAGGACGATAAGTAATACAAAGTAGTTTTATGAATTCAAATAATCTTTAAATATGTACAAACTACAAGAATCCATGAATGGATATATGCATGCATCTAGGAGATGATTCTTATGTTTAAAATTAAATCCATGTTTGATTTAATAGTTAAAATAAGATTGCTCATAAATATTCCCGAAAGCTAGTGGGAGTATTATTTTTATTTTCTTAAATCTTATATGTTGTATGGGCAACTACATTCCACTTAAATTAAGTTTTAGATGGGAATGAAACTTCGTTTGTAAGATTTGGAAATAAGACATACAACCTTGGAATATATGTTTATTACTATAAACATATGTGGTAAAATAAATGAGTCTAATAGAACGTGATGGATATATAATGAGATCTTAAATTCTAACTTGAAGATTCATCATATACATCATGTTGTAAGATTGTTGTGTCATGCTTGATTACAAGATGATTTGACAACATTGAAAGTTTTTAGTGTAATAAATATTTTAAAAGAAATATGTTTGGATTTAGAATCACATTCCAGTCACGGAGATGCTCCTAGATACTATGGATGATTATATGACAATTGTTTCATAATTGTCATTGCCAACAAACTTGAGTTTTGGTAGGCACCAACATTACACTATAAGCTGTTCAAAGTTTACGGATGCTTAAAGAGCATATTGTTGTACACAATGATGCTAGTATAATTGAGATGACACTCAATTCGGTCACGGTATCCTTGAAGATGACCATGTTGACTAGTTATGCTCAACTAAGAGCATAGTTGCATTATACATTAAAGAATAAAGAATACTTTAAACTTTAAAAGTTTTGAAAGATGATTGTCATATAAAGGTGGTTGAGGTTGTCACGCACCTTATGGAATGATATGACAATATCAAGATATGTGTAAACACATACAAGAAATTCACTTATTGAAATTTTGAAATAAGTATTCTCAAAATTCCTATAGATCAAAGTTAATTGAAATTATGCCTTGTCAACAAGTATGATTTTCTTGACTTGTGGAAAAATTCATTAACTAGTATTATCATGCATTGATCTATTTAGTATTTGGATAAAGGATGTTAAACAATTATTATTTATAATGAATTAAAGTACGGTATCCGTTTAATTTCATTTATAATATTGTGTCCTGTATTTGCATTTTTAAATCCTTGAATAACTTAAGTTATTCTAAATAGTCTGTTGTCAATCAATAACATGGGAATGATATTGAATTAAGACAAATCTGAGTATTAGTTAGAATATACTTGAAAGTATATTGATGCGTAGCATGACTAATTCCAGATGATATTCAATGGATTGAGTATAGGACTTATCCCACCCACATGATGATACTTTATGAATCTTTGTCATTAAGTATATCATGAATGTAGTGCATTTCGTTGAAGCAATCTAACGCTATAATGAATCGTAGTTATAAGGGTTGTTTCGTAAGTGTTGCTAAATTTATGAATTCTCGCTTGTAGTCAAACGATTTGTTTCCTTCAAATTTATTTTGAAGTATAATACCGCCGGGCCCCTCACAGAGGGTTGTTAAGATGTTTGCATATTATTCAAGGTCTTCGTAATATGTTCGTAAGAATTGGTAATCTTGATCAATCACTTAAAGCAGAAATGAATAGTTAATTAAAAAATGAGTGAGATCCATATTCTTATTAACATGGTATTAGAAACAAAAGGATGAATATGATGATAAATCATCAAAACTTGGTTTTTTCTCCGAAAACCATACAAGAGTTGTACCGAAGCATTGGCGTGTTGCTAGACGCTAACCAATGTCATTTCGCGCTTTGTAAACATATCCAAGTGGGAGCTGTTGGAAATGTATATATTTACAAACACGTAAATGTCCGGATTCAACTGTGACCACGGATTGCACACATTAGCGAATGAGAATTAAAGTTAAATAATTAATGTTTATGTTTACGAAATAATTGCACATTAAGTCCGTTAACGATCGTTAAGTATTTAACGGAAAATGACTAACCAATCGTTAAATGAAAAGAGAAGGACTAGTAATGGAAAATATTGAAATTAAAAAGTTTGGGTTTTCTCTTGGGCTTGCTTGATGGCCAAGGGCTTCTCCAAGCCCTAATCCCTAACTTGTTTTTCAAGATTTCTATTCACTATATAAACAAGGCTAGGTTCTAGGGTTTTTCATAACTTTGTGCATTGAATTAACCCTATATCTCTCCTCTCCTCTCTCTTGTCCCTATTCAAGTCAACACCCCATTGTTGGGAGTTTGGTTTCGTTTTTCCTAAACGAGGACTTGTGTTAGATCTAGCAATCGCTTGATTCGTTGGTTAATTCGTGTGTACAAGAACGTGGTAGTAAGACATTATTCTTACACCAATTGGTTTGAGTTGTAGAACGGTAAGGGACAACTCTTTAAACCACTTCTTTGTTTTGCTCAAGAGATCTCGACATTCGCAAAGAGGTACGCTACGATACTTTCGTTAATTAATTTATTTGTTATGATCTTTAGTCTTCCTACTGTACTCTTGATGTCTACATGTTTTATTGTATATCATGTATTATAAACTCAACATATAGATTATAATATAACATTTAAAACTCCCAATTACACTAAGGAAAATTGGATTGCCTTGAACAAGTTTAGACCTCAAACTCTATTAACCCCTGAACAAGTATTTTGGAAATTAGATATGGAAAAGAAAAAACTGGTGAACTTGTTGAAAAGAATCCTCCCTTTAGGAAATTGCCTCCAGCAACAGTGTATCCTCCAAATACACCAATGCATTTAGTGCCCAAAAATCTTCCCTCTCAAAGTAAAATGTTAATCACTATATGTAGTTTACCAACTATTTGTTGACTTTGAGAAAACGTGTAAGAAGAGGATCACATCAATGGAATTACTGAAGGGAGGCTTTGAGCAAACTAAATAGTGTTATTTAACTGAGGTCATGCCTTTCTTTAAACAACTAAAAGAACAATTTGAGAGTCTTCAAAAGGCCATAGATATAGAGATTAAAGAAATAAAAAGGATGTTTAATGAAATGGAAAACGAGGTTAATGACTATGAATGTGAGCTTAAAGCAATGAGATTGAGAGGAAGAATCTTCACATCCTAAATGATAATTTGATTTCTAGATGTATTTCTCAAGATGTGTTCTACATCGCTACTTAATTACTCCATTATCTGCTTCACAATTTCATGAATTGTCAATTGCTTTGAAAGTCTCCCAAGATCGTGTCATTGAGCTTGAGACCAAAAATTCAAAATTGCATGATAAAATCAAAAGGGATGATCATGATAACATGGTCAGATATTTTTCTAAATTGGAAGTTGAATATCTTGATCTACAATTAAAATATCAACATCTTAAAGAAAATGTTAAAACCTCAAATGCCAAGACATCTTCGGATGCTCCTAAGTTTGATGCAGTTTTTGAAATGAACAAAAATGATGAACAGATTCGAGCTCATTGCAACACGATCAAAAGGTTGAAAGCTCAAATTTCCCAATTGAGAAATACGAGTGAAGTGGTTGGCACTCAGATACCTACGCCTTTAGATTCTCAGAGTTCTCAAAACCTCATTGATGTATTACAACATGAAAATGATTCTAGCAGAAAATGAAAAGGTTAAATTGCATTTCAAAGAGTTACATGAATCAATTAAGGTCACTCGTGACAAGAACAATGAAAAGATAATGTCTTTGCAAAAAGAAATTGAGAATATGAAGAATCAAGTAAAAGGGAAAATGCCAATCACCAGTGGTGAGAATGTTGCACCAAAGGTGCCTGCTTGTTCTAAATATGCTTTAACTGTGAAGTATATTCCTCCTCATCTTAGGAATAATGAATTGGCATTTCAAACATATCTTTCGTACCTTAAGAATAGTCTAGAAAATTTCCGTGAGATTATAGAAGAGGATAAGATAGAGAAACCACTTGATAATGCGGTTGGGCATGCATGCTTATATGCCAAACGATCTCAGGAACTCTTAGAATGTATCAATGCAACATGTCCTAAATGCGTACTAGGAAAGATAGTGTAGTTATGCCCAATTCTATGCCTAAAGTCAAGCATGTGTCCTTTGATGTGCCTCATAGATTCTCAAACCCGGCATATCAAAACCAAAAAATCAAATGGCAGTAAAACAAACTAAGGTTCCCATCATCATTTCTACACTGTTAAGAATGACAATGAAGTTAGGGGTCAAAGCCTAGAAGTAAAACAAAGAAGGATAGGACTACGCAAACCAAAAGTGGTCATAAGAAAGAAGTAGAAGGTCACCATAGGGACAATAAGTTTGATTTGAACAAAAAGAATCGTGTTGGTTCTAGCATTAGCTCTAAGCTTATCCGCAATTAATTCAAAGTCTTATGCCGCAAAACATGTAATGAATGTTTAATTTCTGGTAATCATGATAAATGTGTTGTGTTAGTTTTGAGGTCTAAGAATCAAACCCCGCTTAAGAAAATTTGAAAGCCTGCATTAAGCAATCCCGAAACCTACAGGGAATGTTTTACCAATGTAGGATTTTAGTGGAAGCCCACAGTCGAATATTCACGCATGGCAAACCTTGCCCTTAACTAGATCCACTATGCCTAGAGTAGTACCTGTTAAAGTTTGGAAGCCAACTGGTAGAATAATCTCATTAGGCACACAATGCCCTTTGACTAAGTCTGATGCTTCTACTAGTTTAGGTCCTAGTGATAATGCCATAGCACCTAGGGTTTCTGCAGATTCAAATATTGTTTGCGCTAACCAAAAGGAACCCATTTTCACATGGGGATCCAATGTTTTCAAATTTCCACATTTGTCTGTTCCAATGCGTTCGCATAAATCGTTCATTGGTAATGCGGATTAAGGCTGCTCTAAACGATGAGGGAAATTACAATGACGCTCGCTCACATCAGATTCAGCCTCGTTCTTCAACAATATGGCATCTACAGATATCACTTTAGGACCCATTCCTCAAAAAAAAGAAAAGTGTATGCTTCAAAGGCACTTTATCTTCTGTAAAAGAGAAATCTTCTCATTCATGACCATTCTCATCAACAAGCTTTATGTTGTTTCCATGCTCGCTCAGTTATCAAGTGGACCGAACTACCGATGATTGTATTCTTATCTCACTGGCTCAATCAAAATTGTCAATGGCGACATCGTTTGCAATTTTGTGGGGGAAAAGTGTGAATAGTCTAGATTTGGATGATTTCACTTGTTAAATCAAGAATGGCAACTGTATGCAATTCTGGGGGGGAGAAGGGTGACTATTTTGAAGGTTGATTGATATTTGAGTATAAATGGTCATACGGCTCCAAACTCATGTTAAGCGAGCTTATTCTTATCGGATCATCTTCACATGTAGTTTTTCTTCTAAGAGCCGTTGGTTGACATCTTCACACGGGCTGATGTGATTAATGACAAAGTGCTTCTAGTTAATACTTTACGTACACATCATCATGATGATTCCGATCAATTAGAATCATCAGGGGAGAGTAAATGTGTACACCAAGGACTCACAACAAGTTTACCCGATAGATTTAATGACTTATGAAGCGATTTGTGTCGAAGATTGGTTGATTTTGTATCTCTTCGTATCTTATTCTCCGTTCTTCTACCTTATCCACCTTCACCTATCTTGGCCAACAAATTGAAGATTATCAGTGTTCCAACTTGTTAGTTTGGTGTTACCATTTCATGTGTTTGTTGCAGGTTGATTGTTAAACTCCTTGATGAACATCTTTTGTTCTTTTTGATTGGGAGGGGTTTGAGTTAAGGGGATTTGCAATAAGTTAATTGGAATGCATTTTGTGAGATGAAGATGTTAACACTCTGTTTCCCCAATTGGACAATCTTGAAGAAGGTCGAGTCTACAAGATGTCCTACATTTTTTATGTGTTAAGAAAAAAAGGCGAGTTGCATTTAGATATCAAAAGACTTCTTCTTAATCCGGGCATTCATTAGAAAGATTGTCAATATTAAGGGAGAGCACTAATTAGGGGGAGAGGAACGCCGATTGAATCCCTAATTAGATTTGCTCAATTTTTCTTCAGCAAGTTGATTCTCACAAGATTTCAATTGTTTTTCTCAAAAGATTTCAAGTATCCTGGCTTATAATGTGTTGTTAATTCTGAAGTATCAAAACCAGCAAGGGGGAAGAAGATACACATCTAAATGCACAATGAGTAAACTTGATGAACTTAGTACTTCTAAGTGATTGAAGAAATCCCGGGAAGACAAATGTCATGACCGCAGAGAAACTCAAGGTTTGACTCATGGCGCTCGTGCTCTTATTCCAACTACGAAGAGATGTAATAAAAAGCGAAGATAAAAGAGGTACACAAGTGTGTGATGATTTCGATCAGATTGCATTCATCAGGGAAGGAGTGAAACATCTAAACGCACAAATTTACTCGTGACTGTTAGTGTTTGTATTCCAACCTCATAGAGTGATGATTTCGATGTTATCGCAATCATTAGGGGAGAGAATTGTGTACATTGGGGACGCAAAGCTGTTTCACTTGATAGCTTAATTACTTATTCCAGAGTTGACATCCGTAGAGATAATCAGTGATTCAACCTGCTACTTCAATGTTATCGGCTATTCTTTCTTTGGGCATTTGGGTACTTCGGGTTCTTGAGCTTCGTACACAATCATCAGGAAAGATAAATGTGTACATTGGGAGGTGCTATCAGTTATTCTTTGAATGGGTATATGTGTATTCGGGTTCTTGAGCTTTATACAATGAGACTGGCTGCATCACTTCAACTACTTGGGGGGAAGTGGTCTCTTGACACCTTTTGGTGTGCATCGCTTCAGAGTTCAGTGTAAAAGAAATATGAGAAGATCTATTCATGTGGGACGATACGCTGTCGTTCTATTTGATGATATAACCTCAATGGAGAATTACGATTATCATTCTTAAAAGGAGCAGCAAGATCGATGATATGGTGTGCACGTTTGTGCACCTGGCTAAGGCAAGCTTGAAAGAGAGCTTAGAATCCGCCAAGAAGAAGATTTTCGGTTTGGGGGGAAGCTACCAAAGTCTCACTTACAGATGGTTCAAGTTCAGACGACTATTCAGAGCCTCTAAGCTTTGGTGGTGGAAGTTTAAGAGATGTTGATTTCCATCCTCTACAAAGAGATGTTTGATATCCTTATCTCGGTACTTGTATCATCATCTTCTTAAACTATATCATCCTCTTTGTATATATTTATCAAAAAGCAAAATACAAAAATATAAAACCAACAAAAGGAAAATAAAAAATATAAAATTTTCAAAAATCCATAAAAAATTTTGAAAATTTCTAAAATACCAAAATAGTTTTTCCAAGGCATGTCTTCTGGCATCGATAACATTTACGGTCTTAGAAATGTCATTCAATAATGGCACGGGACTTTAGATGAAGTTCAACATAAGTTCAAATGTTTTTCAAAACATGCCTTAATCAATCGTGGCTTATTGTCATTTCTGCATGAATCGGCTTCAAATAATGGTTTACTGTCATTTCAGGAAGTAACCCGTTTCCAAAGAAAGGACATAGCCATGCTTAATCTAATTTTAAAATCTCATGCTCTGCTCCTAAAAACAAAAGTTCATAAGGAACGTTTGTTGCCAAAAAGACAAATGTTTCCTCACAAATATTTTTCCATCTAAAGATTCTTCTAAAAAATATTTTGTCATCTAATGAAAACAAAATTTCTTTGAAAATAACTCGAACTTAATTTTGAAAATCATCTGGACTTATCATTTGTCAAAATCTCTATCACTCAATCAACAACTTACGTCATTGTTTGAGGGGGGGGATAATGATTTCAAACAAATCAAAAAGGTTATTTCTCAAACAATTGGTACTAAAATGAGCAAGGTCTTCATTTGGTTAATCAAAAGAACATTTTTTCAATTGGATCAAGACCAAGGCTTATGTTTTCATATGATACCTAAGCATGTTTGATCATTGGAGATTAAAAGTTTCAAATTCTGATCCTTATCAGTTAAATGTTTTAAACGCAAGTCAAATTTCTCCTTAAAAGCTTTCAAAATATTTTAATCAATTGGGATCACAAATCTCAAAGGGTTTGAAAATTGTGATCGGGGAAGAATTTGTGATTTAAATTGAAAATAAACTGATAATTTGACAAGTTGTTTTAGAAATATCAACAGACTCTCCTCCCTACATGTGCCAAACAATTTCATATTTTCCATGCACATGTTAAGGGGGAGAATTTATTTTAAACCAAAAAGGATTGAAACGTTATTGATTTGTCTCAGTGTAGGTTCCTCTAATATGTGCAAAACTCTTTCAAATCACAATGCACATATTAAGGGGGAGCAATAAGAAGAAAACCACATCCTCCCCAAAATGTTTTATCTAAAGCATCTAAATACTAGATTTGATCGGGGAGTGATGATGATCAATTTAGAAAATGTTATCAAGATTTGGAGATATCACTCAAATCTAATTTTCATTGGTCTCTTTCACCATGTGCCAAAATGATTTCTAATACTTGAAGCACATGTTGAGGGGGAGCATCTCTAAAAGATCAAAAACAATTAAGGTACAAATGCTTTGATCTTATATCACAAGTACCTTGATTGATTTTTCAAATTGTTTTCAATTGGTTTCGATGCGGAAAGAACAATACCAAAAGACCGACCAATTTACTTTTTGCATTGGAGATATAAGGATGGTTAGGTTAGGTATTCGTTCCCACAATCCCGCCAGAGCCAGAGGGATCTACCCAGGGACAATCCACTAGTTAGTGTAGAAGTCCTTAGGTATGATGAAAAAAGGAGAAAAGTGAGAATAAGGGAAGAGTGCCGACTGAGATTGAGCGAGAACTGGAATAAACCCAACAAGGTTCTAGTAATGAAGTCTCGGTAAGCACTGAAGGGGTTGAAGAATGAAAAAGAATTGAATGTGAAAAGGGTGAAAAGAAATAGCCCTCCATTAATTCAACCTTAGGGCAGAAACCGGGTTCAATTTATATGCTACTTGTTGTTACTATGGTAACACTGGTATTGAAGCCAAGACGTCACCACCCAACTTCTCTTAAAAGGACTTGTTTCATTCTCACGGAGAACCTACATAATCTATCGACTTTCTCTTAGAGGCTGTTGATATTGAAGAAGGAGACTCTCTCCCTAGTCTCCGGCATAGGAAACCAAATGTGCACTATTGAGTCTAGAGCCAAGAGATCATCCATAAGAAATCTCATTAGGACACAAAATTGATGAAGACTTGTTGTTTCACACAATGTGGAAAGTAAGAATATATTAAGAGTCCTACGCATTATCCTTGTGGTATTGCCAGAACATCTGAGTGATATGTAAAGTATTCACGATGAAGATGGAAATCCCTCTAGAGCCAACATCAAATAAGCTCTTGGTGGGTGACATGTGAGATCTTTTCAAAAGATCAAACTTGTGACAACTGGATAGAAACGATGGGGCGATTTACTCTTGAATCGACCTTGGTCCAGGAAATCGATTGACGGATACCTTTGAAAACCGGTCGTTGTGCTCATCAACTCTTTTCTCTAGCACATCGACTGTGTATTAACTTTTCAAAATAAAAAGGTATTTATGATTGAAAATTGATGTTTTCCGTAAAACCTTTGTTGTATTGCAAAACTCTTTCTATTAAGGAATACACGATTGTTTTTCAAATCATTTTTCATCAATCGCTGAATCTCAATTCTCCGTTCACTCACTCCATGCTGTCTTCTTTAAGACATTCGGTTTGAGAATAGCTTGATTAGTCGCGAAACCCTGCCCAGAGATTCTTCGAATTCTACCGACACAAAAGTGCGACTTGTACTGATCAATCAAAATGATCAAAGACACTTTCATGTGCTTTATTGCTAATCGTTGTTTGCAAATACCCGACGGCTGTAGCCGCATCGAATTTAGGAGTCATATCTGATAAACCGCAAGTCGGCCATTATCACAATTTTACTTAAAAGAAATCATGATAAGTGGCATGATCATACTGAGAATACATCTAGTAAGACTCTGAAGGAACATGAAGAATTAAAGATCATTTAAGCCACAGAGCTAAGAACTTATTCAAGAATTCAAGAACACCAAAATGTAATATCTGTTTGTAATTGAGGTGACCTCCTTTAGGGGGAGATTGTTAGGATTTATAAAATCCAGTAGTTAAAGACTCGGTCACCTCAAGTATATGTATTCGTTAGAAAGCTCGTAGTCGTAGTCATTTAGTGATAGTTAGTAGTTAGTTAAGTAACACCTTGGAGGACGGACGGTCTTTACCCATCTGTATACTGATCCACAGCCCGTAGGAGGCGTTTCATGTAAGAAACTATAAATACCCTTTGCCTAGCAAGGCAAAGGGTTGGAGCTTGATAATATACTTTTGTTTATCTCACTAGATGTTCCCATTTCTCCACTTTCTCTCTCTAAAACTCAAACCTCATTCGAATTGTAGTGAGTATGATTATGTGTTTATGAAAACCAATATGTTACAATAGACCATCTCCATTTTGAGAGGCTGGGCTGTGGAAAGGGACGTGAGCCACGAAGAGTGTCACACTACAATCAAGACGAGAAAGGAGAAACAAGACTTCCTCGTTATTCATCCATAAATAGGGTTAAAATTCTTAGGGTTTTCTTCACACATCTCGCACACAAATCTCACTGAAAAATTATGGTTTCAAGGTTAGGGATTTTCAAAATTGTTTTGGGGGTTTTGTTATTCAAAGTGTTAATAGCTTAATTCAAGCTTCAATTATTTAATTTTTCAAGAAAGCTCGTGTCCAATTTGGTTTTTCGTTCGGTTCATCTCCTAATCGACCCACAATTATTGTAAGGATCACTATATTCTTTGTGTTTGAATCTCAGTTATTAATTGATTTTTACTTTCGTATTTTTGTTTAATTACGTTTCGAATGAGACAAGTGTGTGGGGTTGTTGCTTGTTAATGTTGTTGTACTGTGGCTATTAAGGGTTAAAAACACAAAATAAAAAACTAAAATTTGTGAATAAAAAGTTTAGTCATGCTCGGCTTATGATTATAAGCTTAATTGCTTATTTGGTTTCGGCGTATGTATGGCTCATATTGGCTTGTTGCTTAAATTGGTTTTCGACTCATGTTTAAGTTTTGGTTTAAGGTCATGACCTTGTTCTTTTTCAGATATTGGTTAGTGTTGGGAATTATATTTTGTAGAATAGATTTAAGTATGTTTAAGTCTGTTTAGTGTTAATTCTGGTAGCTTTAGTTGTTAAGTCCGTAGATCGAATTCAGCTTGGTAGTTAAGTCTCCAAGACTAATGGAGTTAAGTCTGGCAGAACTTGTAGTCGATAGTTAAGTCAGTTTATGTCAAAAACATAATAGTTTGTTAGAGCTATATTAGGAATAGATATGTATGTGTAGAGATATCTTGGGAAAAGATATCTTTACCCTTCTACAAGTTTGTTAGTCAATTAGGGTTTCCTTGGTGTATAAAAGGATCCCTAAGGTGTTAGGTTAATGTACGAGTTGTAAGCATTAGCCTTTGAGCAAATTAATAGTAATTACGAAGTTAGTTTATTCTTGTGTTCTTCATACTTTGTGTGTTAAGATTTAGCATTAACACATTAAGCTTTTGCAAAGAGTTCTTCATATAGTAATTTGGATTTATTCAAGTTTACTATTAGTCATTCAAGGCTACTTAGATCCATAAACTTTTGGACCTACAAGTGGTATCAGAGCTTGTTGAAGGACTCTGAATTGAAGAAACAAAACTCACCAACAATAATCATCTCATCTCACTCAAAAATCCTAAAGAATGTCTCATCATGATGATTTCTCAAATCATCTTAGTGACGAAGAGGCTACTGACCATGAAACTGAAGAAGAATCGCAGGATCTAAGAAACAACAACAACAAATTCTCGCAACAACTATCTCCAACCTCAAACTTCCTATTCGAAAAAGGAAGAGTACGACATCCGCCATTTAGATGGAACATTATCCGAATATGTAGATAATGAGGTCGGAAAGTGATCCGAATGGGAATTCAAAGAAGAGAATTTCCAAAGGTAAAGATAGCATAGTCAGGATTCTTCCAACAATCTCTCATGCTTGATATACTTGTAGAGAAGAAAGAAAGGCAAGAACTCTCTTATTGATAGCCATACAAAAGGAACATCTCAGAAGGTTCCACAATATAGATGATGCTAAGGAGATATGGGAGGCTATTAGAACCAGATTTTGAGGAAACGCTAACTCCAAGAAAATGTAAAAGTCGTTTATAAACAAAAGTTTGAAGCATTTGCAATAAGCGGTTTGAAGGCTCGGAGAAAGGCTATGACAGATTCCTACAACTCCTATCACATTTAGAAGTACATGGATCTGAAGTGTCTAATGAAGATGCAAATATGAAGTTTCTCAGATCATTGCCCAATGAATGGTCAAATCTAACAATGATCATGATAACTAAAGAAGATATTAACACTCTGTCAATAGATGACTTGTATAACAATCTTAGGGTTTATGAACAAGACATAAAGGGGAATTCAAAGGCTTATTCAAGTGACAACAATGTTGCTTTTATCTCTCAAGGAAAGGGTACTAAAACCAAAGTTAAGTCTGGTAGTGGTTTTAGTTCTGGTAGCTATACAGTTTCTTCTGGTATAAAGGAAAAGGATGAGGTCAGCTGGTTTTGTGATAAGATCATCTACTCACTATTTTCTAATCAATCTGAAAACATTCTAAATGAAGACTTGGATCAGAATGAAGATGAGGAGATGGAGGAAATGGATATAAACTGGTAGTGTGCCATGATTGCTTTAAGGATGAAGAGATTCTTCAAGAAGACTGGTAGGCAAGTCCGTTTTGATGGAAAAAGACCAGTAGGGTTTGACAAGTCAAAGCTTAAGTGCTACAGGTGTCAAGAAAGAGGTCTATTTGCTAAGAAATGTACTGTAAAGGAGGCCAATAAAGAAAAGAAGAGGGATTCTTTCTATCCTAGGCATGCTTAGAAGGAAGATAAGATTCAGATGGGATTGTCGACTTTGGAAGCTAGTGTGATTAACTGGGGAGAGCATCCTACTAAAGGACAGAAGTCAATCATGCTCTCATGGCCATAAGCTCCAACAGTGAAGTAACTTTATGCTCAAAAATTTGCACTGATTCATACAATAAACTGCAATATTTTTGTGATGAACAGATGGGTCAATTAGGTGATCAAGAAGTTAAATTACTTGCTTATGAAAATGCTATTAAAGCATTAACAAGTAAATACTATTTAAAAACAAAATGCATCTCTTAATGAAAAGCTTACTTTCCAAGGAAATGAAATATTTGAAAAAGATGAGAAGCTTAGAAAATATAGAAGAATTAGAATGAAGGCAGTTAAAGATAAAGAAGAGTTGCAAAAGATAGTTGACTCATGGCAAAATAGTAATAAAAATCTGTGGAGGCTAGTAAATTCGGGCTAGAGCTCAAATAAACAAGTAAAATTGGTTTAAGGTATGGGATAAAATCAGATAAAGAGGTTTTAGGATATGAAGAAGAGGTGATGGAAAATGTTTTTGTTAATTCAAAAGGTGACTTTGAAGGTAAACCTATATATCATAGATTTGCTAAAACTGACAACAATAAGGGAGTTCCACCACCAATTAATGATGATTATACTCATAAACCTGAAAAAGAATATGATAAGTCCCTATTTGATTATAGAAAATGGAAGAACCCTGAAAATGTTGCTTCTCATGAATATTCCATTGAATTCACTAACTATTAATCCAATGACAGTAAAGGATTCTTTGAAAAAGTTCGGAACCACGTGTCTCAAAAGATAAGACCCTGAGTATTCTTCCTGTTAATATAATGACAGTGAAGAACCCACTGGAAGTATCTCTGAATGTTTTCAAGAACCTAAGTCTGAACCCATAAGGATCTCTAAACCAGTTTTAAATAGTGAGACTTGTGTACCAAAACAAGTGAGTCTCCAAAAATTTTGTATCTAAACCTGAAATTAATAAACCTAGTTGTGTCCAAACCTCTAAGCAACAGGTCAAATCTGAGACACCTAAAGTTGACAGAAAGAACTGGAATGGGTTAATGCAAAGAGAATTTGTGGATAGGTACTCTTTCACAAAGAAGAGTTGTTTTGTATGTGGAAGCCTAAGTCATTTAATTAGAGACTGTGACTATCATGAGAAAAGAATGGCTAGGGAGGTTGAGTTAAGAAAGAAAACGGTTGTACACACTGAAAATATTTCTGTTAAACCAGTGTGGAATAATGTGAACAGGATTAACCATGCTAATAAGTTTGTTACTAGACCAGTACCTGTTAATACTGGTAGTACTTCTGTTAATTCTGTTAGACCAAGGGTGGCTACCGTGTACAAATTAGTACTGGTAGGCAAAACTTTAATACTGGTAATATGTTTAGAGTTAATACTGGTCATGTTAAGTCTGGCCAAGCTAAAGTTAATTCTGGGTATATGAATATTAAATCAAAACCTACCAGTCCTTCACCCAGTCTCAAGTTTAGAAAACCATAGGTGAACCAGTTTAATCAAAGACTTCATTATGGTTCTCATTCACCTGTAAGAAGACCAATGACTCAAAATGCAGCTTAAATGTTTCAATCTTATGTCGCACGGGGTAATTGGGGGACTGATGTTAAGCACTTGGCAGGTTATACTTGGAGACAGACCAAACCAAACTTCAAGTATAATGGTGGACCAGTTTCTTTTAATACAGACAAATTTAAAGGTCCACAAAGGCGGACCCAAGCCTCTACAGGCTGGGTCCCCAAGAGAAACTTATTTCTTCTCTTTTCGTGCAAGTGTGAACATCCTTATTTGAACATGGGAGATTGTTAGGATTTAGAAAATCCATGATGAAGCGTCGATCACCCCAACATATGTTTAGCATATTATAGCTCGTATATGTATTAGTATATTAGTTAGATTAGCAGTAGTGTAAGTAACACCGTGGAAGAAGGACGGGTCTTTACCCACTGTATGCCCGATCCATAGCCCGGGGAGGCGTAGTCATTTGTATAAATAGCCCTCTCCCCACAAGGGAGAGGGTTGGATGTTTATTGAGTAATCTAACCTTCCATTTGTTTTATCTCTCTAGAACACTCGACTTTCTCTCTCTAAAACCATATATTCATACGCCCATATTTGTCATGGTTTGATGTGTTTATGAAATCCAATATGTTACAATTGGTATCAAGAGCCACGGTTTGATCATCTCTCTTACATGTTCTTGGATTTCTAGTGGTTTTATATGGTTTTTAGGTTTGAAAAAGTTTAGTGGTATTTGCATCATTTGGACCATTTCTAGTGTTAAAGTTTGGATTTTGATTGTACTTTTTTGTTTATAATCATTATAAGTGCTTAGGTTTTGATTTGAAAGGCTTGAATCAGCGTGGTTGGATTGTTTTTGGATTGAAAAGTGGTGTTTTTGAATATTTCATCCTAGCGACTTGTGTCTCGTACTTGATTTCTTCGTAGCGACTTGTCCTTATATTTAAGCGACTTGTCTGTGTTTTTGTGAAGCGACTTGAGCCCAAAGCGATTTGTCTTTTGAGATAAAACGACAAAAAGGACAAAAGTAGTGGACGTACTCTTTTGTCTAGCGACTTGTCACTAGCGACTTGTCCTTCTAGCAATTTGTTACTCTAACAACTTGTGTGTCTAGCGACTTGTCACTAGCGATTTGTACTCATAGCGATTTGTGTCTCACCAGCAATGTCCCTCTAGCGACTTGTATACCTAGCGACTTGTGTGAGAAGTGATTTGTCTTCAAGGTCTTTAGCGACTTGGTGAATTAATGCAAGCGACTTGTGTCTAATATCTATCAACACAATGTCTTACACCACTGACCCTTTAATCTCCAATGTGCTCAAACTCTATGATACCTCACGTAACAAAGTGTTTGTTACTCAGAAAGCTTAACCATGATTGATTTAGCAAATGGTGATCAAAACACTTCACATTCTGAGTCAAACAAACAACCACACTTGTTAATGACACATAAAGCAAAGCAAATGGAATGCGATTGAGCCCTATCAGAACTTCATTTGCACCTCATACAAATGTTATCCACAACGTGGATCGAACATGTAGTGCTCTCTTCCGCCAAGACTTACCTTCATTGACGAGAACCTTGCTACTGAATTTAGAACAATTGAAGATTAAACTTACCAAAAGGAAGGTATTAAAGGAGGACTCCAATGTGCACTTCGTAATCCACAACCAATTTCATTGTTCATCAATGGGGAATATTCCGCAGACTTCGATCAACACTTGACAGGGATTTCTTTCAAGAAACATACTGGAATAGAAATTCATGAGTTCATCAATACATTTATCCAACTTATGGATAATGTGGAAAAGTACATTAAGGAAGCTCGCCAAGAGGATGATAATATGAATGAGTGTCAGGTGCAATTAAGAGAAAGTCGTGATAAGTCGGGTAATGTTACCGTTGAAAGGTCCGTGATGTTGAATGCAATATCGATACAACAAAGAAGGATGAAACCAAATGCCAAGAACTCCTATCACACATGATGTGGATGCACATACCAGACCGACATTTGAACATGGATCATTTGATGAGGTATCCTTAACTCGCTCAACATAATTCATCTGCTAATGTACCTAAACAAACCGATCTTAAGGTCAACATGATTCGGATGAATGTTCCTTGGTTGAGACTGAGTTTAGAATTTTTAAAACAAATGAAATGGTTGAAAAAGGTTTTAATGAACTTTCAAACAAATTCTCAATTCTTGAAAAACATTGTATTTCCTTAGAAATTGCAATACAACAAAAAGAAGAAAGTTTTCTTGCTTCAAAACCTTGCATAAATCCGAATTCCGAATTTTGAGAATTTTTGAAATTAACCGCTTAAAACCCAGCTTCAGGACAAAGACTCAACCATATGTAATCTGAAAATATAACTCTCATATTTGCATAAGAAAAGTAATATAGGGATGAATAATCTTAACTATGAGGTTAGTGATGCGATTAAATCTAGGAATGATGAATTGGCTTTATGTGTGACCAAGCTATTAAGGGAAAATGAGTCCTTGAGGAAGAACTTATTAGAGAATAATACCAAACTGTTAGATCAAACTATCTCCATGTTGGTGGACATTGATGCCCTCAAAGCCCAAGTTCAGGATAAGAGTTTCACCATTGTTGCCTTAAAAAATGAGCTCAAGAAAACTATTTGAAATAGAGTGAACACTAAGTTTGCAAAACCATCAACCTTGGGTAAGCCAATCATACATAATGATACAAAGACGATCAGTAAGTTAGGCAACCAAACGCATTTAAAACAGAAGGACTTAAACCATCAAAATCTAAGCTTGCCTCTCAAGTTGATGAGAATATAGTTTTGTCAAAAGCAGTGACTTCACTAATTCATTCCGATATGATGAATAACAAACCCCGCTTAATGTTCAAGCTCTAAGATCGGAATATAAGGAAATCATCTAGTCTACATAAGAAGCATCAAATGGTCGACCACTTCCCTAAGAAACAAACTAATTGAAAAAGGACCAATGTTCATAACAGGGAAATGGTTACATATTCTTCTGAATCCAAAGGATCTAACTCTGCTAGCTGTTGTTTTAAGTAGATTCCTACTAGTAGATTATTTAAGTTCACAGGATCCAAACGGACTTACTTACCTAAATCTTGTCTTAAGTGGATGCCCACAGGGAAAATCTTCAAGAATGTTGGACTTAAAAGGATTCCCATCAATGATACTCCTAGGCTTGAATGTAAACTATCCAAAGATGCGGATACAACTATCACTAATCCATCTATTTACAATACTACATGTGCTATTAGTGCAAATTTTCCTCGTCTTTTCGTGTACAATGCCCAATTCTATCATGAACATCATGACCTGGTTTCCAACTGATTTGAAGGCAAATTATCAAGGAAGTGCTTGCTCGTCAATGTTGAGTTGCATGTATCTGTGACTTCGATCTTTTCTCGCCGTAACTCGTAACTTACTGATTGTTTAAAAAAAAGTTGATATATATTTCTTTTCTACACAAAAATTAAATTTTTATACAAAATCTAAAAAAAGATGTATCTCTTGGTATCGATAACATATACAGTCCTAGAAATGTCATTCAATAATGACACGGGTCCTTAGATGAGGTTTGAACTAAAGCCATACTCTACTTTAAAGGGGGGTTGCATTTCAATCAATGTTCACTCACTCTTAATTCGTGACATTGATTGAGGGGGAGAATCTTTCAACTTGTCTATGCATGATTGTTCTAAGTATGACATGTACTTGGAATGACTAACTCTGTACTAAATCATGCTTCTTTATGTGATTTATGCTAGGTGGTTTGTCCATGTTATGTCTTGTATGATACTTGTCATATTCTTTATATGAATTCCACTTATCCATCAGATCTGCATGCAACTTGTTGAGTACAAGGGTTGAAAGTGTCAATAGTACAAACTTTTGTGTGATACTAAGATAGGTAGCGACTTGTCTCAATTAGGTTGTAGCGACTTGTCTCACATATCATAACTTGTAGCTAGCGATTTGTCACAATTAGGCCAAGTACAAGGACCTGAATGTGTCAATCGCTGATACTTGAAAATGGTACTTTAGCCCTAGCGACTTGTCACACTTGCTATAATTTCAAAATTCTAAACACCTATCTCTCTCTAACTTGGTCTGTTTCAAAGCAATTTGAGTGTAATAGGTTTCTTTTTAAGTTTTTGTTTCGAATCTTTCATGTTTATCACCTTCTCTAACATGCCTCTATCGACAGATCCCACCGAGTGATTCATCTTCGATAAAAATCCCATCTAGGTTAGTTTTTGTGGTTTAAATTGGTGGTGGTGACTGATGTAGATTAGGTATTATTTGTGGTACCTTTGTTAGGAATTAATGGTGCATATATGTGTTTTTCATGGTCTTCCTTATGCGTATTTTTGTAAGGATTTTATGTGATTGATGTGTTGATGTTATATGATTATGTATATGCTTGTGTCGTGGTCATTTTCGATCGTTGTAGTGATTTGGTCATGCCTGATGTTTCATATTTTTGTATGATAAGTGTCATTTGGATGTATCAACACACGTTCTTGATGGCGACTTGTCATACATTAGGTTGTTCTTGGTGGCGATTTGTCAATTAGTAGGACATTCTTGATAGCGACTTGCCATACAATAGGGTGTTCCTAGTAGCTATTTGTAATCAATTGCTGGCAAGCGACTTGTCTTTGGTTTTGTTAAAGCGACTAGTCTTGACATGTTGATTAAAGCAATTTGCTATAACCCTTTCACAAAAGCGATTTGTCTCTGGTTGTACTTGAAGCGATTTGTCTTGACAAATTGATCAAAGCGACTTGCTATAACCGTTTCACAAAAGCTTATATGTATCCGGTTGTACTTGAAGCGATTTGTCTTGACAAATTGATCAAAGCGACTTGCTATAACACTTTCATAAAAGCGATTTATCGCTGGTTTTACTTGAAGCGATTTGTCTTGACAAATTGATTAAAGAGATTGGCTATAATTCTTTCAAGATAGCGACTTGTCTTATGAAATCTTGATTAAAACGATTTGTCATTTTTGAACTATTAAAGCAATTTATCTTTAACAATTAAGTTTAAGCAACTTGTCTCTAGAAAACCTTGTCAAAGTGATTTGTTACTCTAAGAATAATTGAAGCAACTTGGCCTATCAACCGAGTAAATCAATCGCCTTTAGTTAATCTGTCATGTATGCTTCTTATTGTATGAGGTTGCATTAAGATTGATCTGCTAACCATGTCTAACCTAACATGCTCTCGAATACTATTGTTGTATGTGTGAATCTACAGAATTTCAATGGCAGACACAACCTCTTCCAAGAACCTTGCTACCTCTACTACACCCACAGTACTTACAGATAAGGAAATCCTTCCAGAAGATAAATGGGTTGAGATAGCTAAAAGCAACTTCTTTGTGGACGTGGATAGGATACAACCAAATCTAATCTTCAGGATTGCCATTGATATTCTGAAAAACACTAACTTTTTTGGTGCCTTGACCAAGTGATGCACGATCCCTTCCATTTACCTACAATAATTCTGGAACACTGTTACATGGGACAAGATCTCAGACACTTACTCTTGTAAGCTTGATGATAAAGAGTATGAAATCACCACTGAAATTCTCAGAAAGGCCCTAGGAATCACTCCAAGTGACCCCAGAAAACCATCTGTCCCTCCACCTACTGCTGAAGAACTAATAGAATTTCTCAATGAATTGGGTTATCAAGTTAACGTAACAAAGGCTTCAGATATCATCACCGCCAATATGTATCAACCATGGAGAGCCATTGCTACTATTCTCAACCTATGCTTAACTGGTAAAACTTCAGGGTTCGATAAAGTGAGGGCTCCTATTCGGCAAATCTTGTGGGGAATTATCAAAGGGGTGAATATTGATGTCACATAACGCATTTGGGAAGAATTTTCATTGTCTATGAACACGTTCATCACCGATGACAAAATTTTCTGAATCAAGCCAAAGGAAGGAAGGCCATAAACAAACTTGTAATTCCTAGTGTAAGGTTCTCGAAGCTCATCATTCAAAGACTTGCAACAGACACATCATTTTAATCCAAGGAGTGAGTCAGTCCTCCATGAAGCTAGTGATGAATTTGTACTTGGTAACCTCAAATATGTTTCCAAAGGTGTTAATAAAGAGATCTTTTGGAATGCCAATTCCTTATGCTCTTCTCACCGATAGTATTAAGAAGGATGATTACTCTAGAAAATACAAGAAAAGGGCATCCAGATCCAATGTTGATGACACTCCCGATCCCTCACAACCCAAGTCTACAAAGTCTACTTCTCGTGCTAAATCATCCTCGAAAACCTCATACGCCACCCTTCCCAAGAAGAGACTAGGTAGACCTCAATCTACTGACACTTCATCACAAAAGTAGAAAAAGAGAAAGAGAGATGCCGGAAAGGGAAAAGATGAAGGACCCAAGGTTCCTGAGAGTCAAAGGAGTTTGATGGATGAAGATGAGGCTGCACTACAACTAGGAATCCAACAGATCCTGGATAGTCTAAACATGCCTCACGCACAACCAGTGGGAGGGGTCGTGTTACGAGAACCTATGTTAACACCATGCCAAACCACTCCTATTGCACAAGGTAAAGGCAAAGGAATAGCAGAGAAGAAGCATAAGCAAAGGATGTTGTTAACCATCTCCACTCCGACTTCTAAAACTTCAAACCAATTTGAGCTCAAGAAAAGAAGCGTTGAATCATCCTCAGCTCAAGAACAAACTAGAGTGGAAAAGGATGTTTCGACACACACGTAAAGAAACCCTTGCTTCTAGTGACAATCAAGCGAAGGTCGGAAACAAAGACCTCCTATCGAAGAGGTTCCAGTGCTTGAAACAGAAATTGAACAAACGAACACTGACAGACAAATTACAGATGTAGAGGGTAATGAACTGCTGGAAGGTACACAGGAGATTCTTGAGCCAAGAACCGAGGAACCCGCCTGGAAGAATCAAACATATCCACCGGATCTCTGTCATCACTAAAGAATCTTGAGCCTGAGTTTACCTTTGGTGATCAATTCCTTAAGGACATACCCTCGACATCGAGTCCGACAAGCAAAACGATGAAAAGGAAAAAGTTCAGTCTATGTTCTCGGTCACCATTGAGCAAGACACTTCTACCATTCCTCCGATGTCAGCACCAATGGTCACTTCATCATCTACTACTCCATCTATCGCACCTTCATCACCCGCCCTCGCCAAACAACCGCACTTCCACCACCCAACCCGCTAAAGTTCCATCGCCATTGTCACAATTAGTGACACTGTCACACCACCCGCATCACCACCTCTCGATCAAAACAATCGAAAGCAATTGCTCGACGAGGCCATGAAACGTATTGAAGCTCTTGAAAAGCACCTGCCTAAATCTATCAACGTCCTTGATCGTCGTGTCTCCAAGCTGGAGAACCTTAACTTCGATAATGTGTAGCAGTATGCCATTGAAACCGAATTTAAAGATGTTGTAGAATGGGCAATGCAAGCTCCACTGCTTCAACGGTTTAAAGACTTACCCATTTCGATATGAGAGCAGCTTCTTTCGGATAAAATGTATGACGCTAACGAGCATCCGATGAGGTCCATAAGAATTTATTCGAGGCTCTCGAAGAATCGATAAAGCACGATAATCATTTACAGTTTCTGGAGGACATTCGAGAAAGAGAGGCAAAGAAGAAAAGGAGGACTATTGTGTTGGAGTCATTGCATAAAGGTCCTAAATCTCCTCCTCCTCCTCCTCCAACCGGTGGAGCCGGAACATCTAGAACTGCTGGATCTTCTGGCACAACCACAAGTCATAAGACAAATCCACCAACACCTCCACCAAAACCCTCTAATCAAACCAGTTCATCCGAGGTCAAGGTACTCGAAGACGCTACGGCTTGGACCACAGTTGATTCTAGGTTTACACCCACATTCTCTACTATCCCAAAAGACCAGATGCTTAACGAAGAGTCTTATGTTGTGCAAGAATCGAATCAAGACTATGATGCTTCCACCGACATATCCCTAAGCTGTCTGAAGATGAAGATTGGTTTGATGCATACATTTCGAGTAAACGCATTGAAACCTCTAGAGCTGCACCATCCAAGGATACATCTCAAAGCTGGCTAACCAAAGAAAGACCTCAAACTCTTGAACCTTCTTGGTCCATTCCCGAGTCCGACTCGATAATCCCGACAACAATTTGGCAACTACCATTACGACCAACTATGAAGCCCCAGTAGAAGACTCTCTTCTTCACATCACAGGGGATATGGGAAGCTTTATGAAGTGGTTTTGTGAAAAGAAGGGAATTTTGTCAATCACTCCGAAAGATCTTGAAGGCCCAAAGATTTGAAATCGTCAAAGTCCTCCACTCGATGCCGGTACCTTCAATACCGATGGAAGAATGCCATAAAATGCTGAATGATCAAGTCAGTGAGCATATCTGTCATTTTGATGTTAATAACTCTTCCTCTCTCGATGGTGAACCAGGATAATTGACAATCCAATTGGAGTTCTTCTTCAACCATGACATGGATTATCTATGTGCTCGAATCCTAGAAAGAAAACCGCTTTATCTATTTCCAAGATGAAAGCCGCAACCTACATAGATCCGGTCTTCGGAGCAGATGGTACCTGGTCAATTTTGGACAGACAAAGAACAAGTGTATGACATTGCTGCCTCATACGTCATTTCTCATTGGTGGTTCAAGAAAAAGAAATTCTACATTGATAGACATGGGGCTGAAAAGAAGCGCGAAAGCGCTCGATCAAAGCCGAGAATTCTAAGTGTGGTTGGTGTGGAAATCTTCCCATTTATGGGTATGACTATCTAAGAAAATCGCCCGAGAAGAGCGTAATTGAAAGATCATGTTATTGAAGAAAACGATTTCAAACATTTGTTACCAAGTGATTTTGAAGATCTTTATCTTCTGAACCTCCAAGGACATCTTGACCATCTACATATTCGAGAAAAGAAGGCTCTCTCTGCTACTGTCAAACTTTGGATAAGGGGCTTAGTCATTCGACAAAGAGTTGGTGACTTTCAACTAGGTGTGGAAAGCTACCAGACTCAGGTCAATCTAACGAGACCTCAATGGAAGCCACAAGACATGAATTTCACACGACTACACAATGATTGACACCCCTAGAGCAGTTGTCACACACCGGAGGCGGAAACGAGAGGTGTAACATAATCAATATACATCGCAAAGAGATATAGTACAATACCATAATTTAAATTTAAAGAAATATTGTAACATTACAACAAGGTTCTAACCGACCTTGGCAATTGAAACATAAAGTTTGACTTCCAAAAGATAACATTTTAGTACATGACTACCGATAACTTGTGACGAATCCTTTATTTAAAATCTTCATAATATAAGCTAAACAACGATCACCTGAAATGCATGAGAAAACGGGTCAACTATGAAAATAGTTGGTGAGTACAATGTGTTTTATGTAAAATAAATTACCGATTTTTGAAGGTCCGACTGGCAAATGTCCTGTCAACTCACTATGTTACAAATCCCGCCCATACAAGACTTGTAACATATGAATTCACATACACTTCCATATTTTAAGTCTAGTAAATAATGCACATATGGTCACAATAACGCCAGATATAATAAAGTATGCAAAGCCCCTAAAATAAATAATATGCGTGAGACAGGGAACGAGAGGTTGGCCGACCTCTAATAGCGCTACTCATACTATCTACTACCCCACACAAGGAGGCCGCATTTAACGGTACGTATAATTGGAGTGAACGGCAAACCAATAGGGACTAACAATGCTAATGTACGAACAAGACATCATAACAACTATTATATACTATCAATTAAGACTCTCCGAACATGGGAGACTCAAAAGGTTCAACATGGGAGACTTTAGGTCAAGGACGTATGGTCCATCGTGTTCAAACAAGTCATAAATTTATAATTAAGTCTAAGGGTTCAAAATATATCAAACAGTTCAAGGAAAACAATTTAAGTTTATATTCATGCATTTCACCCCAAATAAGTAAAACAAGAAAAGGGGGCTGGAATACTCACCTCAAGAATGCAGTCTAAAGCAAAGAAATAATTAGAATTATTGGATGGCACCACACGCCACCTAGATTAGTATGACAAATTTAGCCCATAGTTCTAGTTTAAGACTCGAAGAATTTTAAATGAGTTTAAAAGTCTTTTTATGTTGTTGTTGCTTGTGTGGCAATGATTAATGTTTAATATAACTTTTGTAGATTTTGGCTCTTGGAAGTGCATAAGTACATAATAAGAAAATAACAATGACGAATGAATCTTCGGTCCGATGGCAACCGAAAGACATGTAATGGAAAATAATTACAATAAATATTATGTGTCGACGGAACATAAGACATTGATGTTAAAGTATATATAACTAAGTGTATTTATTTAAACTTAAAATATTAGTTACTAATATAAATAGAAGTATGTAAATAACTAGTTTTAAGTAATGATTTTTGTTAAAAGAGCTTGTATACACTTATAAGTTATAATGTACGATGCATTTTTTAAAATTGCACATAACCCATGCATAAGTTTCGTTTGTACATAGTGACTATGTCACAATAATAAACCGTTATATTATATATTTTTTTTTTGTTCAAATGTCAAAAGTTTCATTTAGTATATAAAAATAGGTTATAAGTAGCCATAGTTTTAATTGTGTGCAAAATCAAGTTTTGATTACCGCCTATAGAATCCTTTTATAAAACAAGTTTAATAGATTATAGTATGTCGTGAAATTATGTCGAGATCGAGTAGGTCGAAAGTGAGAGACGCTGAAGTTTGTTTTAAACTAACATTTGTATATATAAGTAAAATGGTTAGAAGGAAGTTTGTTTTTCATATTATGTACCCAACGCACCCTTCTATTTTAATTAGTGATATGGCCCGACGCCACCCACGCAAGCCCAAAACAGATTCGGTTTATAGAACATAAATTAAATATTACTTTTTCCAAGTTTTATGCTTATACTGATACATCGAATGATCGAAATGAAAGTGAATGACAAAGTTTTTGTTATTTCAGATTTTACCACAAAAACGTAAAACAAACGTGAGGCACTTTGGCTACTCCGAGGCTCGAACTCAAGACCTCTCGATGTGGTGGTGTCGCAAAGAATGAGCAGCCAAGAGAAGCCAAAACCAACACATCTCAAAAGTCGCTTCAATAACTTATTTTAGGCTCCAACTGATTTCATTAATACTTCTATCATCTTTATCTTTATAAAAACAAACTATGTATGTTTTGACTTAGGCTCGACGTAACACAAATGCAAAAAAAAAATCAATAATCGAAACTAAATCAAAACCAAAACCAAATAAGCTTATAGCACAAAATAAACACTTCGAATGGGGCCCTATTTCAGAGACCAAAGACTAACATAAGTTGAATAAGATGCCGAATAACTAGAAATAAGCTAAAGAAACGAAATCAAGCCGATTACCAAACTAAGCCAAAACCAATATTTTTAAGTTTAATTTTTTTTTTTTTACCACACAATTTAACAAACTTCGTTTAATTCCTTCTTTGATTCTCGATAGAAGCAACAACAACAACAAAAATACGCCAACAACATTTTCTTTATCAATTCAAAAATACCAATCGATATACATATATGAATTAATATCCGAATAAAACACAAATAAATAGGTACACAAATGAGACATGTTCTTACGATATTCGAAATGGGTCGAGTGGGTATGAACACCGGACACAAAAACTTCGATTGGAGGTGACCCGGTTTGATTTAGACCAATTAACTTCTGGGATAGCTTCCTCTTTCACCCAAGAATAAAACCCTCAATCAATTTCAAAAAGCCCTTTGATTTACCAAACCCTAATTTTTGTGAAAGTGATGATGAGAAACTCTGAGTGGAGCTTTTGCAATTCAATAGAAATATAGGAGTATGTTGAGGAGGAGTTTGGTTATCTTCTTCTCTTGGTCTTGGTTTGAAGCCAAATTTGGCTAGCTTCCAAATTCTTAGGCTTAATCATGGACTTTACTCTAGGTAGATAGATATGAAAATATGAATCTCTTGTGTGATTTTATCTTGATTCTCTTTGATTTCGTATGAGTAGCAAACCTGCGCATCAAGGAGGATTTGGAAGACAAAAACTTACATGGTTTTGGGTAAGAAAGAGAAGGATATGGTGAGATATCATGTTGGGTTTTCCTTCTTTGGAAGATTCGGTCTAGAGGGATTTGCAGGCTAGATGAGGAAGGAGAAGATATGATATCTTCATATCTCTGCTTTTGGGTTTGGTCTTTTGTCGTGTGTGGGGATAAGAAAGACAAAGAGATGTATTTTTGTTATTTAGTGTATTATATGTACATTGTATCGTATAATTTGTTCCGCATGTGATAACGCTTAAATTATGTAGAATATTATTCTGTATTCAGATTTTATAAATTTTATATTTCGAGACGCTTGACGATTTAAATATTATGGTATTATTATTATTACTTTGAAATTTGAAAGTAAATTTTACGTCAATTTTATTATGGTGTCGTGACGCTGTGGTGCCGGACTTGGAAAACAGGAGATAACTTCTCGCTTAAGAGTTATAATGGTCGAAAATAAATAACTCGCATATTCTCGGTATAAATAATAGCCGGAAATTGACGGATTGTCACAGTCACAAATTTTTAAAAAGAATCTCGTCCTCGAGATTCAGTCCGCCTACCCTACAGACATTCTCATGGTTCAAACTTTCTCATTCTCGTGCCTTGCCTTTAAAAGACTCTTACTTAGTGAATTTTCATTAACTTGTCTAATCTGACCGGTCAAGTGTTTAAGTTGTGTAGGTTGAGTAACAACTTGAATTCTAACTTGATTTTCGTAACTCATCAAACAAGAATCGCCACTAGATCAGCCTAGGAAACAAGTTGTCAGAAAAAGATGGATTCTCATCTATGTAAGAGACCTTTTGAAAGTTTGGCTCGAGTTTGAAATCGTCTAAACCAATCAAATCAACTAATAGTGGGTGCTCTGATTAGCAAGAAGGCAACAATTAAACTAAGGCTCATGATGCAAGGTCCTACACTAATCAATGCCATGAACTAGAACTAGAAGGTAATCAAATAAGGTGGGTGATCAAAAGAATGTACCCGTCACGGTGCTTGTGTCTTAGCGAGCTTCCTTAGTGCCCAAGAAGAATGCTCGACCCCGAAGTCAATCGACATTGCCTCCACGATTTGGGTTATCTTCATCAAGTGCTAACGCGAGAGTCATGCTACCGTGTTCACTTTTGTGCCCTATTCAGCTTAGGACATGTGTTCCGAAGGTGATCCGGACTTCCACACTCGTAGCATGTTAGCCTTCGCCCTGGTTTCCATTTCGCCCGAAAGCAATTCCGACTAATGTGGCCCGCCCGGCACACGCTACACTTAGGCGCTTTCCTATGTGATGGAGGTTGCATCGAGTGCACTTAGGATGTGGACCTGCATATCCTCTGCGCCTCCGAAATCGCCGCCCATAGTTCCTCGGTCACTGCTGCCTCTTGTCTTGATGGTCCCTTTCCCCCTGGTGATCCTCATGTCGCCCATAGTCGCTTGTTTTGCTAGTTCTCCGCACTGATCACGCCATTAGTCAAGCGGTATGCCATCCCCACGCAGCTTGTAGTTGGCTTGGATGAGGTGACATCTCCCGATCTCGTGAATCAAACCCCAGATGTATCGATCAATCGCTTCTCCACAAGAGACCATATGGGAACCATTCGCCGGCCAGGAAAGCGCGTGGTACTTGTCAACTTCCACTCCTACCATCATATGGTTCCGAATTCCGCTTCCGCCGCAGACTTCGCCCTTTCAAGACTCCTCGCTAGTAGCTTCTTGAATTCTTCCCAAGATAATCCATTTGCAGTTCTCTCCTCTAGTCTCGTAGTCGGTTGTCCCACCGTGTCGCTGTTCGATCCCCAAGTAGACTACAGAGAACTCAACCTTATCTCCTTCAAAGACATTTAGTGATGCTAAGTTTTGACTCCACATTCTCAAACCATGATAGCAGCCAATGGCACCCTTGCCATGAAATTCCTTTGGCCTGCATGACATGAAGGTCTTATAGCTACATCCGTAGCCATTGGTCGAGGTACCAGCTCCCTCATTGGCTCGCCCCGCATCAATGTGTGCTGACAATCCGAGTGAGGAGATCCGCCAATCCAGCAAAGACTGCTCTTGGAGCTTCATTGTTGATGCTTCCTGAACGGGTGTTCCTTGTAGTCATGATTCTACAATAGGCCAAGGCATTTGGTTGAGTGAGACAATGGCGATGATGTGGGACGGCGCATGTGTAGTGAGTGTAATGTGACGGGAACAAGAATGTGCTTAGCCTAACGGGTCATAATATATAGAAAGAAGAATGCATACATAAAATGTATATAAGGTATAGTGGACATATAAACATGGTATGCATACCACGCCGACTAATGCAGCCTGTGTGATCGACTCTTTAAGATTCGACCAAACATAACCGAGGCTACTAATCCCATCATCATATGATTCCTCCCAATTATGCATAGGTGTACGTGCTATGCATAATTTAGAGTAACGATGCAATGCCGGTGCTAATCAACTGTATGATGTTTCCATGTTTTAAGAAAATTTTATTTTGGTTATAGTTGCGATTTTTATTTTATAAAACCGCATTCACTATAACCTTCCTCTCGATACCAATTGCTACACCGAGGCGGAAACGTGAGGTGTAACATAATCAATATACATCGCAAAGAGATATAGTACAATACCATAATTTAAATTTAAAGAAATATTGTAACATTACAACAAGGTTCTAACCGACCTTGGCAATTGAAACATAAAGTTTGACTTCCAAAAGATAACATTTTACTACATGACTACCGTGATAACTTGTGATCTACTCCTTTATTTAAAATCTTCATAATATAAGCTAAACAACGATCACCTAAAATGCATGAGAAAACGGGTCAACTATGAAAATAGTTGGTGAGTACACATGTTTTATGTAAAATAAATTACCGATTTTTGAAGGTCCGACCGGCAAATGTCCTGTCAACTCACTATGTTACAAATCCCTACCATACAAGACTTGTAACATATGAATTCACATACACTTCCATATTTTAAGTCTAGTAAATAATGCACATATGGTCACAATAACGCCAGATATAATAAAGTATGCAAAGCCCCTAAAATAAATAATATGCCTCCGTGAGACAGGGAACGAGAGGTTGGCCGACCTCTAATAGCGCTTACTCATACTATCATCTGCCCCACAAGGAGGCCGTATTTAACGGTACGTATAATTGGAGTGCTAACGGCAAACCAATAGGGACTAACAATGCTAATGTACGAACAAAGACATCATAACAACTATTATATACTATCAATTAAGACCGCCCAACATGGGAGACTCTAAGGTTCAACATGGGAGACTTTAGGTCAAGGACGATGGTCCATCGTGTTCAAACAAGTCATAAATTTATAATTAAGTCTAAGGGTTCAAAATATATCAAACAGTTCAAGGAAAACAATTTAAGTTTATATTCATGCATTTCACCCCAAATAAGTAAAACAAGAAAGGCAATCTGAATACTCACCTCAAAGAATGCAAATAAAGCAGCAGTCAAATAAAATTATTGGATGGCACCGACACGCGACCTAGATTAGTATGGCAAATTTAGTCCATAGTTCTAGTTTAAGACTCTAAAAAAAATTAAATGAGTTTAAAAGTCTTTTTATGTTGTTGTTGCTTGTGTGGCAATGATTAATATTTAATATAACTTTGTAGATTTTGGCTCTTGGAAGTGCATAAGTACATAATAAGAAAATAACAATGACGAATGAATCTTCGGTCCATGGCAACCAAAAGACGATGTAATGAAAATAATTACAATAAATATTATGTGTCGACTTTTAACATAAGACATTGATGTTAAAGTATATATAACTAAGTGTATTTATTTAAACTTAAAATATTAGTTACTAATATAAATAGAAGTATGTAAATAACTAGTTTTAAGTAATGATTTTTGTTAAAAGAGCTTGTATACACTTATAAGTTATAATGTAATGATTTTTTAAAATTGCACATAACCCATGCATAAGTTTCGTTTGTACATAGTGACTATGTCACAATAATAAACCGTTATATTATATATTTTTTTTTTGTTCAAATGTCAAAAGTTTCATTTAGTATATAAAAATAGGTTATAAGTAGCCATAGTTTTAATTGTGTGCAAAATCAAGTTTTGATTACCAGCTATAGAATCCTTTTATAAAACAAGTTTAATAGATTATAGTATGTCGTGAAATTATGTCGAGATCGAGTAGGTCGAGTGAGAGACGCGGAAGTTTGTTTTAAACTAACATTTGTATATATAAGTAAAATGGTTAGAAGGAAGTTTGTTTTTCATATTATGTACCCAACGCACCCTTCTATTTTAATTAGTGATACTGGCCCCGGACGCCACCACGACGCAGCTCCAAAACAGATTCGGTTTATAGAACATAAATTAAATATTACTTTTTCCAAGTTTTATGCTTATAATCGATACATCAATGATCGAAATGAAAGTGAATGACAAAGTTTTTGTTATTTCATTTTACCACAAAACGTAAAACAAACGTGAGGCACTTTGGCTACCTCGAGGCTCGAACTCAAGACCTCTCGATGTGGTGGTGTCGCAAAGAATGAGCAGCCAAGAGAAGCCAAAACCAACACATCTCAAAAGTCGCTTCAATAACTTATTTTAGGCTCCAACTGATTTCATTAATACTTCTATCATCTTTATCTTTATAAAAACAAACTATGTATGTTTTGACTTAGGCTCGACGTAACACGTCAAAAAAAAATCAATAATCGAAACTAAATCAAAACCAAAACCAAATAAGCTTATAGCACAAAATAAACACTTCGAATGGGGCCCTATTTCACCGAGACCAAAGACTAACATAAGTTGAATAAGATGCCAATAACTAGAAATAAGCTAAAGAAACGAAATCAAGCCGACACCAAACTAAGCCAAAACCAATATTTTGTTTACTTCCCTTTAATTTTTTTACCACACAATTTAACAAACTTCAGTTTTAATTCCTTCTTTGATTCTCGATAGAAGCAACAACAACAACAAAAATACGCCAACAACATTTTCTTTATCAATTCAAAAATACCAATCGATATACATATATGAATTAATATCCGAATAAAACACAAATAAATAGGTACACAAATGAGACATGTTCTTACGATATTCGAAATGGGTCGAGTGGGTATGAACACCGGACACAAAACTTGATTGGAGGTGACCCGTTTGATTTAGACCAATTAACTTCGGATAGCTTCCTTTCACCCAAGAATAAAACCCCTCAACCAATTTCAAAAAGCCCTTTGATTTACCAAACCCTAATTTTTGTGAAAGTGATGATGAGAAACCGAGTTTGGAGCTTTGCAATTGACTAGAAATATAGGAGTATGTTGAGGAGGAGTTTGGTTATCTTTCTTCTCTTGGTCTTGGTTTAGCCAAATTTGGCTAGCTTCCAAATTCTTAGGCGAATCATGGACTTTACTCTAGGTAGATAGATATGAAAATATGAATCTCTTGTGTGATTTTATCTTGATTCTCTTTGATTTCGTATGAGTAGCAACCATGATCAAGGAGGATTTGGAAGACAAAAACTTACATGGTTTTGGGTAAGAAAGAGAAGGATATGGTGAGATATCATGTTGGGTTTTCCTTCTTTGGAAGATTCGTCTAGGAGGGATTTCATAGGCTAGATGAGGAAGAAGAAGATATGATATCTTCATATCTCTCGCTTGGGTTTGGTCTTTTGTCGTGTGTGGGGATAAGAAAGACAAAGAGATGTATTTTTGTTATTTAGTGTATTATATGTACATTGTACCGTATAATTTGTTCCGCATGTGATAACGTTAAATTATGTAGAATATTATTCGGTATTCGATTTTATAAATTTTATATTTCGAGACGCTGACGAGCAAAATATTATGGTATTATTATTACTTTGAAATTTGAAAGTAAATTTTACGTCAATTTTATTATGGTGTCGGACGCTGCGGTGGTGCCGGACTTGGAAAACAGAGATAACTTCTCGCTTAAGAGTTATAATGGTCGAAAATAAATAACTCGATATTCCGTATAAATAATAGCCGGAAATTGACGGATTGTCACAACCGCCAAATTTTAAAAAGAATCTCGCCCCTCGAGATTCAGTCCGTCTTACCCTACAAAGCGCATTCTCATGGTTCAAACTTTCTCATTCTCGTGCCTTGCCTTTAAAAGACTCTTACTTAGTGAATTTTCATTAACTTGTCGACCGACCGTCAAGTGTTTAAGTTGTGTAGGTTGAGTAACAACTTGAATTCTAACTTGATTTTCGCAACTCATCAAACAAGAACTGTCACTAGATCAAACTAGGAAACAAGTTGTCTAAAAAGATGGATTCTCATCTATGTAAGAGACCTTTTGAAAGTTTGGCTCGAGTTTGAAATCGTCTAAACCAATCAAATCAACTAATAGTGGGTGCCTCGATTAGCAAGAAGGCAACAATTAAACTAAGGCTCATGATGCAAGGTCCTACACTAATCAATGCCATGAACTAGAACTAGAAGGTACTGAAATAAGGTGGGTGATCAAAAGAATGTACCCGTCACGGTGCTTGTGTCTTAGCGAGCTTCCTTAGTGCCCAAGAAGTATGCTCGACCCCGAAGTCAGACATTGCCTCCACGATTTGGGTTATCTTCATCAAGCTAACTGAGAGTCATGCTACCGTGTTCACTTTTGCCCTATTCAACTTAGGACATGTGTTCAAGGGTGATCCGACTTCCACACTCGTAGCATGTTAGCCTTCGCCCTGGTTTCCATTGCCTCGAGCAATTCCGACTAATGTGCCCGCCTTCCGGCACACGCTACACTTAGGCGCTTCCTATGTGATGGAGGTTGCATCGAGTGCACTAGGATGTGGACTCGCATATCCTCTGCGCTTCCCGAAGTCGCCGCCCATAGTTCCCGGTCACCGTTGCCTCTTGTCTTGATGGTCCCGGTCTCGCTTCCCCGGTGATCCCCATGCGCCGCCCATAGTCGCTTGTTTTGCTAGTTCTCCGCACTGATCACGCCATTAGTCAAGCGGTATGCCATCCCTACGCCAGCCTGCGGTGGTAGTTGGCTTGGATGAGGTGACATCTCCCCGATCTCGTGAATCAAACCCCGATGTATCGATCAATCAGCCTTCTCCACAGAGAGACCATATGGGAACCATTCGGCCGGCTTCGCGGAAAGCGTGGTCAGGTACTTGTCAACTTCCACTCCTACCATCATATGGTTCCGAATTCCGCTTCCGGGCCAGACTTCGCCCTTTTCGTCAGCATTCTCGCTAGTAGCTTCTTGAATTCTTCCCAAGATAATCCATTTGCGCTTCTCTCCTCTAGTCTCAGTCGGTTGTCCCACCGTGTCAGTCTGCTCATCCTGGTAGACCGCAGAGAACTCAACCTTATCTCCTTCAAGACATTTAGTGATGCTAAGTTTTGACTCCACATTCTCAAACCATGATAGTAGGCCAATGGCACCGGTGCCATGAAATTCCTTGGCCTCGCATGACATGAAGGTCTTATAGCCGCATCCGCGGGCCATTGGTCGAGGTACCAGCCCCTCATTGGCTCGCCCCGCATCAATGTGTGCGACAACTGAGTGAGGAGATCCGCCAATCCAAAGCAAAGACTGCCTCTTGGAGCTTCATTGTTGATGCTTCCTCGAACGTGTTCCTTGTAGTCATGATTCTACAATAGGCCAAGGCATTTGGTTGAGTGAGACAATGGCATGATGATGTGGGACTACAATGTAGTGAGTGTAATGTGACGGGAACAAGAATGTGCTTAGCCTAACGGGTCATAATATATAGAAAGAAGAATGCATACATAAAATGTATATAAGGTATAGTGGACATATAAACATGGTATGCATACTCACGCGACTAATGCAGCCTGTGATCGACTCTTTAAGACTCGACCAAACATAATCCGAGGCTACTAATCCCATCATCATATGATTCCTCCTAAATTATGCATAGGTGTACAGGCTATGCATAATTTAGGAGTAACGATGCAATGCTGGTGCTAATCAACTCGTATGATGTTTCCATGTTTTAAGAAAATTATATTTTGGTTATAGTTATGCATTTTTATTTTATAAAACCGGATTCACTATAACCGCTCTCGATACCAATTGCTACACACTCTCAATGGAGTATGAAACGTGAGGTGTAACATAATCAATATACATCGCAAAGAGATATAGTACAATACCATAATTTAAATTTAAAGAAATATTGTAACATTACAACAAGGTTCTAACCGACCTTGGCAATTGAAACATAAAGTTTGACTTCCAAAAGATAACATTTTACTACATGACTCACCGATAACTTGTGACGACTCCTTTATTTAAAATCTTCATAATATAAGCTAAACAACGATCACCTAAAATGCATGAGAAAACGGGTCAACTATGAAAATAGTTGGTGAGTACAATGTGTTTTATGTAAAATAAATTACCGATTTTTGAAGGTCCACCGCAAATGTCCTCACAACTCACTATGTTACAAATCCTTCCATACAAGACTTGTAACATATGAATTCACATACACTTCCATATTTTAAGTCTAGTAAATAATGCACATATGGTCACAATAACGCCAGATATAATAAAGTATGCAAAGCCCCTAAAATAAATAATATGCCTCAGAGACGGGGAACGAGAGGTTGGCCGACCTCTAATAGCTTACTCATACTATCTACATGCCTTACACAAGGAGGCCGCATTTAACGGTAACGTGATAATTGGAGTGCGAACGGCAAACCAATGGGGACTAACAATGCTAATGTACCAACAAAGACATCATAACAACTATTATATACTATCAATTAAGACTCAAGCCCAACATGGGAGACTCGGCAAAGGTTCTAACATGGGAGACTTTAGGTCAAGGACGATGGTCCATCGTGTTCAAACAAGTCATAAATTTATAATTAAGTCTAAGGGTTCAAAATATATCAAACAGTTCAAGGAAAACAATTTAAGTTTATATTCATGCATTTCACCCCAAATAAGTAAAACAAGAAAGGGGTCATGTGAATACTCACCTCAAGAATGCAGCCTAAAGCAGCCAATTAGAATTATTGGATGGCACCGACACGTTACCTAGATTAGTATGACAAATTTATCCCATAGTTCTAGTTTAAGACTCGAAGAATTTTAAATGAGTTTAAAAGTCTTTTTATGTTGTTGTTGCTTGTGTGGCAATGATTAATGTTTAATATAACTTTTGTAGATTTTGGCTCTTGGAAGTGCATAAGTACATAATAAGAAAATAACAATGACGAATGAATCTTCGGTCCGATGGCAACCGAAAGACGATGTACGGAAAATAATTACAATAAATATTATGTGTCGCCGAACATAAGACATTGATGTTAAAGTATATATAACTAAGTGTATTTATTTAAACTTAAAATATTAGTTACTAATATAAATAGAAGTATGTAAATAACTAGTTTTAAGTAATGATTTTTGTTAAAAGAGCTTGTATACACTTATAAGTTATAATGCGTAATGCATTTTTTTAAATTGCACATAACCCATGCATAAGTTTCATTTGTACATAGTGACTATGTCACAATAATAAACCGTTATATTATATTTTTTTTTTTTGTTCAAATGTCAAAAGTTTCATTTAGTATATAAAAATAGGTTATAAGTAGCCATAGTTTTAATAGTGTGCAAAATCAAGTTTTGATTACCGCCTATACAATCCTTTTATAAAACAAGTTTAATAGATTATAGTATGTCGTGAAATTATGTCGAGATCGGTAGGTCGAGGAGAGACGCTGAAGTTTGTTTTAAACTAACATTTGTATATATAAGTAAAATGGTTAGAAGGAAGTTTGTTTTTCATATTATGTACCCAACGCACCCTTCTATTTTAATTAGTGATACCGGGCCCGGGACGCCACCACCACGCAAGCCCAAAACAGATTCGGTTTATAGAACATAAATTAAATATTACTTTTTCCAAGTTTTATGCTTATACTGATACATCGAATGATCGAAATGAAAGTGAATGACAAAGTTTTTGTTATTTCAGATTTTACCACAAAAACGTAAAACAAACGTAGGCACTTTGGCTACCCGAGGCTCTAACTCAAGACCTCTCGATGTGGTGGTGTCGCAAAGAATGAGCAGCCAAGAGAAGCCAAAACCAACACATCTCAAAAGTCGCTTCAATAACTTATTTTAGGCTCCAACTGATTTCATTAATACTTCTATCATCTTTATCTTTATAAAAACAAACTATGTATGTTTTGACTTAGGCTCGACGCAACACGCAAAAAAAATCAATAATCGAAACTAAATCAAAACCAAAACCAAATAAGCTTATAGCACAAAATAAACACTTCGAATGGGGCCCTATTTCAAATGAGACCAAAGACTAACATAAGTTGAATAAGATGCCGAATAACTAGAAATAAGCTAAAGAAACGAAATCAAGCCGATTACCAAACTAAGCCAAAACCAATATTTTAAGCCGACTTCCATTAAGTTTTTTACCACACAATTTAACAAACTTCGCTTTAATTCTTCTTTGATTCTCGATAGAAGCAACAACAACAACAAAAATACGCCAACAACATTTTCTTTATCAATTCAAAAATACCAATCGATATACATATATGAATTAATATCCGAATAAAACACAAATAAATAGGTACACAAATGAGACATGTTCTTACGATATTCAAATGGGTCGAGGGTATGAACACCGGACACAAAACTTCATTGAGGTGACCGGTTTGATTTAGACCAATTAACTTCTCGGGATAGCTTCTCTTTCACCCAAGAATAAAACCCTCAATCAATTTCAAAAGCCCTTGATTTACCAAACCCTAATTTTTGTGAAAGTGATGATGAGAACCGAGTTTGGAGCTTTGCAATTCGACTAGAAATATAGGAGTATGTTGAGGAGGAGTTTGGTTATCTTCTTCTCTTGGTCTTGGTTTGAAGCCAAATTTGGCTAGCTTCCAAATTCTTAGGCGAATCATGGACTTTACTCTAGGTAGATAGATATGAAAATATGAATCTCTTGTGTGATTTTATCTTGATTCTCTTTGATTTCGTATGAGTAGCAACCGGCGCATCAAAGAGGATTTGGAAGACAAAAACTTACATGGTTTTGGGTAAGAAAGAGAAGGATATGGTGAGATATCATGTTGGGTTTTCCTTCTTTGGAAGATTCGGTCTAGGAGGGATTTGCAGGGCTAGATGAGGAAGAAGAAGATATGATATCTTCATATCTCGCTGGGTTTGGTCTTTTGTCGTGTGTGGGGATAAGAAAGACAAAGAGATGTATTTTTGTTATTTAGTGTATTATATGTACATTGTAATCGTATAATTTGTTCCGCATGATAACGTTAAATTATGTAGAATATTATTCGTATTCAGATTTTATAAATTTTATATTTCGAGACGCTTTTGACGAAAATATTATGGTATTATTATTATTACTTTGAAATTTGAAAGTAAATTTTACGTCAATTTTATTATGGTGTCGGACGCTGTGGTGCCGGACTTGGAAAACAGGAGATAACTTCGCTTAAGAGTTATAATGGTCGAAAATAAATAACTCTCGCATATTCTGGTATAAATAATAGCCGGAAATTGACGGATTGTCACAGCAATCCTCTTACCGACAGATACGGGTCAAGAATGCTAATGAGGTGCAGGCGAGCTATACAAGTTCGATGGTACGCCAAGATGGTTGAAGAAGAATTAAACTCAAGGGTGAAGGAAATCAAACTTGACTTGAAGCCGTAGAACAAAATGAGATTCGTCCAACAGGATTTGAAGAGGTGTAAAGAGTTCATTGTTGCGATTGGACGAAGACTTAAGACGAGAAAGATCTTCCGTAGCCTTGAAAGTTTTGTGGGTGGTAGATTACGTGAAGGACATTACAAGCTACTTCAAAGAACTGAATGAAGACATCTTCCTGTAGTAACTTTGTTATGTTTAATATTTTCTGTTATGTGGTGATTGTATTATGAACAACTATAACTAAAATGTATATGGTAGTGATAGGTTATGGCTAGTAGTTTCCTTTTTTTTACTCTAAAAAGGGAACTTAGGAGTGTTTCATTTCAGATCAAATATAACCTACACATTTTTCTCCTATAAGATTTTCTTACATATTTAAATCACTTGAGATCCAAAATCTCAAAAACTTTGAATTTTTTATCTGGGGAGAAAATGTGATATAAATATGCAATCTGATAAAAGTTGATCATTTTGATTCAAATGTGCATACTGCTCTCCCATATGTGCTAAACGCTTTCAATCTCGAAGCACATATTGAGGGGGAGCATTTCAAAAGGAAAATAAACTTTCAAAAGATCTCCTTTATGCCTTTCCTAATGGTTTCGTTATGGCTTTTGTGATTGTGGATGTACTTCAAAAGATCTCCTTCCCTCTATGTGTTAAAATCACTTCAAATATCTCGATGCACATATTGAGGGGGAGCAATTTTTTGAAAACCACATCCTTTCCCAAAATATCTTTAACAAAGTATTTAAAATACTAATTTTGAGCGGGAAAGTGATGTTAATATCTTTAGAAAATGTTGATCAAAGAAGTGAATTCTTCCTCTTGCCTCCATGTGCCAAAAGGATTTCAAACATACGATGCACATGTTGAGGGGGAGCTTTTTTTTTCTGAAATATCAAAAACAATTCATGTACAAAATGCTTTGATAATGTATCACAAGTACCTGGATTGATTTTCAATTGGTTCCAATGGCAGAAGAACAATACCAAAAAGACCGACCAAATTTACTTTATGTATGGAGATATAAGGATGGTTAAGTTAGGTATTCGTTCCCACGATCCCGCCAGAGCCGGAGGGATCTACCTAGGGACAATCCACTAGATAGTGTAGAAGTCCTTAGGTATGATGAAAAAAGGAGAAAAATGAGAATATGGGAAGAGTGCCGACTGAGACAGAGCTAGTAATCGCAACAAACCCAACAAGGTTCTAGTAATGAAGTCTTGGTAAGCAATCAAGGGGTTGAAGAATGAAAAGAATTGAATGCTAAAAGGGTGAAAAGAAATAGCCCTCCAATAATTCAACCTTAGGCGTAAACTGGGTTCAATACATATGCTACCGGGTTGTTACTAAGGTAACACCGTATTGAAGACAAGACGTCATGGACCCAAAGGACGACCGCACCTAACTTCCCAAACTACTCAAGTTCCTCTTAAAAGGACTTGTTTCATTCTCACGAGGAACCTACAATATCTATCGACTTTCTCTTAGAGATTGTTGATATTGAAGAAGGAGACCTCTCCCTAGTCTCCGGCATAGGAACCAAATGTGCACTATTGAGTCTAGAGCCACGAGATCATCAATAAATCTCATTATGACACAAAATTAATGAAGACTTACTGTTTCACACAATATGGAAAGTGAGATTATATCTTAAGAGTCCTACGCATTATCCTTGTGGTATTGCCGTAACATCCGAAAGTGATATGTAAAAAAAATATTCACAATGAAGATGGAAATCCTTCTAGAGCCAACATCAAACAAGCTCTTGGTAGGTAACATGTGAGATCTATCCAATAGATCAAACTTGTGACAACTGGATTGAAACAATGGGGTGATTCATTATTGAATCTACCTTGGTCCAGGAAATGGATTGACGGATACCTTTGAAAAACCGGTTGTTGTGCTTAAAATTTTTCTCTAGCACATCAATCGTGTATTAATATATCAAAAATAAAAGGTGTTTATGATTGATAATTGATTTTTCTTAAAACCTTTGTTGTATTGCAAAAACACTTTATATTGAGCAAAGACACGATTGTTTTTCAAATCTCTTTTCATCAATCAAATGAATCTCAATTACCGTTCACTCACTCGTTGTCTTCTTTGAGATGTTCCGGTTTGAGAACGGCTAGAGCAAATAAAACCCTTGCAAGGAGATTCTTGAATTATACCTCGACAGGCAAGATTTCGATCAACGAGGAACCGTAGGCCGTGTACCTCAATTCAACGAAAGTGATCAAAGACGCTTTCGTGCACTTTATTGCTAACTGTTGTATGTAGGTACACCTGACGTTTGTAGCTGATCAGAATTGAGAGGTCAATCCATAGCCACATGCTCATACAACACATTCATTTCTAAAGAAATCATGATAAGTGCATCAACGACTCTGATATTTACACTCCATGCTTCGCTACTGGCCGCAAATATCATGAATCAACAAAGCTTCCGCAACTCTGATGAGAAGATATCATGATCCAAAATGTGAGCATGTCGGTCCATAAGTTTCTACCTCACATGTTGGCAATCCCACAATCAGACAATGTAGAGATGTAATGATGATGATGATCTCAATGGATGCTCCTAATCACATATCAATGAACCACTCCAAGTCAAGGAATCACTACTATTGCATGACGTTTAAGTTGCTGGAGATATAAAGTCTACGAGCTCGATCATCAATGACTAAAGCTTAATTGCTAGGACATTTTCCATTGTAATTATTGGGGTGACCTCCCTTAGGGGGAGATTGTTAGGATTTAGAAAATCCATGATGAAGTGTTAGTCACCACAACATATGTTTAGCATATTATAGCTCGTATATATATTAGTATATTAGTTAGATTAGCAGTAGTGTAAGTAACACCGTGGAAGAAGGACGGTCTTTACCCATTGTATGATCGATCCACGGCCGGAGGGCTTAGTCATTTGTATAATAGCCCTCTCTCCACAAGAGAGAGGGTTGGATGTTTATTGAGTAATCTAACCTTCCATTTGTTTTATCTCTCTAGAACACTCGACTTTCTCTCTCTAAAACCATATATTCATACGCCCCATATTTGTCATGGTTTGATGTGTTTGTGAAATCCAATACGCTACGAGATAGAGGAATCTTTGACAATGGATGTTCTCGCATATGATCGTAACAAGGACTTCATCGAGGAGTTTGAGGAAGTCCAAGGAGTTTCTATTACCTTTGAAGGAAGCATAGGCTAACCTATGCATAGTTAGATTTGTATGAAAGTATTATGAACATCTGTGTGTTGGTGGAATTGGTGGTTTTGTGAACATTTTTTATTTTTGTGTTTGCTACAATACCTTTGGTGTGATTGAACAATTTTCTTTGGTTTTTTTATGAATTAATTCTGGTGGTTTTGGGTTAATTCTACTTTTAAGACCTAAATGTTGTATTTCTCTTGGTTTTAGACTAATTTTCGTGGAAATGCAATATCTATCAAAGATGGAGGTATGGAAGTTATACTCGATAGAAGTGCTACTATTCAGAGTTAAACTCGGTGATGTCACACTTAAGTCTGCTTTGACTATTTTAAGTCCGCAAAGGCAAAAATATTACCACAAGTTTGGTCGAGGGAAAATCCATTTTATCAGATAAATAGTACCGTTACCTACTCTTAGGCGGTAAGAAGTATATATATGTATACTTTTTAATAAAATCTATATTTATCCATTATTTACTTTCTTTAAAATCTTTAAAAGTTCAAATCTTTTCTCTCGATAAAGTCTGTTCACCAGCATTAACCCTATCTTACGCCAAGACTACCTGAACTTAAAATTCACCACTCTCATGGCTCAATTGAAGTTTAATGACAAGTCGATAAGTTTTAAAATGTACCTTTTTTAGGGGTTGTTTAAGCCCTTATTTGATCACTTTTGTATCCGTTATTAATTAATATCGTTCCTTTTCACTTTTAAGGTATCTTGAAGGCAAAATGCTGGAATGACACTTATTCGAAGAAAAGGCCAATATACCTAAGAAAATGGCCAAATTCAAGAATCGAGACACTCAGTGCCGCTGGCTGGAGTCGGGACGTCAGCACAAAGTAGTGACGCCGTCGGACAACTTTTGTGACGGCCAAGAGCCAAATTGCTTATTTACAAGTGACGGCTTCGTTTTTAAAAGAGTAGGTCGTCGCAACTCGACGGCCTAGATTTGATCCGCACGACGCCGAGACCGGCGGGACGGCCACAAGCATAAGGTGATGCCGTCGCAAGACTAACGTGGCCAAGACGAAACCCTAATAACGGCTGATTACGGCCACACAAATCAAAGGGTGACGCCACGATTTGTAATCTTATATATAGAATCCGAATTTTTAGTTTTCTGTGTAGTCTTTTCGAGTAAAACCTAAACCGAACCAAGGTCGTCTTGTACAGATTTTAGGGTTCCATACCCTATCTTACATCAAGATAAGTGTTTTACTTCATTAATTTAATTATGTCTTCAATTAATTGTGTGTATGCTTGCATGTTTCCATGCCGCTAATTTACTTGTGTATTTGCTTAGGGAATATGAAACTTGATTATTGAATATTGATTGGTTGTCTCTTATCTTAATTGTTAATGATCTAGTATTGCGATAGGTCATCCGCTGTGTAGTTAATGCTTGATTAATCTTTGTGAACCTTAGCTTATAGTATTTAGAGTCATTGTAGGCTAAACTATCCGAAGAGTACCTTAGAGTTAAAGTTTATAAATCCTAGAGATTTTGTAGTCATTAACCTTTGGTTGTTTCAAAGAGATAGGGATAAACGCATACCCTACGACCTTAGACACACAACGCGATTAAGAATAAGGACGTGAAAATTCAACCATCAATAGGAGATAATTAAGGAGTAATAAAATCTAAGTAAACACATCTTTAAATCATCATACGGGCACACAATAATTAGACATAGACTACATACACCTTAGTTTAGATAATTAGATAAGTAGAAGTAATCGGTAGAAATACCAACCCCCCCAAATCCAAACCCCGAGATTCGTACCTTTCCATTTCCAAAAAAACATAAAAAGATAAAAAATAATCATCCTCAACCCCAACCTTAGCGTAGTAACCTCTCACTAGCATTCCTATTCCCCTAGAGAACGATATCAATTCCCGTGGCTTACCCTAATACTACACTACAATGATTAGGTTCACTGCCTAGGGTGTTGAAAAACTTGCTCGACGAAAAAGGAAGTTCCTTTGACTCGAACGACGTGTAGCGTTATCAAGTTTTTGGCCACGCCGGGAATAGAATAGCTAGTTAGGAGTCCACCTCGTTTAGGTTTCCTTGCTTGATTCCTATTAAGTAAGCTTTTTCCCCATTTTTAGCTTTCTCGTAGTCTATCCCCCTTCTTCGTGACCTTTGTTTGTAATCCCATCACTTTTCATCATGGAAGGTGATAACCAACCACCATTCATCAACCTACCAACAAATGACCCGCCAAGAGCCCGTACTCTTGGTGAATACTCGAGACCAAGCCACCTAGGCTATAGGAACACCATTGAGCTTCCCGACCAAGCCCAAACTATGGCCCTGCGATCCGACACCATCCGGTTGGTGCAAAACGGATATGCATTCCATGGACTTCATTCCGAATATCTTAATCAAAGATCTTAAGGATTTCCATAAAATTGTCGATTCCATCGACCTCGATGCTACTACTCGGGAGACCACGTGTCTACGTCTCTTCCAATTCTCTCAATGAGACCAAGCTAGTAATTGGATTGAGCGTCTTCCCGCGGCATCAATCTCAAGTTGCGATCATCTCACTACCCGTTTCCTCGCCCAAGTTTTCCCACCTGGGAGAACCACTAAGCTTAGGAATGATATCTTGATGTTCCAACAACGTCAAGGTGAATCTATCTACGAAGCATGGACTCGATTCAAGGACTTACTCCATAAAGTCCCTCATCATGGCACTGATCTTTGGCTCCAAGTCCAACTCTTCTATGATCATGTCAACTTCCCCACCGAGCGATCCATTGACCAAGCGGCCGGTGGAAAACTTAGTGATCTCACCTCGAAAGAATCATGGGGTATAATAGAGGACCTTGCTCTCTATGAAAACGAAAGTTGGAATGACCCCGTGAGTTGCCCAAAACTCTAAGGCAATCTCCTTGCCTCCCATTGACTCACAATCTTCCCATCAGGATGCTTGATCTTGAAGATCAAGTTAAATTCCTAATGAGCTCCTACGAAAATCCTAAGTCTTCACATCAAGTGAATAAAATCACTCTACCTTGTGAGTTATGTAGTGGTCCCCATGACACTCGTGATTGCACAAGACTCCCTGAGCAAGCTTTTATGACTACTTCCACGCTGCATCGACTAAGAGAGAAGTGGTACATTTTCAAGCCCGAACAAAACAACTTAGGAAACTCTTACAACCCCTCATGGAGAAATCACCCTAACCTTAAGTGGAACCAAAATTCAAGCACACCCCAAAGCTCATCTAGTCCACCTAATAGGTTCAATCCTCCAAACACCGGGAACCCCACTAGTCTTGAGGCAATTGCATCTAGATTCATGTCATCTCAAGAAACTCGATTAACTAAGCTTGAAGTCGATTTTAAGCAACGACAAAGCAAAATGACAAACAAGCTTGATGCCCTCTTAAAATCCTTTAATGACTGGGAAATTGGAGCACTCTCAAGTGATACTATAAAGAACCCAAAAGTGAGTTCGATTTCATCGACCTCATGTTCTTGTTCACCATGCGAGAGTGCGCACTCATGCCCCTCACACCCAACGGTTTACTCAAGAATGCTATCAACAAGAGTTTCAAGCAATCCAAAATGAGATACCAAGGTCCCAGCCATTGGTAGAACCTACTCTGAGAAACCCACAACCAAGAACCCAAACCTAATCTAGAGGAGGAGTACAAGAAACTCCATCAAGAAAAACCGATTCTTGAAGTCTTAACCGATGCACCTTATTATAATGCTTTAAAAGAAAAATATGAGTTAGAACTTAAACTTGGAAAACATGGGTCCGCTTATGTGCGAAATAATCTACCTAAGAAGTTAGACGATCCCGGGCTATTTACTCTTCCGTGTAGGCTTGGAACTTCCAAACCTCTCATGCTCAAGCCTAACTTAGGATCATGCATTAATCTTGTTCCATTGTCCCTCCATAGAAGCCTTAACTTAGGTAAGATAGAACCAACGAAAACCATCTTAGGTCTAGCGGACGGTAGTATTGCATATCTGGTAGGGATAATAAAAGACATGGTAGTACACGTAGGAGAATTGACTCTTTTGGCGGATTTCCATGTGCTAGACATGAATAAGGACCCGACATGCCCATTACTAGTAGGAAGAAGATTCTTATCTACCGCTAGTGCCATCATTGATTGTAAGATGTCCAAAATAGTGGTAGGAGATGGGAGTGTTAGGTCAATTTACGATGTCAAAAAGCATACTTACTACAAAGAAGAGGAAATCCCACATGAGATTAGGTTGGATAGAACGCCATCTAGATACGGACCTTGGTTAGACAAGAACTTCATAGGTCCCCAACGACCTTTCTACCTAGAGGAAGCCTTTGCTAGTAAAGCAACATTCCATGAAAAAGAAATGGCTAGGGACATGGAAGTGAACCCGTTCGAGGACGCCTTAGTATTTAGGAAGATGACCGAGTTCCTAGGAAGCTTGCCCGTCAATCTTGTCATGAATAAGTGGAAAGTTGAGAGCGATAAGCCTAAACATAAATGGGATTGGGATAGACCGCCTAGTGATGGAAATGGAGAGTGGCACATTAGGATAACGATCTATGATCCCGATGGAGAAAAATTTGAAAAGGCATATCGAACCAAACGTACTACTAGGAACTTAAATGATAAGTTTGATCCTTATGACATTCTAAAGGATAGGCTTACTTATATCGGTACGTAGGGCACGACTTCGAAGTCTAGCTAAATGACTCATAAATAAAGAAAAGCTGCCGGGGAGGCAACCCATGCTTAATTGTTTGTTGTGTGTCGATATCTTTTATTGATTGCTTATTCTCATGTTTGAATTTGTAAAAATGCTTTATTTTGTATTTAACCTCGTCTTAATCACATATAAAGGTATTTTACATAAGGGATAAGTGTAGGGAGGATTACACACGCTTTCAAAAGAAACGTAAACATGAGAATTTCAATTAATTAAAAGATATACATGCGTGTTTGTTCGAGTCAAATGCTTGTATCGAGTCATAATGGATGTTTTGCGTGAAATTTTTCCGATTCTAAAGATGTAAATTTTCCGTAATTTTTCCGTAAAATCGCACCGCTTTTGTCGTGATAACCTCGACGACGCCGTGAAGGAGCAAAACAACCGACATTTTTCTCTTCTCGAGCTACTTATAATTTTTGGAATTTTTCGTGTCTTAATTTTCCGTAAATTCCAAACTTCCATTCCACAAGCATTATATCCTAGTTTAGTAGAGTCCTATATATATTATTACCACCGATTTTACGCCGGTTGTTTCGTTTGTTTTCTTCAAGTGTACATGTTTAATTTACCAAGAAGAAGATACATAAGATGAGAAGGAGTTTTTCACGCAAACGTTCTTCTTGAAGAAAGATGTAACCACCACTTTACACGGATCCTACCGAGCTAATCGGGGAGTATTTTTCTTTCATCTTTTAATACCTTCCATTATCATAACTTTGATACTTTCAGGGAACATTGGAGACAATGTTCACTTTAAATGTAGGAGGGGAAAAAACGGAACTTTGAAACTATGCTTATCCTTAAATATTTGCTTTGTCCAATTGCATTTGTGTAATAAACCATGAGAAAATGTCGGTTGGGTAATTTTGGCACCAGATTTAAAAATTTTCATGACATATAGGAATGGGCCATTAGTCTTAACAAAAGCGTCTCATGGATAGGAAATTATATGACTAGCACAAAAACCCTTTACCACTTAAATTCCACCCAAAATGTGAGGATCGCCCTTAGATTAGTAGGAATTAAAGAATTCATCTTTAATGCTTAGAGTGTGAACCGGTAGTATAATAGATTCTAGAACTTGTTTTGTGATGCATCCCGAGATTGCTAGTAAGACTACAGTTGTGTAGTTAGGAATAACTAAATGATAAGAGGCATTAGGATAACCCTTGTTTGATACCCGTAATATAATTACTTCTTCCACATCGGTTGAGTAATTCCCCCACACCTTTGCGTTGTACTCATCTTTAGTACACGATACCCCTAGTTAACCCCTCAGAGCCTATCCTTTTCGCAGTTCTCGTGATGTTTCGGTTTTTCGGAATATCAATGAAGAGCATTGTTCACAATCCACCCCCAAATGTACACCCAAATCTCCTTAGCCTACCTTGTATGAACTCACTTTTAGTGCATTATTGTTATCATGCCAAACCCTTAGTTCAATTATCTTGTTGCTTGCATAAGTTGCTAAGTCGAGTCATACCCTTTGTACACAGTTTTGGGACGATTGGGACGATTGGGAAAAGTTAAATTTTATGAGATGACGGGAAGGGAACGTTATATTCAAATTACCTTTATTTGCGTAATAATGTACTCCAAGTGTTTTGATCTTTTCAGTTCGGGTCAAATTAGTGTTAGAGTAATAAAAACTCAAGTGTAGGGATGTGCCTATAAATCCCTATCATTTTGATGTTATCGTAGAGGATGGTAGAGTAAAAGTGTATGAAAAAAAATAGAAAAATAGAAAAAGAAAAAAAATAGAGTGAAAAAAAAATGGCTACCATCCTACATCTATCTTTTGATTTATGTATGTTTATTTCAGTTATCTAGAGTCTAGAGTGTCGAGTCTTGGCTTAGCAACGCCATTCTTCGCATGCCTGTAACATAAAGATTTTTGACTTGCCACCACTAAATAACCTATCCCACCAAACCCTTCTTACATTACAACCCTTTAAAAGACCTCTTGGATAGTCTTTCCTAGGTGCTTACGCCAAAGCGATGGAGGTTTGATCTAGTCTCAAGCCTATGGTAATCTATGTACTAGGACCGGTTAATGAGTGTTTATCTTCCATTTCCAACTTGTTATATTTCATATACACCCGAGAGATGTGAGTATCCAAACACCCCATGTGAGGAGCTAGTATGTAATTTCCGTGCTTGTTATGACTTTTGCTGGGCTTATATGTTTTGTGAATTGTTCTAAACTAATGCTTCATGACCTCTAACTTATAAATTGATTGGCTAAAAGCACATTTGTTTGAGGACAAGCAAATACCAAGTGTAGGGATATTTGATAAGGTTTTAAAATGTACCTTTTTGAGGGGTCGTTTAAGCCCTTATTTGATCACTTTTGTATCCGTTATTACTTAATATCGCTCCTTTTCACTTTTTAGGTATCTTGAAGGCAAAATGCTGGAATGACACTTATTCGGACGAAAATGCGCCAATATACAAGAAAATGGCCAAAGTCAAGAATCGAGACACTCAGTCAGCGGAGTCAAGGGACTGCGTCGTGCACAGTAGTGACGCCGTTCGACAACTTTTGTGACGGCCAAGAGCCAAATTGCTTATTTACAAGTGACGCTTCGTGTTTTAAAAGAGTAGGTCGTCGCAACTCGGACGCCTAGATTTGATCCGCACGACGCCATAGATCAAGGGGACGGCGTCACAAGCATAAGGTGACGCCGCCGCAAGACTAACGTGGCCAAGACGAAACCCTAATGACGCGAAGCACCACGGCCACAAATCAAAGGGTGATGCCGCCGATTTGTAATCTTATATATAGAATCAATTTTTTAGTTTTCGTGTGTAGTCTTTGGAGTAAAACCTAAACCGAACCAAGGTCCGTCTTGTACAAGATTTTAGGGTTCCATACCATATCTTACATTAAGATAAGTGTTTTACTTCATTAATTTAATTATGTCTTCAATTAATTGTGTGTATGCTTACATGTTTTCCATGTCCGGCTAATTTACTTGTGTGTTTGCTTAGGGAATATGAAACTTGATTATTGAATATTGATTGGTTGTCTCTTATCTTAATTGTTAATGATCTAGTATTGCGATAGGTCATCCGTTGTGTAGTTAATGCTTGATTAATCTTTGTGAACCTTATGGCTCGTTTGGTTCGCAGAATGTTTTTGACGGAATTGGAATCTGTTTAAGGAATTGGAATGTGAAGGAATGGAATGTTAGAAATTGAAATCCTTAGGATTTAATGTGACAACTCGTATTTTCAGGTCATATTTCAAAACATATTTCATGCTTCATTATTCATCATTCATCGTAAACTTGGTTTACGAAAGCATCAAATTCACGTAACGGTAATGGTTTAGCTGTGAATTCATGATTATATCATCGAGAACATTTCATATAGACTAAGTTTAGTCTACATTTCATTAGCATCATTTTCATCATGTTAGTTCATTCATGATTTTGCATTTCACATTAAACGCCAGAAATTTCATATTAAATAAACGCTATCGCAGTAGTTATTATTTTGAACATTTAATCCGATACTTCCAAAAATTATTCCGACATATTTTTATACTTATATTAAGTTTATAAAAATAATATTATGAGTTTACCCGGTGTTTTAAATTTATTTTGTATATAAATTGTTAAATTTATATTATTACGACGGTTTTCTTAAAAACTACACGATAATTATTATTTCACTCAAATTTTGCAAATAGTGCATTTTTATAATTTTTATGACATCAATATGTTTTATTTTGAACCGTTAAAATTTATTTTTAGTTAACGCTACCTTAAATACTCAAATGTGTATACAAGTTACTACATATCTTAAAATATTTTACAAACTTGACATGAAATCTAGCATGATCTAATCAAATTGTCAAACACACATTTTTCTTTTGCTTATTCTCCTCATTCACGCCAAGACATCTCTCCCATTTCCTCTCATTAATATTCTTGTCTTTTGGTCTACTTGATATTTTGTTCAAGTCTTGCATATTTTTTTTCTCTATATAGATACTATTTTTTTTTTATTTGCCACAAAACACAAACACACAAAACTCTTTCTTGGTCTCATGTGGTTCTCGATCAGCAGCAAGGCAAGGAAGAAGGAAATCATCAAATTTTTCAAGAGCAAGTTTTATACAATCTAGAATACACTCTTTGTTTAGGTTTTGAAATAAAAACCTAGGGTGTTTAGGTTTAATCCTTTGTTCTAGTCACCTCATCAAGTAACTAGTGAGCATATCATTTTCATTTTACATCTTTCATTATCATTTCATATCTATTTCATCATTTTTGAGCAAAGCATGCAAGACTTATGGATGTTTATACCATTTTTACATTGTTTTTTTTAGAAGTTATACATATATAAGTCATCCTATAAATTATCCCTTATTATATATTAGTTTTGGTGATGTCTAGGAACCCATGACACCCTAAGAAGGTGTATGGTAGGATTAGAATAGCGTTGGAGTTGTTTTGAAGGGATTGGAATAGGTTTAGTACGAGAAAAGTTCATTTTGACAAGTCGAATAAAGGGTCTGATCGTATTTTGTAAATCTGGAAAAACGACAGAAGATATAAAATTTTTGGCCTAGATATTTAGAAAATATACTTTAAAACGAACTGCGGGTCATTGAACGGATTAAAACGGGGCTATAACGAAGAAGTTATGAATTTTTCAAGTTTGACGACGAAATATATACGTCCTGAAAATTTCAGCACACTATTTTTGTTGTGTACGAGTCAAAAACGAGTCTTAAGCTTTATAAATTATTTCGACTTATCAAAAATATATTAGTATACTTTGATAATGAAGCTAAGGACGTATAATACGTAGAAAACGGATTTGTAACGACTAAAATATACACGTTTTTATGAAGTTGCCGTAACTTTACTTTTAGAAAAACTATATTATTTTTATTTGCCGAGTGTTACGTAAACAAAACTACCATGTTGAAGGCTATGTTTAACGAGACGTAGAACTTTTTGTACCGAGATGTCTTCTAATAAAATCGAGATCACCAAGCATATTTTTCAAAATGACCAACCGTTTGTATAGCGGAGTTGTAATAAATTATTTACTGTTGCTTAAACTTTTGCCTAAACTCACTTTTAAAACCACATTTTGGACAAAATCACCATATTTAACCTCTATTATCTTTATGTTCGAGGCCATTTTCGTCACTTTCATGAAATTTCCAACGACATTATTTTACCTTTATTTAAAAGTTAAAATTTCAAAATAAATCATTAAGAAACTATTGTAGGATGACATTTTGACGTAAATACTTGTAAAGTAATTTAAGAATGGTCAAGACGCCAAAAGAGTATTTTTCGACGATAAGTATTATTTTCAAAACTCACTAATGGTATAAATAACATACTAAATGCATGCATAACATTTCATCATAACTTATTATATATCATATCATTTATAATAGGTCCGCTTAGAGATTCACGCTTCATTTCGGTGTACTCACTTTTGTCATCGCATCATTGTACCAAGTGAGTTTTCATAGCCCCATTTTCATTGTTTTACACTACTTTTGGAGGAGATACATGCTCAAACTGTTTTCATTTACTTTCACAAGTACTTTAACTTTTATGGATTACCGTGGAGTTTCCATAGCCCCATTTTCAATTGTTTTAATGCTTTTATTAAACTCTTTGGGGAGATACATGCTCATCAACTTTTATGACATTCATGATTATTTGAAACTACATGTTTATCTCGAATCAATGTTTAGTCATGTGAAGTAATCAGATTTGCCATGCTTAGAATTGTCATATCAAAATTCATTGACCGATGGTCTTGGTATATTCATTGACCGATGGTCTTGGTATATTCATTGAGCTGATGGTCTTGGTATATTTATTGAGCTAATGGTCTTGGTATAATCAGTGAACTAATGGTCTTGGTAGAATCATAGAACTAATGGTCTTGGTACAATCCTGAACTAATGGTCATGGAACAATTTGAAACCGTACGAATTATGTGTTATATTAAGTAACTATGGATACATTAAGATATGCACTATTTTGTGAATAAATTAGTCATCATGCACTTGAGTATAAACTATACACATTTTGGCAAGGTTGTAAACACACAAAGTGTGCAAGTTTTGTATGGGCGAACTTGGAACTGAGTGGATTTGCAATGCCTTTGCTGCATGAACATTCTCTAAAGGCTTTACATTTCAACACAAACTCTATGAACTCACTCAACCTTGTGTTGACACTTTTAGCATGTTTTATCTCAGGTATCTAAGGCATTCACTTCATGGCATGCATATGGACACATCATAGAGTCGCGGTGACGCACGCTGCCTCACTTGGGTTTTATGAACTTTAAAACATCGTTTGGCTTGTTACAAAATTATTTCCGCACAAGTTGATTTTCATTTGGGACCTATACTTTGTAAACTCTGATTGTTTTATTAAATCAAATGATGTTCTTTTCAAACGACACTTTAGGTCGTTCAATATAACTGCGATTGTGATGCTATGACAAATAATCCCTCGTGAATTCCATTCACGCAAAAAGTAATTGGGGTGTGAGATGATTGGCATCGAGCTTCTGGTTATAGAGAACTAGACTGCATCATTGACCCTAGACTATAACTACATCATCATAGCATCTCATCATTTCATCATAAGTGCATATTCACTTTACATGCTTATACGCATATTTTTCGAAGTTGTTTACTTTCATTTCAAATCGATTGTCACATTGATGCCTTCAAATACCCATCCCATCATACTCACATCACTTTGACATGGAGAATGCCCCGTCATTCCCTATCACAATTTTAACATTAGTTGACTCAACACCAAACATCATATGAGTCGATTAGTCCAAGCATTGCATAGTTACTCCTAAATTATACATAGCCTCATCACCTATGTCTAATTCAGGAAGAATCATGCAATGAAGGGAGTAGTAGGCTTATATGTGTAAGCATTTTACCATCGAAGAAAATTTTCAAAAGACCCGTTAATCAAACCGATTTAGCCTAATCTCATGACAGTTCTTGTTTGATGAGTTGTGAGATTAAGTAAAAATCGTTACCTAAAAGTCTTTTGAGGGTTTTGCTCGAAAATGGGAAAGTTTGCTACATCAAACCCTAAACCGAGAGACTATTCATCTAACCTAATTCGTGGACCGAATTCCTTTTGGTTGGGCTTAATGTGACAACAACTCGATTTTCGTGTCATATTTCAAAACATATTTCATGCTTCATTATTCATCATTCATCGAACCGGGTTTACTTTAGCATCAAATTCACGTAACCGTAATGGTTTAGCTGTGAATTCATGATTATATCATCGAGAACATTTCATATAGACTAAGTTTAGTCTACATTTCATTAGCATCATTTTCATCATGTTAGTTCATTCATGATTTTGCATTTCACATTAAACGCATAAATTTCATATTAAATAAACGCTATCGCAGTAGTTATTATTTTGAACATTTAATCCGATACTTCCAAAATTATTCACATATTTTATACTTATATTAAGATTATAAAAATAATATTATGAGTTTACCCAATGTTTTAAATTTATTTTGTATATAAATTGTTAAATTTATATAATTACGACGATTTTCTTAAATACTACACGATAATTATTATTTCACTCAAATTTTGCAAATAGTGCATTTTTATAATTTTTATGACATCAATATGTTTTATTTTGAACCGTTAAAATTTATTTTTAGTTAACGCTACCTTAAATACTCAAATGTGTATACAAGTTACTACATATCTTAAAATATTTTACAAACTTGACATGAAATCTAGCATGATCTAATCAAATTGTCAAACACACATTTTTCTTTTGCTTATTCTCCTCATTCACGCCAAGACATCTCTCCCATTTCCTCTCATTAATATTCTTGTCTTTTGGTCTACTTGATATTTTGTTCAAGTCTTGCATATTTTTTTTCTCTATATAGATACTATTTTTTTTTTATTTGCCACAAAACACAAACACACAAAACTCTTTCTTGGTCTCATGTGGTTCTCGACGCCATTAGGCAAGGAAGAAGGAAATCATCAAATTTTTCAAGAGCAAGTTTTATACAATCTAGAATACACTCTTTGTTTAGGTTTTGAAATAAAAACCTAGGGTGTTTAGGTTTAATCCTTTGTTCTAGTCACCTCATCAAGTAACTAGTGAGCATATCATTTTCATTTTACATCTTTCATTATCATTTCATATCTATTTCATCATTTTTGAGCATGCAAGACTTATGGATGTTTATACCATTTTACATTGTTTTTAGAAGTTATACATATATAAGTCATCCTATAAATTATCCCTTATTATATATTAGTTTTGGTGATGTCTAGGAACCCATGACACCCTAAGAAGGTGTATGGTAGGATTAGAATAGCTTCGAGTTGTTTTGAAGGGATTGGAATAGGTTTAGTACGAGAAAAGTTCATTTTGACAAGTCGAATAAAGGGTCTGATCGTATTTTGTAAATCTGGAAAAACGACAGAAGATATAAAATTTTTGGCCTAGATATTTAGAAAATATACTTTAAAACGAATCCGTGGTCGCTTGAACGGATTAAAACGGAGTTATAACGAAGAAGTTATGAATTTTTCAAGTTTGACGACGAAATATATATACGTCCTGAAAATTTCAGCACACTATTTTTGTATTGTACGAGTCAAAAACGAGTCTTAAGCTTTATAAATTATTTCGACTTATCAAAATTATATTAGTATACTTTGATACGGCTAAGGACGATAATACGTAGAAAAAGGATTTGTAACGACTAAAATATACACGTTTTTATGAAGTTGCCGTAACTTTACTTTTAGAAAAACTATATTATTTTTATTTGCCGAGTGTTACGGTAAACAAAACGACCATGTTGAAGGCTATGTTTAACGTAGACGTAGAACTTTTGTAACGAGATGTCTTTTAATAAAATCGAGATTACCAAGCATATTTTTCAAAATGACCAACCGCTTGTATAGCGGAGTTGTAATAAATTATTTACGGTTGCTTAAACTTTGCCGAAACTCACTTTTAAACCACATTTTGGACAAAATCACCATATTTAACCTCTATTATCTTTATGTTCGAGGCCATTTTCGTCACTTTCATGAAATTTCCAACACATTATTTTACTACTATTTAAAGTTAAAATTTCACAATAAATCATTAAGAAACTATTGTAGGATGGCATTTTGACGTAAATACTTGTAAAGTAATTTAAGAATGGTCAAGACGTCAAAAGAGTATTTTTCGACGATAAGTATTATTTTCAAAACTCACTAATGGTATAAATAACATACGAAATGCATGCATAACATTTCATCATAACTTATTATATATCATATCATTTATAATAGGTCCAGTTTAGAGATTCACGCTACATTTCGGTGTACTCACTTTTGTCATCGCATCATTGTACCAAGTGAGTTTTCATAGCCCCATTTTCGATTGTTTTTACACTACTTTTGGGGGAGATACATGCTCAAACTGTTTTCACTTACTTTCACAAGTACTTTAACTTTTATGGATTACCGTGAGTTTCCATAGCCCCATTTTCAATTGTTTTAATGTTTTTATTAAACTCTTTGGGGAGATACATGCTCATCAACTTTTATGACATTCATGATTATTTGAAACTACATGTTTATCTCGAATCAATGTTTAGTCATGGCAACAGATTTGCCATGCTTAGAATTGTCATATCAAAATTCATTGGACTGATGGTCTTGGTATATTCATTGGACTGATGGTCTTGGTATATTCATTGGACTGATGGTCTTGGTATATTCATTGAGCTAATGGTCTTGGTATATTTATTGAGCTAATGGTCTTGGTATAATCAATGAACTAATGGTCTTGGTAGAATCATAGAACTAATGGTCTTGGTACAATCCTGAACTAATGGTCATGGAACAATTTGAAACCGCATCAATTATGTGTTATATTAAGTAACTATGGATACATTAAGATATGCACTATTTTGTGAATAAATTAGTCATCATGCACTTGAGTATAAACTATACACATTTTGGCAAAGGTTGTAAACACACTGTGTTGCAAGTTTTGTATGGGCGAACTTGAACTGAAAGTGGATTTGCAATGCCTTTCACGCATGAACATTCTCTAAAGGCTTTACATTTCAACACAAACTCTATGAACTCACTCAACCTTTGTGTTGACACTTTTAGCATGTTTTATCTCGGGTATCTAAGGCATTCACTTCATGGCATGCATATGGACACATCATAGAGTCAGCGGTGACGACGCTGCCTCACTTGGGTTTTATTAACTTTAAAACATCGTTTGGCTTGTAACAAAATTATTTCCGCACAAGTTGATTTTCATTTGGGACCTATACTTTGTAAACTCTGATTGTTTTATTAAATCAAATGATGTTCTTTTCAAACGACACTTTAGGTCGTTCAATATAACTGTGATTGTGATGCTATGACAGTCAATCCCCAGGAATTCCATTCCGCTGCAAAACAGGTAATTTGGGGGTGTGACATTTAAAATCTGACGGAATTGAAATTTGCAAATACTAGCGCATGTTTGGTTGGAAGAATGAAATGAGAAAAAACAATTATATTAAAATATTTAAAATTTAATTTTAGTCTAAGATTAATAAACTAAATATTATTTAATAAATAAATTACTTATCAAATTATAATAATAATTTTTTAAATAATATTATATAAACTAATATATTAAATAAATATATTTTTTATATAAAATACAATTGTATTTTTTAAAGTATAAATTAAAAAAGTAAGCTATAAATAAATTATATTTAATTTTAAATAAATAATAATTTTTAAATATAATAATAATAAAAATTTTAAATAAATAATAATTTATATTCAATTTTAAATAAATAATAATTTTTAAATCTTAATAACGTGGTTGTTTATAAAAATAATAATAATAACAATAATAATAATAATAATAATAATAATAATAATAATAATAATAATAATGACAATGATAAAGATAATATAAATTCAATGGAATTGTAAACAATCTCTCTCATATTGCCATGGAATGTTGAATTCAATATATATGGGATTTTGAAGCAATTTCATTCCATTCGGTTTGGCAACCAAACACAGTAAGGAATGTAATTCAAATTCCAAATTCTTTAAATTTTTTAACCAAACACGTTATGAAATGAAATTGGATTCCAATTCCACCAGAATCCTTAGGATTCCGCCGAACCAAACGGGCCCTTAGCTTATAGTACCTAGAGTCATTGTAGGCTAAACTATCCGAAGAGTACCTTAGAGTTAAAGTTTATAAATCCTAGAGATTTTGTAGTCATTAACCTTTGCTAGTTTCAAAGAGATAGGGATAAACGCATACCCTACGACCTTAGACACACAGCGCGATTAAGAATAAGGACGTGACAATTCAACCATCAATTGGAGATAATTAAGGAGTAATAAAATCTAAGTAAACACATCTTTAAATCATCATACGAGCACACAATAATTAGACATAGACTACATACACCTTAGTTTAGATAATTAGATAAGTAGAAGTAATCGGTAGAAATACCAACCCCCCCAAATCCAAACCCCGAGATTCGTACATTTCCATTTCCAAAAAAACATAAAAAGATAAAAAATAATCTTCCTCAATCACAACCTTAGCGTATTAACTTCTCACTAGCATTCCTATTCCCCTAGAGAACGATATCAATTCCCGTGGCTTACCCTAATACTACACTACAACGATTAGGTTCACTGCCTAAGGTGCTGAAAAACTTGCTCGACGACAAGGAAGTCCCTTTAACCCCGAACGACGCGTGTAGCGTTATTACAAGCACAACTAAGTAGGCTTCCTCAAGAAGCCAAATGAAAGCACATGTTTCGAGCAAATTGTGGATTTCTTGAAGGGTCTCATATTCGGTATGCACTTACACATAATCCAATTATCTATATCTCAATCATCAAGCAGTTTTGGCAGTCAGCTACTGTCATTGCTCTTGATGATGGAACTATTGCTTTAAAGGCAATCATTGATACTTTGGATTATACAGTTACTGAGGAATCAGTCAGAAGTTATTTTCAATTGGCTTATGCCTCAGGAATTTCTATGCTTTCAAATGATGAACTTTTCCATGGACTTCAAAATATTGGATATCCTACTGATGGCTCTTTTACTTTCTGGAAAACTCACTTTAATCCTCAATGGCATTTCCTTGTGCATCATCTCTTGCATTGCTTGAGCTATAAAAGTGGTAGATGGGATCAATTTGGAAGCACCATTGCTTCTGCATTGTTCTGTCTATCTACTGGTAGACTCTTCAATTTTTCAAAAATGATTTTTGATGTCATGGTTACAAATTAAAATAAAGAGAAAAAGTTTTTAATGTATCCTAGATTTTTGCAAATAATTCTTAATGTTGAAACAGTAAACAAGCAACAATACATTGCTGTAGCTTTTACCAAAAAGATTTTTGCAAACATGAAAAGAAGCTTTGAAGGGGTTGACAGGCCTTTGTTGCCTGCTATGTTGGCTGGTGTTACTAACCCTATAGGTACATCTACTGCTGAGTCTGAGGCACAAGAGAAACCACAAGAACCTGCACAAATGGTACCCACTCCATCACCACAAAGGACACCCACATGATCGCCCTAGAGGACATCTACACCACCATCACCACAACGAACAGCTACTCCACCTCCACCTTCCCCACCAGTATATGAGGAAGAATCCCCTTAAATTCCTTACTTAATGTTAGGTCACCATATTGTAACACAAGCATCAATGTGTATGAAATATAGATAAGGTGAGCGGATGAACACTAAGATCAGTATACACGAATGAGTATGTGAAATGTTTAGGCGTATGATATTAAGCAAAGTGAACAACCAACCTTCAAATGAAGGTTTACAACATTATTTATAGGGAAAGGAACTACGGCAACACATAAGTTCCCTTCCTTTCCTTATTGGGCTTGGGTCAAGGCTTATGGGCTTTCTACATAAGCCTTGCCATAAATACAAACATAAAAGCCTAATTAAGCAACCTATTACATGTTAATTACAAACACTTAAAATATGGTTTAGGAGTGATTCCAACAATCTCCCCCTAAGTGTTGGTAATTAATGACTTAAGTAATTTGAAACGTTGTTGGTGCTGATGTAATAGTTGCTTTGACGTCTTCTCACATTCTTCTTTCTTGTGAGAAGAAGTGCCTTGATTCTAACAATCTCCCCAGTGTGAGGATCTTGTTTTTCTTTGAAGTTTTCAAGTTTAACGTCTTCATTTATCTTTGTTCTTTGTTCTGGTGTGGATATGGTGATGTTATGTTTTGGAAATCTGCATCAGGTCCGCTTCGTTGCTCAGGTGTCTCCACGTCCTTCTCCAACATGCTCACATGCTCTTTGACGTTGGATTTCATGATTGATGTAGTTCTCTCTAGTCTTTAAACTTTGTAGATTCTTTGACTTTGTTGAAGAATCATTTCGACTTTTGTGTTGCCTTTTGAGAGAACTTCAATTTGTGTTGTTGTTGGTATGAGCATGTGGAGAATCTACACGATCATCTCCCAGGAGCATCCATAAGAAGAAAACATAATAATGGGTTAGTGATAAACACTAATCGATCATTGTGGTTGATTCTTAGAGAAATGACCACTATGATTGTTCTTTTGATGAATGTCTTGATTCTATTCACCTTGGTCGGGCGAATCAGCCGTCCGAATCCCATAAGGGACATTTGGCATTACATTGAACAAGTTCAAGTAATGACCCACATTTTCAGGACTCGATTCTTGAAAGGAATCTCCTTAGCGGGATTTCCAGCACTTATAAGTTTGAACTTCGAGCGTGTTAACAGCATAGTGTGAAAACATATCTCTAATTCTCGCAAAATTTCTGAACCGAGTCCCTCAAGTAGGATAACACGGTACAATCGAAGCACACCAGTTTAGGTGAGTCACGAGGTACATGAAGCATCACCCCACGCAGACTGCTTTGAGACAACACTAAGCGTAACCCACAAGGAGTTACCGAAGTGACCTGCTGTCGGGTTGTTTGATGTTGACCCGGTAGGAGTTTCCATTCAATCACGAGGATCATAGTTGTGAACCCTCATAAATGTTCTCGAGATTGCTAAGATCGTGTAGGACTCTAGAATAGTATCAGTTGCGTCCTTATTGTTGAACGACAAGTGATGAAATGTTAAGTGTTCCTAAGAGATCTTTTGATGAATCTCGTGGCTCTAGACTCAATAGTGCGCTTTGGTTTTCCAGAGCGGAGACTAGGGAGAGGGTCTCCTTCTTCAATACCAGCAATCTCTAAAAGGAAGTCGATAGTTTACGTAGGGTTCCCTGTGAGAATGAAACAAGCTTCTGTTGAGAGAAACTTGAGTGGCTAAGAAGGTTTAGTGCATGCGTCCTTGGGTCCATGACGACTTTTAATCTTCAATACCGGTTTCATCAAGTTACAACCAAGAGCATATGAATTGAACCCGATGTCTTCCCTAAGTTGAATAATCTGGAGGGCTATTTCTTTTCACCCTTTTCTTTACTTTCCTTTTTAATTCTTCAACTCCTTCTTTCTCCGATTCTCATTTTTTCTTTTTTATAATCATACCTAAGGACTTCTAAATTCTAACTATTTATGGTGTCCTTAGGTAGATCCCTCCGGCGCTGGCGGATCATAGGACGATTATTCCTAACCTTAGTCACCTTATAACTCCAAGACTAACCTATGTTGCCATAAAACCATTTTCTTGAAAATCTCTCAAAGTGTTTATGAGTAAAAACATTTTGTACCACTGTGAGAGTTTTTATATTTTGCAGAAATACTCCCCCTCCACACGTGCTTAAGTGTTTTGACAGAAATCTGCACAGTGAGAGAAGAGCGCGCACTTTTGAATTTATCGACTCAAGATAGACAATTCCCCGCGACACACGATTACGTTGCATAGTTAAAGAGTTACATTGTCAGCTTTTAGGTGACAACTAGCTCTAATAACTACTTTGAAGGTGTGAACAACCTCGAAATATTGTCAACCCCGTCAAAGTTCATGTCTATCAGGAGTTTCTCGAAAAGGTACCATCTACTCGGATAAGTCTTGGAAGACAAATCTTTTCGATGTATGACAGTTCAGATCTCGTTAATTCATGGGTTAAGTCTTATCACGAGGATTCATTCACAATTTTCACAACATATTAGTATCACACAATTTTTCTCCCCCTCAAAAATGGCATATAAATGTTATTTTTGATGAGATTTTGATATCAAATATGTCCATTTCGAGTTTTTTGGGAAGTTTCCACGAAGAGTTTGTGAACAAAGATTTGAAAGCAAATACTCCCCCTCAACAAGTGATGATCACTTTTTGAGGTTTTGAAAACATAAGGGGAAGTACTTGTTCTTTTGAGCAAAACTTTGTAAAATGAAAGTTTTGATAAGTTTTACTCAAAAGGAAGAAGCTTTCGCTCCTTTTATAAGATTGAGGCACTGAAGCGTACCACCGGGTCCTTTCATTACAAGTACGGTTTGTACACTGTTATTTGTGCACAAGCCATGGTTAATGATAGAGATCAACACATCCAAATATTAATCAACAGAGTAATCAAGGAGTACCAGGCAGTCTGTCAATAACATCGGGAGTTCTTTCTGGAAGTTGATAGCCTGTTAGAGAGATACTCGGTCGTCCACCCACAAAGCTTTCCAAAGTCCTCATCTGATCGCGACGAAACAGCCTTTCATCAATCCTTGTGATGATTTTCTTCGCATCCCTCTTTTCCCTCGAATTCCACCTCTTCTTCGACCCTATGCCTTCATGAATCTCCTTTAACCGATATGCTAACCCGTCCTGAACCTTCTTCAAAGTGTGATCACAAAACTTGTGAAGCTCATTACATGCCATGAAACAGTTACGGTGACGTTCACTGCGGTAGACTACGCCAAACTTTGGTTTCTTGAGAATGGTGTACTGAGCCAGGTGATTGATATCAGGAATGTATAGCATTGGTTTTGTGAGGCTAACACGTTTTTGGTATGATTCCACGGCAAGTTGAAGGTCTTCAACGCGTTCCTGGATGATGATGCTTCTGATGAATATCAGCAATGACTTGATGTACTGGAGCTACATGTTGGAGGAGAAATGTCACATTCGACCTTGTACCTTAGCAAGATACATGTCTTCAATGTCATTGAGTGACAATCTCGTAAAATCGCTTGAAAAAGTCATATTCTGCTCGCCTTGGCGTTTGACTATGATTTTCTTCAGAATGAGTAGTCCCACTTAGTAGACAGGTGACATGCATTATAGCAATGATCCGTTGGTCCTTTGTACACCTCTTTCTTAGATTTGAGTACATGGCAGCTTCTGTAGTAGATTCTTCTTCGTTCAGGCCAGTGATGAATTCCATACAGTGCATCGAGCTCATAATTAACCACATTATCAACGAACATATGTGTGGCTTCTTCCTCGATGGCCACATTGTTGGAGAAGATTGCTGCCGGGATAGGGAAGGTGAGTGAGGTAGCGTATTTCTTGCTAACATCGCTACCGTGTTGAAGAAATTCTAGATCATTGTTGAAGAAGTACCGGTAGGGAATCCGTTGTTGATCTGGTCGACCAATAGTGGGTAGTGGTTTTGTCCAGTCGGTGTAGTATGGAGCCTTGTCAGGTCTGGTGAAGTCGATGTTGGATTCAGGGTTGAACCAATCAATATTGTTGGACATGGCTCGTGCTATGTTGTCGAGATGATATTCGAATTCTATAGCACTGTCAGAGTTGTCATTAAGCAGTTGAAAAGCCTCGTTCTTGATTCGTTTTAACTCTGCTTTCGTCATCTTATTCACCTTAAACTTTTCTTGGATAATCTTGACATGCTCCATGGTTCTACCATCTACCGGTTCTTGGCCTTCCGGTAATTGAGGGGTTGCATCAACAAGCTTTGAAAACCATTCGTATTCTACAGTGTAATCTTCATCTAACCAAGATACAATTGTTGTTGACTTTTTATTTTGTGGCTTGGTGGATAATGCTGGTTGCTCAGTTGATGTAAAAGAAGAGGGTTGCTGTTGGGGCTCAGGAATCTCTTCGTCTTCACCACCGGTGTATTCGAAAATGATCACCAGTTTTCTCCGTTGGTGGTGGAGACTCAGAGTCCTGAGGTTTGTCGCTAGCAGAAGAACGTTGTGAAGATCTTCTAGTGGTGGTGGTCCTTTAGGGTGGTGGAGGCATAGATGAGGATTCGCCAGTTTTCTTTTTGCGTTTTGGATCAGCATCCTTGTCCGCATCATCATCGTCTCTTGGTCGCTTAGCCCTTTTAGCTGACTCTTTACATGAAGTTTTTAGTTGATATTCCAATAATGCCTCAAAAAGTTTAGCTTCGTCAGAAGTAAATGTTGCAGATCGTTGAGACATTTGAGTAACAAGCTTGGAAATCAATTCTGCATCAGGGACAACCGGAGACGGGACTGGATTGTTTTACATAGCAATAGGGGTAGTTGACATTGTATGCTTGACCAATGCCATGAGATTAAGATAGAGTTGCCTGATGAACATCTCTCTTGTCACTCCAGGGATGGCGTCGAGAAGAAACTTGTGAGTATAGTCTCTGATCGTCTTGTCCATTTCCCCTTGGATATCTCGATTGAGAAACTGCTGAATTTGTTCTCTTTCATACAAAAACTCGTTCATCACATCTTGAAGTAAGTTTAGTATGTCGGTCAGTTGATTGATTTTCTTGTTGACCACGTTTCGTTTCCTTACTTCCCTGTCAGCTTTGACAATTTTGGTCTTTGCACATGATGCCCAAGTGTTGGTCGGTTTCTTGACAGATTTAGACGTGGATCTGGTGGTAGCATCTTTGTATGGTGGTGGTAATGAATGAGATGACGAATTTGATGAAGATGAGTGATGAGATGGCTCAGGGTCATTTGGTGGCTCAGAAGTTCCTTTAGGGTTGTGTTCAGGATTATCTAGAATATAATCATCATCTTCTTTGCGAGCTTTAGCCTCTTCTTCAGCCTTTACCCTAGCCTCTTCTTTTGCTTTAGCTTGAGCTTCCTCTTCAGCTCTTTCCCTAGCAGCTTCTTCAATATCTTCATCAGTTATTTTCTCATCCTTCTCTTGTTCTTCTTCTTCCTCAAAAGTAAATGGAACCTCATAATTTTGCTGCTGCTGCTCTGTGGATTCCTTAGTGGTGGCACCAGTTCGCTTATCGGGTGGATTAACCGCATCACGAATTGGTATTGTAAGTGCACCACCACTGGAACCTCCAGGGCCTCTTGTTTGTTCGCGATTAAATTCCGAAGCAGAATGCTGAATCCTTAGACCCTTCAGTGTCTTGTGGTAGTCTTTTTCTTCATCCTTTGGTTCTTCATCTGAACTCTCTTCTTCTTCCTGCTCTGCAACTGGAGTTTTACCCTTATGCTTTTAGGACTAATTGGTTTTCAACTGAGTTGTATCATCCGTAATGCAGACTCTAAATAGTGAACCTCTTCATCGGTCTCGGTATCCTCGAGTCTTGATCCTCTAATTTAAGTGCGGTTTAGGAGTAGGAATGGCACCCTCGATGGAACCTTTCTTTTCGTGAAGGATTTCTTCTTGGATACTTACGGGCACTCCCAGTGCTTGCTACACTTCCAGTACTACCTCTCCTGGTCTTCTTAACTGGTATGGCTGAAGACTATTCATCCATGAAGCCGACTTTGCCTAAGGTCACTGCTTCTTGATATCGTGAATACGATTGAAGGCTTTTAATATCATCAGTGAGTATGCAGTCAGTCAATACTACACCTTGTTTCTTTGTTGATGAGTCTTTGAATCTGACAACATTTAATGTAGGCTCAAACAACGCAGAATGTTGTTTATACCCGAGTATCCTCTGGATCAACAATTTTGTGTATCTGATGAAAGGGACCTTTGTGCCAGGCTTCTTGAGGTAAAACATCATGTCTTCCCAAATCAGACTTGCGTAGTCAATGTGCAATTTGTTGACCATGCCCCATAAGATTTGTAATTCTATTAGCTTAGGATGTTCATAACCGCTATCTCTACCGGAAACAGACTTTGCGATCATGATGTATAAAGTTTTCCATGGCTGAGGGATGTTCTTTAAATCGACTGAAGAGTGTTTGGTAATGATTCCCGCAGCTTCATCATAGCCAATATCGACCATGAATTGGAGTGTAGCCTCTTCAGATGGAGTAGGAACATATTCGTGAGGCCGACACGGGCGAGGGGAGCGTAAGAATTGCTCGCAAAATCGATGGATGATGACTTGTTTATTTTTGAGAGTCACCGTGACAGCATCTTGACCATCAACTTTCTTCATTGTGTGCCAGAACTGATGGATATAGATCTCTAGTATCGTTACTGAGTTGGTGAGCATGATGTTGTAAGGATGAGTCTTCAGAATATCCACTGCAATTCGGCAAGAGGATTCAGAGCAGGTGAAGTTATCAAAGTCCACTCTGAGGTTGTTCTTTCCAAGCTTCATACGGTAACCAGTCGGGAATATGTCTTCTATTGTGAGCTCATTTGGTGCGTTAACATTTTCCATAGTGATGTCCATGTCATGATCTGAAAGATATTGAGCCAAAAGAACCAACATATTGAAAGACATTGCGTTAGTCAAACATTGATTTTATTGTCCAATTATTGAATATGTTATGTTAATGAATGTTACGAGTCCAATGTCACTTGTTGTCTGACAGCCCAAAGTAGTCGTGATAAGTTTCGTGAGTATATTAATTTTGAATTTTAAAGTCCACATTTTCACTCATTCACACAACATTTTAACAATTATAGCTTATTAGTGACATATTGGTCTTGTGACGTTATGAGTAACTTATTTAAAAGTTAGTATGCGTAACATTTCATTGGTAAAGTTAAAATTTAGGCTTAAGCGTAAGAATGCAAGCTTATGCGTAAACAAAGTATAACCATACGCGTATACCTAAGCTTATGCGTAGGAGTCCATCTTACGCGTAGGAAAAGGCTCTTGGCATAAGGCTTACGCGTAAGCGTATGTTGGGAGCTTATGCGTAAGGTTTACTCCTAAGAGTGAACCTTATGCGTAAGACTCCATTTTTACGCATATCCTTCACAGGATACGCGTAGTCCCCATGTAGACCCTTACGCGTAAGAGTTACGCGTAAGATTTCTCTTACGAGTAACATCTACACGTAAGGTAATCCTTAAGCGTAGAATTCCAATTTTAACCTTGATTCTGATTTTGCACGCGTAAAACCTGAAATAAATCAATCACAACATTTCCATTAACATTTTTTACTCAACCACTTTCAAAAATCACATGTTATCACAATAACTATCCAGTTACGCGTAGAGTTTGCTTTAGGCGTAAAGCTAAACCCTAATTGTTCAAATCCTACGAATAAGAAATCTAGCCATGGGATTTGAACCAAATGATTTCTGGGATGTATTAGGAGCCTTATGAGTTGCTTTCAAGTTTTAACATCAAACACCTCAAGACTCAAAAATACCCAATTTAACGAGTACTTAAACCCTAAATCTTAATTTAGCAAAATTAGAGTTTCTGGGTATGATTCAAGGTTGGTTTAGGTTAATTAAACATGTAAAAATCAATCATACAAGCTTCTAATTAGACAGAAACACTCACAAATGAGAACCCCCAAATTCACGCATAAACCCTAAATCTTGAAAAATGATTAAAACATTTTCTGGGTAAGATTTTTTGATGAAGAAAGTTTTAAAACATGATATAAACTTTGTAAACACGACCCATTTCATCAAAATCAACCTCAAGTGATTTTGAGTTCATACGCATATGCGTAGAAACTGAAATCACTCTTATAGGAAAATCAAACCGTTGGATTTACAAACTATTAAGAACCGATGTTTGTATTAACATAATGAAACTTTTGTTACTTACAGATTAGAGGTTTAAAACATGGATTTGAAGTTGAATCTTAGGCGTGGGATGAAGGTGGTTGGAGTATTTAATGTATGAAATAAATGTTAAATGTATTAGGTGGAAGGATTTTGTAAAAATTAGTATAAACTTTTGACAACTTTGGCCCCTCCACCTTAACCATTTTCATCCATAGCCCATAACTTCCATTTTGGTTAAGCAAGAAGTAATAGTTTGGAAAGAAACTTGACGACACTCCCCCTCGACTTTAAAAATAGAGAAATTTTACAACTTTGGGTTCGAGGAGTGTCAAGAAACAAGAAACGTATCCACCATTATCAAAGATACAACCAAAACTGGGTAACATGCAAGTACAAGGTTTTATGAAACATAAAATATTTACTTTCTCCCCCTCAACACTTAACCGTAGAAATATTGAAATGTTTGAAAGAGTAAAGTGTTGACAAAATATTTGTACTTGCCATGTTGAAAGAAATTAGATAGAATAATAATTTTGTATTTTGTAAATTTTTTATTTTTGTATTTTGTTTTTGATCAAATATTTACAAAAGAGGTTTTGGTGTTTGACTGGTTTAAAGAATGTGTCAAAAGTTCGTCTAGTTCCTCTGGAGTCAAACACCTCATACAAATCCGGTAGACCAACTCAGTAAACCTAGCAGGGGCTAAGGCTTTGGTGAGAAGATCTGCCAGTTGGTATTCAGTACCCACAAAATATAATTCAACGGTACCCTTATCCACATGCTCCTTGATGAAATGATATCGAAGATCGATGTGCTTAGACTTCGAATGTTGGACGGAGTTGCACGAGATCGCAATAGCACTTCGATTATCGCAGTACATCGGGATTCTGTCAAATACGTAACCATAGTCTTTGAGTTGTGTTCTCATCCAAATGACTTGAGCACAACGCGCCGACATGGCTACATATTACCTTCGGTTGAGGACAGTGATGTACAATCCTGCTTCTTCGATTGCCATGACACCGGTTTATCACCAAGAAATTGTAGAGCTCCTGAAGTACTTTTCCGAGAATCTAAGCAACCTGCGTGATGCGTCACGAAAAAGCAATTAGTTCAAAACCAGAATCCTTCGGATACTAGATCCCCAAATTAATGGTTCCCTTGATGTATAGGAGGATTCTTTTAGCCTTAGAGAGGTGAGTTTCAGTTGGTCTCGACTGATAACGGGAGCAAAGATATACAGCAAAGACAATGTCGGTCTCTGGCATTAGATACATGAGAGAACCAATAATACTTCGGTATTTGGTAGGGTCAACCAATTTCCCATGCAAATCAGCGTCCAGTTCTTGGTATGTGCCATCAGTGTGGCATAGGTATCACAGTTTTGCATTCCATGTTTGTTTAAAATTTTAAGAGCATATTTGGACTGACTCAGGAAAATACCACGGGGTGATTGATGAACTTGTAGTCCTAGAAAGAACGTAAGTTCACCCATCATGGACATTTCAAAATGTTTTTTCATAAATTTTGAAAAAGCGTTTGAGTACTTTAGATGTGTTGACCCAAAAATGATGTCATCCACATAAATTTGAACGATTAAAATGTGTTCCCCGTGATATTGTATGAATAGTGTTGGGTCGACCGATCCTTTGACGAAATTATGAGAGATGAAAAAGGATGACAACTTATCATACCACGCCCGAGGGGCTTGTTTAAGACCGTAGAGAGCCTTGTTCAATTTGTAGACGTGATTGGGGAACTCTGGATCAACAAATCCTTCTGGCTGACTAACATAGACTGTTTCTTTCAGATTACCATTTAGAAAAGCAGTTTTGACGTCCATCTGAAAGACCGTGATGTTCATGTGAGCCGCGAATGCCAAAAAAATCCGAACAGCCTCAAGTCTAGCCACCGGTGCGAATGATTCTTCGTAGTCAATCCCTTCTTCTTGTCTATAACCCTTAGCCACCAGGAGTGACTTATTTCTGATAACCGTACCTTCAGCATCCAATTTGTTTTTCCAAATCCATTTCAAACCAATAACATAGACCCTTGTTGGTTTTGCAATCAATTCCCATACTTCAAGATGTTTAAACTGGTTAAGTTCTTCTTGCATGGATTCAATCCAGTTGTCATATGTCATGGCTTCTTTAATATTTTTGGGTTCAGCTTGGTAGACGGTGAGTGCATAAATGCAATGTTCACCATCGGTCTAAAGGCGTTGTCTGGTTACGACTGGTTGATTCGGGTTTCCAATAATGTTCACAAGAGGATGGTCTCTAGTCCAACGATGTGTAGAGGGTTGATGTTGATATACATTGTGCAGATTAAGAGGATTCAAATGGCTTGTAGATGATTCCGCAACATCAGAAGTGGCAGTTTCATTTACAAAAGAGTTGAAGAACGCATTTGGATCATAATCTTCAGGTTGGGGTACTTCATGGTTCAGAAGATCATCAGCTGGTTCAGCGTCATTGGATGCGGTTTCTTCGGCTATTGTTGTAGAATCAATTGGAGGTGCTTCTTCAACAGTTGTTGTTGTTTCATGTGTATCAGGTATTGGATTATTATCAGGTTGAGCAGTGGAAACATTTGATACATCTGGAGCACGTTGATCAATATCATCACTAAACAGAGAAGCAAATAGTTGTTCCATTTGTTGACGAGTAAGCTGTAGGCTTGGTTCAGCTGATGATGGGGTTTGGGGGAGGTTTAGACGGTTATGTCCGGGTTCCAAGCTGTTTTGCTCATAAGCCATTTCAGTAATCTCATCAAAGTTAGCATGAATCGTTTCCATAATCTCCCTTGTACGATGATTCCAGATCCGGTATCCTTTAGTATTCTCACAGTATCCAACAAAGACTCTTATGTCAGCTTTAGCTTTGAGCTTACCAAAGTCATCACAGTCATTATTTGGGTAATAAAGGGATCCAAATACATGAAAGTGTTTGAGATTCGGTTTACGGTTGTGGATAAGCTCATAAGGTGTTTTGTTATGGCGTTTGGTAATCATTGAACGGTTCTGAGCGTAGCATGCAGTGGACACGGCTTCAGCCACAAGTAATCTGTAAGTTTTGCATTTATCAACATCGTTCTTGCAGCTTCCACTAACGTACGGTTTCGTCTTTCAACAACTCCGTTTTGTTCTGGTGTTCGTGCAATGGATGTTTGATGCTCAATTCCCACTTTCTCATAATAAGCACGTAGAGATTGATTCACAAATTCAGTTCCTTTATGCGTTCGATTTGTTTATCTGTTTTCCGGAGCTAAACTTGAATTTTCGTGAGAAAGGTGATGATCATCTGTGGAGCTTGATCTTTACTTCGAAGAAAATAAACCCAAGTCCATCTTGAGTAGTCATCAACAATTACCAAAATGTAGCGTTTGCCATTAATCATCTGCACACGCATCGAGCCACACAAATCCATGTGAAGAAGATGAAGCACATCTTGAGAGCTGTGTTCCACCTTTGAAGGAAAGTGAGCACGAGTGCTTTTCCCTTGTTCACAGGCTGAGCATATATGATCTTTAGAATACCGATATCTTGGGAGACCTTCAACAAGTTTGAAACGTGCAAGGTTGGTTATGATTTGAAAGTTTAGATATGAGAGACGACGGTGCCATAGCCAGGATTTTGTAGATGTTGCCTTAGAAAGTAGACAGATGGGAGATGAAGCAATTATGTCTTGCATTGAGATTGTGTAAAGACTTGATGTGCGTGGACCAGACATAAGCTCGTTTCCTTGTAGATCACGAATGAAACAAGTTTTCTCCCTAAAAGCAACTTCCAAATCTCCATCGCAAAATTGACCGACTGAAAAGAGATTGTGACCGAGACCTTCCACATAATAAACTCTGCTAATTTCGATGTTCCCATTGATGTAATCTTCGAAGCCCATGATAGCCGCGAAGTGATCATTCACGAATCTGACAGTGCCAATGAACTTTGAAACAAAGTTTGATAACAGTTTAAGATTGCTTGTCATGTGTCGGGAACATCCACTATCAACAACCCATAGGATGATCTGTATCACCTGCATTACACACAGACGACACAGATGAAATATAAGTAGATGTGGAACCTAAAGAGTTAGAGGGTTCCGATGCATTTATAGTTGAAACACACATGTTTATGATTTTAGGTATCTATTTAAAGCCAAGTATATTATGTAACCATTTCTGCCATCTCCAACTAGTCTTAGCTTTGGTCTTAGTAAATGCACTAGGTGATAAGTTCTTCCTAGGAGGTTAAAGGGGTTCTATGGGTACATCAATGATCGTAGCCGGAACACTAGAGGGTGGTTTACCTAGCACAGACTTAGAAGAATTAGTAGGCCTAGAGGTATTCCATTTTCTATTATTCCGCTTACGAGATAAGATAGCATTAGCAACACATTTATCATGACAACCAAAAAACATGCTTTTATGACGACCAACACAAGAAGCTTCAAACATAACATTTAAAGTACTTAAAGGTTCAGCATTCGTTACATCACTTTTGCTATTACATTTGTCTAATGCAATGTCTAAAGTGGGTGTAACTTGAGTCTTATTCAAAGTCCTAAGGTGTTCTTCTACTTCAGAGGTCTTTATTGTTCTTTTCTTACGTCGCAACTTCCTATTCTTCCTTGATGTGCTCTTAAGCTGTGAAGTGCTAGCGTTGGGAAAAGAGGCAACTATTCTGTTTCAGATAGGGAAGCACATTTGTTTCTTGTGATGTGTCATTAGGCAGTCTAAGAATTCCTGGTGCAATTACGTTTGTGTTACTATTCCTATCTTGCTTAAGTTTTACCAACTCTGCTTTTAGATCATGGATAGTGTGTAACAAATCTTGATTTTCAGAACGAGTGTTTCCATTTTGTCGTAAAACATCTTTGGTATGTGCAAGATGATCATCAACATCTTTTGACGCTTGATCACGAGTCTTTTTGAGTAAATCAAATATGACACCTTATTCCGTTTTAACTTTTGAAATTTCTTGTTCATATTTAGAAATTTGACACTTTAAAGACACGTTTTCATCATCCGGTTGCTCAAGTTTTGGATTAAGAGTTGTGGTATGCAACTGGTTGATTTTGTTTTGCAAAGCGAGTTCTCGATTTTGACAATATTTTTGACACCATTGAAGACGAGGTTTTGCATTTGAAAGCTCGTTTAACAATCGCTCATTTTCAACTTTTAAAGACTTGATTTGTGACACATTATCGGTATTCTCAACATTTTCAACAGAATCAACAACGATATAATCAAATGCATATGCAACAGTATGTAGTAACACAACATTTATGGTATCATCACAGATAACATCTTCCAAGATTCGATCAACATCTTTTCTTAACATTTTCTTTTTACGTTTAGTATTTGAAATCAATGTTTCTATTTTCTCGAAAACTGTTTTCATAAGTCCAAGCTCCTTGTGAAAATCCCTTTCCCAATATATTGCACACATTTTCAAATTTCGGACATGAGGTAAAATTCTTTTCTGAAAAATATCTCTTTGTTCTCGCGCAAGAGGCGATTGAAAATGTTCAACTTTTATTTCAGAATTGATTTCAATTTCACGTTCCAAAAGTTTGATGTCCGATATGAATGTTTCAAAATATTTAAGAATTTGACAACGTTCGGGTAATGTTTTTACTACACTGAGTGAAGATAAAGGACCATTAATTTGTGCAGTATTGGGTTGGGGACCAACATTAAAAGACTCAGAAGTAGGCGTGATAACCCAAGGTGTGTTCGAATTATCCTGTTGTGCGACGAAAGTTATGGCTTTTGAATAGTTAAATGGTTTGCAATAAACAACATTTTCTAATTTTGACCGACTCTCGTCTTCTGCATCTAATTCCTCCATATGATTATATTCAACAACACTCATAATGGAATCATTAATTCTATGTTCTGCACTGTAAAACTTGAGGATTTGGTTTGAATGCTCTATGTGAAAACTTTGGTTTGTAATCAGCAAGATTCGGTCCATATCCATTTGGATTTGGTTTAAAAGTAAACTTTTGAATAGTTGTGATTGACTCACCATGTTTGTAAACAACATTTCGAAACTCTTTGATTTTGTTTTGTAAGTCGACAATTTCTTCAAGATAGTCATCTATTTGTTTCCTTGAATGCTTTTTGTACTCACAAAACTGTTTTTGACAAGTTAACAACTCAGACTTGGCTTTTTGAGTTTCCGAAGTGAGAGCGTTAAGTTGTTGTTTATGATCATATTTCAGTTGTTCTATTTGAGACAACAAAACATTCTTGGATGCAACTAGATCACATATCTGTTTTTTCAAAGATTTTTCATTTTGGTATGATTTAGCAAATGCGACTTCAAAACCTTTTTCACGTTTTTCTTTAGTTTGAAAACTGTTGAGTTGGAACTTATAGCATTCATTATCCTTAGTCAACAATGCAATTTTCTCGTGTAATTTCTTATTGATGTCTTGGCACTTTTCCATTCGGGATCTCTGGGTCTGAATTAAATTGTTCATGAGCTCAAGATCTGGATTAGACACAGGTTCATCTTGTTCAACATGAGTCTCAACATGATCATTATTTAGATCCTCAAATATAACCACGGAGTCAACTTGATTATCAATATTAACCATAAGGTCATCTTGATCGTCAAATATAACTACGCGATCTATTTGATTATCATCGGAATGAGATGTAGACGGCTCATGTTGAACACTCTGATCCTCGTCGGATGCAGATGTTGGCGGAGATATCAGATCAGAAATGAATATAGCTTGATCCGGTACCTGAGACAAGCCGTCAGTGTCATACACTGGGCCTGTGTCACTCATGTGGAGTTCTAGCATGTTTGCCATTAACATAACTGCTGCATTAGCCTGCAAGTCCTCCATGTCATCATCAGAATCTGCATTTGCCATGAAGCTTTGTTCCTTGTTGGTAAGAGTTCCACCAGCTTCATCCTTGAGAGCCAAGAGTAAAGCCTCTTTGTGATAAGCGCTGCCTCTTGTCCTCGGCTTTGGGCATGCATTGGCCAGATGACCCTTCTCATTACAGTTATAACAACGAAGACCATTAACCCGGTCCGAGCATTTCCTGATCAACCACTTGAGCTCGTTGTTGTGGAGCACCCATGTTATTCCTTCCATTAGCATTAAACCCTTGACCACTACCCATCTGACGAACATTACCACGATTCTGAACTTCAACACGTCCATTGTTAACAACAGCTTGATTCCTTGTGTTTGATGAGGTACGAATACGATTGTTGGATTTGTTAGAGTATCGACCGAAGGCTCTTGCAATCATGACAAACCCTTGTTGCAATGCATCGAAAGCTTCTATATCCTCATTAGATTCGTTGTAAAGTGCTTGATCATTGTTGTTGTTGTTGTATGGAACCAGTTGATTTTCTTGTGATTGTTGTTGCTGTGAGGGATCGTATGGTGTGATCTGAGCAGTTGGTTGTGGAGGATTTGTGAAGACAGTTTGTAAGGTTGGAAATTGAGGATAACATGCTTGAGCCCACAAAGCTAGAGTTTGATTATCCGGGAGTGAAGGCGAAGCAGGGACTCCACGGATGATCCTTTCTCTGTCAACCTCCTTTTGGTGGGGCTTCAAATAGTCATACAACAATCCGTATGTAGCTTGATGAAGATTCTTCGCTTGACGGATGAAAATAACATACTTTTTCCCAATCAGGACCAAGATTGCTTAGGAACTTTGTGTTGACTGCAATTCTTGGCATAATGATATTATGTTTATCCAATTCATTGATGATGTCTGAGAACCGATGATGATATGACTCTAATGTCTCCCCTGGTTCAATCATGAAGTGTTCATATGCTAAGTAGATTTTGGATTCCATGTCTTCTTGATTGAGTTATGTGCCTTCCATTAAAAGATGAATGTGCTCCCACATTGCTTTAGCAGTCTTCTGAGCATCAACACTACGAAGTATCGAATTGGGTAATCCTAAAAGGATATATTGCATTGCAAGTTCGTCTGCTTCTAACTGTAGAAGTTGGTCAGTAGTAAGTTGATCAAGACCGACAACGTTGGTGATATCATCTCTTGGTGGATTAGCATTCGGATCTCCGGGTACAGTGAGAGTAGGCATCTAAAAAGGACCTTCAAGGATGACCTTCTTCAAAAACTTTCCATGTGGCTTCTTTAGATCACAAAACCTAAAGAACCTTATCACCCATTGATCGTAGTTTCCGGGAGTGAGCATTGGAGGTCTATCAAGGGATCCAGCTTCATGAATGGATTGTTGGCTACTTAAAGCTTCACACATCTTTGCAAACCAAGACGGTTCCTTTGGTGTAGTACCATTCATAGCATACTTGGCTGGATACTGATTTTGGAAGTATGTGTAGTGTTGTACTTGTTGACTAGGATTTGGCGGAACCATTTGTGGTGGAAGAGGAATTGCTCATTGTTGTTGAAATTGTTGCATTTGTTGTGGAGATGATGGAGGATATTGTTGATAGAATTGTTGTTGTTGTTGTTGAGGATACATATGAGGAAAGTAGCTAGAGTATGGTGGTTGAGACATCTTGAAACTTGTGTTGATGATGGATCTTTGTAGTCGAATGAAACTTTGTTGATGAAGTAACCTTATGCGTAGAAACCAGCTTAAGCGTAGAAAGCACCTTATGCGTAAAAACCAACTTACGCGTAGAAGAGAACTTACGCGTAGGAATAGCTTACGCGTAGACTTGAGAAAAAACTTAGCTTAGGCGTAAACCAAAGGCTTAGTAGTAGAATCCTTATGCGTAATATTTGCTTATGCGTAAGACAGGCTTAGGCGTAAGAAAATGGTTAGGCAAAGAGAATTCTACGTGTAAGATTTAAGCTTACGCGTAAAACTAGGGTTTTGCCCAAAAATCCTTTACACTTATACCAGTGTAAAAGATATCCAAAGTCGAAGTGTTTTCAGGCTTATCCAAGCAAGAAAACACTGAGTAAACCAATAGCACTGAAGATCAAATAATGAGAAGCTTACACGTAACAGATGCTTAGGCGTAGACTTTGAAGCTTACGAGTAAAACTAGGGTTTTCTTACGAGTAGAAAATACCGACTTTCACCAAAAATTGATTTTATGCCCAAAAGTGTTTAGAAACCTGATTTTTATGATGAAAAAGCTTCAATATCACCAAAATAACACAAAAGTTTGAAACTTGATGATCTAGAATACGTTTCACCCTTACGCGTAGATAGTACCACACGTATAAAACCAAGCTTTAAATCAATGCTACACACGTAAAGTTTCGAACTTGATGCTAAAAACTTAAACTTCAACACTAAATAAACCTTAAAGTACAAGAATCTTGAGTTTTTAAATGTAAAAAATGAAAGCTTTTTACGTATGAAAGTTTAAAAAACCGAGAAACCAACGCGTATGAAAACAATCTTCAAAAACAAATAAGTTTCACCCAACTAGATGGCGAATGATACCACTGTTAGGTCACCATATTGTAACACAAGCATCAATATGTAAGAAATATAGATAAGGTGAGCGGATGAACACTAAGATCAATATACACGAATGAGTATGTGAAATGTTTAGGCGTATGATATTAAGCAAAGGAAACAACCAACCTTCAAATGAAGGTTTACAACATTATTTATAGGGAAAGGAACTAGGGCAACACACAAGTTCCCTTCCTTTCCTTATTGGGCTTGGGTCAAGGCTTATGGGCTTTCTACATAAGCCTTGCCATAAATACAAACATAAAAGCCTAATTAAGCAACCTATTACATGTTAATTATAAACACTTGAAATATGGTTTAGGAGTGATTCCAACACTCAAAACCTCCAACACCCACTGCATCAGATCTAGCTAATCTATCTCAAGAGGAGCTCATCAGTCTAGTTCCCCAAATTCTGACCAGGATAGAGAGATTGGAAAAGGATCTACTGAGGTCAACTAAAGCTCAAGCTGATACTGTGATCAGACTAGTTCAGAAAGTTAAGAAGTTGGAAGAAAAATTCAAAGCCAAGGGAATAGAGATCACTAATTCTGAAGGGGAAGAAAATTCTCCCAAATAGGGGAGGAATATGGAGGAAGAGGGGGGATCAGAGTTTAGAACACCAAAGAAATCTTCTGAGGAGACCATCAGTCCCCAAGGTCGGTGAAGCGGTGAAATCTTAGCCAAGAGTTTAAGTCAGAAGAAAAGAAAATCAGAAAAAGAGGCTGAGGTTAGAGGTTAAGTCCTGGTGATTACTGATTAAGTCTGGCGATGATTTTGAAGTTAAGTCTGGCAGTGTTGAAGTTAAGTCTGCCAGTGCATCTGTTAAGTCTGGTGAGGAATACTCTCAAAGGGAAGGCAAGGGAGTCATGGAAGAGTTTTATCAGCCTAAGAGGACTAAGAAACAGATCAGAGAGGATGAAGCAAGCATGGCAGAAATTGCTAGGATTAAAGCTGAGGAGGAAGCTGCAGCAGCCAAGCTTGCAAGGCAACAGATGGATGATGCAATTTTAGCTACGAATTTGCCGCAACCTCCAGAATTAACTAAGGAACAGAATAAAAGATAGGCTGAGATCTTGGAGTCTACTAAATATTACACAGATGAAGACTGGGATACCATCAGAGCTAGGATTGAGGTAAACAGGGAAATTCTACCAGACATTGGAGCTGAAGATTTTGCAAGAAAAATGGTAGATATGATTAATGAAAAGAAAAATCAGTTAAGAGTACAAAGATACAGGGAAAGGAAAAATAAGCCTCTGACTAAAGGAGAACAAAGAGAATAAATGATAAAATTCATCAAGAGTCAAGTTCATCCTAGCTGGAAGATTATTCAACTAAGGAAATTGAAGTCTGATGAGCTTAAAGCTGAGTTTGAAAAGGTAGTAGATCAGGTGAAAAGGTTTGTTCCCACGGATTCTGAACTGGAGGCTTTTAAGGTTAAAAGAAAAGGGTTTAACCTTCAATCTAAAGAAGCTAAAAGGCATAGAACTGAAGAAGTAGATGAAGCTGAAAAGATTGATGATAAGCCTAGTATGGTGAAGAAGGAGGAAGAAGCTGAAGTCAAAAAGCCTATGATCAAGTGGACTAGAAGGAAATCTCAGGGAAAGAATCCCACTAAGAAAGACAATTCTGAAATGAATAAGGAAGTAGACGATTATATGGAGGATAAGGTTGAAGAACCTCCATCTGAAGAATTTACCATGGGTTCTATTCCAGAAGGTTCAGTTCATCCGGCAAAAATAGCAAAGATTCAGATTATTAAAACTGGAAAGATAGTTGCTTATCAAGTAATTAGGGAAGATTATACTGACATTGTATATGTCAATTTTCCTGGTATGTTGTGTGATCTCTCCAGGGATGATCTGAATAATTTATACACTTTGATGATGGAAAAGCATGGTGATGAAGCACCCAAAGAGGAGTTTGAGAGAGTTCTTTGGGGAGACCTTAAGACAATGTTTGAGCCACCTGATGAAGCAAATGAGATGTGGAAGCAGGCAAGTCAAGAACAAATAATTAGATGGAGGTACTTTCATACATGTCAGGTTCACATCCTTGAGTTAGAAAATCTAATTGTTTATATGTTAACTAAAGTGGATTATCCACTTTCAAGTAAGACTTGTAGAGACATGCTAAATAAAAAGCTTTATGGTAAAGTAAAAGATAATGCATGTTTTCAGGTTTTGAAACTAATTGAATCAAAAGCTCAACAGCAGTAAATTTTAAACTGTGTTTGAGAGAATTTTCTTAAGCTGTTGAGTATAGTGTTTATAAGTTGAAAAAAGTAATAAATGGATTATGAGGGGTTTCACTTGGTGAAAGTATTTTGTACTGTCACAACAAATGGTTATCAGTTCACCATGTCTAACTCACACAAGAACTGACTAATCCATGAGCAAACGGCTCTGGTAAAGATATCTCAAATCTGTTTATGGCTGACAATTTGCCAAAAACTGTATGGTGATCAACTCACCATATCTGTGTGGATGAAGAGTTGGCTAGCCCACAAGATCATGGTTTGTGGTAAAGGCAGTGGAAAACCATGACTAGTTCAAAAGGGTACTGCTTTTGGTAAAGACTAATCAAATCTGTTGATAGCTGTTGGTTTGTTAAAAATCATATGGTTATTAATGTACCATGGTCTTATACACCAAAACATTGGCTACTCCAATAGTAATGGCTAATTGGTAAAGAGACATCAAATCCATAAAAATTTTCTATGATTCACCTCTCACAGGAGTTTACACACTTGGAAGTGATGAGAATAGTATGAAACTTTTATGTTTTGATGTACAAATAGTCACAGATGCTGAAAAGAACATGGAGTGCTAATGAATTGCTGATCCAATGCTGCACAGAACACATAAGGAGGAAATTTTAAAGATGCAACTTAACAATAATTCCAAGATCCTCAAGAAAGACAAAAGAACTTGAAGTTCACAAGTGAAGATCAAGTTAGGGGAGGATTGTTGGGAATTATATTTTGTAAAACATATTTAAGTATGTTTAAGTCTGTTTAGTGTTAATTCTGGTAGCTTTAGTAGTTAAGTTTGGTAGATCAGAATTAAGTCTGTTGTTAGTTAAGTCTGCCAGTACTAATGGAGTTAAGTCTGGCAGAACTTGTAGTCGATAGTTAAGTCTGTTTATGTCAAAAACAGAATAGTTTGTTAGAGTTATATTAGGAATAGATATGTACGAGCAGGTGAGCCCGTAATTTGCTGCGGGGCAGCCGTGTTTATGTTTATGAGAGTTATGTGGCAATCATTTATTTTTCATGAATTGCACTGTAAATGATATTGTAACGAAGACTAAGCAATTACATTAATGAATTCAAAATCACCTTTGGAAGGCTAGTTGGAAGGTTTTAGCATGTTAAAATGATAGCAAGCTACCAACTCTTTGAAGGTTTGAACATTTTGCTATTCATGTTAAAATGATACTGTAAATGCTTCAGTGCATTGCACACTTTCTTTGTTTTTTTCTGATTTGGTTTTGTAGATGGCATCTGTTAGTCCAACAGCGCCAAACTACATATTTAGAAAGCAAGAAAAACATCAGCTTTTGTATCCTAATCTGACTCAAAACAAAACTACAATTAGTTTAAAACCTGTGAATATGTATACCTCTGCGGCATCATAGTTAGGATTTCCACAACTTGTTTTTCTCGTATTTTTAGGTGATTCAATATATGCATCTAAAAAATATTTCCGTTCTAAACTTGTCGTACTCTTTTGTCAGCATCATGCTGCAAATACAGCCAACACATGGTCAATCTAATGCAAACCATGCATGATTACTTAGATGACTTTAACTCGACTTTTTAGCAAGATGTGTTGTAGATTTCCAAGATGTATCAACAGTGACATGGTAATGGGAATCTCTACCCCTATTGGGTCATTCAGCGACATCCATATATAAGATAGCAAATGCATCATGAATACATAAGCCAACATAAAATATCTCCATCAAAACAGATAAAGTTTAGTTTTTATAGAAAATGAGTGCAAATTGATCTTATGATGGAAAGAGCTTACATACTTGGTCAATAACGGCAAGTATTCCACCACCCACTTTCTTACTGATAAACTGCACAACTTCTTCCAATTTTGCAGCTAAAGATGTCTGTGATTCCAATAGAAAAATCAGGTTCATGTTGTCCATCTTCAACAACATTCACATGATTTTTATAGCAAGACCAGGCTTTGGATTTAAAATAAGCTCGCAACATTAGCCCATGTTAGTAATGGCACTATTAGTGAACTATAATTTGTCGCCAACGTTGGAAGTTACATGTGACAATTAGTCCTACCAACTACGTGACAAAGTTGGTATCTCAAAATTGTAATCTATACTACATGACTCGATATATTCCCACCAACTTCTTCACAAACAACACCAATACGTTTTTCTTCGGCTTTAGCCATGATCGGGGAACACGATACCTGCAAAAAAAATGTAGCTATATCTTAGTAGATGGCAAAAACGGGTTGGTTTTTAGTATTGGTCAAACCTTGCTAGGTTAATACAAAAACACTTTCCACCTTTATATTTTCTCTAATACATAATTCATGTGTTTAATTCTTAATGATTAGAAAAACAATGCCAAACCTTGTAACTTCATTGCACCCTCGATAAGTCAATTGTTCCATGCTCATGTTCGTCGAGAGTAACAGGTCCTAGGATTCCTGTTTCCCTTAACTCAAAATGCATTCCTAGATTCTTGAATCGAAAGCAATAATTTGAATGCATTATCAAGAAAGTGTTGATGAAGACTGTTTGACTTTTGGGTCAAAACAAATATAACTCAACTTCAAAAGTGATTAAAATATTCAAACGTAAATACAAAAAACTAAAAGAAACTTGTAGAGTTAATATGTTAACAATATCTATATGAATGTAAAAGTTAAATATTAGTGCTATATTTTAGAGAAATAGTAACTTACCGGTAGTCCAGCATACATACTAAGAAGACCAATGTTATTTTCTCCAGCACAAAGATAAACTGGTGTACTATGTGTAAATCTAGTGTCCTCCAGTGAGCCACAGGCAAACCCTGAAACACATCGAATTGAATATTGATTTACGATAATATATGTAGTGACAGTTGGATAGATGTGTTTAATCAATCAAACTACTAAATGTCTTCCATTTAAAAAGACATGAACTCCATGGTCGACCTGATTATATGCAAGAAATTTGATTTAAGATGTAAGCATTGAAGATGTAACTATCCACATCAGCACCAAACGATAGACGATGATTTCTGTCTAAATATGAGTAATGCACACTCAAATAAATGAAGTTTCTCGTACTAACAAAATAACAACTACTCTATATAAGTAAGTTCATTAAAGGATATCTCAACCTGAACTAATGTAGCTGTTAGCTGCTCGGGATTGGTCTAAATGTGGTCCTTCTGCCTATCAGACAATGGTTATGGCAACTCTCCCTAAATCAAGGCAGTCACGCTTCCATTCTCGGATTGTGTAACACCTGTTGCAATGAAAGATGTTACTAAGAGTATGCAAACTAAGTATGCACTTTTTTTTGTTATCTTTCATGACAATGCAAAACCTAAGACACAAACTTGAACTTACATGTTTGTCTGCATCTTTTTCCTTTAGTGTGTGTCTGGTCTTAGTACCAGGTTGCATGATTCAAAAAACCCCATGGTTGCTCCAAAGTAGCATGTTCCCACTAAATTAACCCAAAGATGTAAACATCCGACTTCTCATTTGAAGATTCAGCACGAAGAACTTTCGGTGCCATCCACTCAGGTTGTTTACCCCACCTGCTCAAAAATGTATAATTCTTATTAGACTTACACTCAAAAAGTAGCCTTCTACACATAATACATGATGAAAACATAATTTATTTGTTTAACGTATAATACCAAACTCAAGCGACAAGGCTCATTTCCAAAGCCACATTACTTATTGTTCCCATCTAGGCTTCTGTAACCTGTAAGACCCAAAAAAAACAAATAATGGCTTTAAAACTTTCAAATCATCTTAGTTCCATTTAAACGAATAAACTACACCAAAAAATCAACATATAAGTTATTGAAACTGCAAAAAGCTAAGAAGTTCAGTTTTAACGGCTCATCAACTTGAGCTTATAACTTATTTGAGTTCATAAGCTCAATTCGCCAAGCTCATAAGCCAATAAAAGAAGTTATTGACTTTTTGAAATTTCCCTAACTAAACCTACAATAACACAAAATCCAGTAATTAATCGAAAATTCAAGCATAACTAATAAAAACACAGATATTTTAATCAATTAATAGCAATATAAAAACAATTAAACCTCATTTAAATGCGTCCCTTATTGTTTTAATCTTCCTCAACTTGCCATTATCCTACACTATCATACATTTGAAAGTAATAAAAGAAAGAAAAAAAAAGGTTCTTAGTAAAATTCAAATACTAATAGTAATCATTAAAAGGTATACAAAAAACCCTAACCGTATATGAATTGAGAAATTATAGGGTTGCTGGTGATTTGGAAAATACTAATAGCAATCCAGTGACTTTAAATTGAAATAATTCATACCTTTAAAATGATTTTAGGGATTAGGAATTGTATGTTTGGTTAGGATTTCTCTGGAAGAATATGGCGGTGTTTGTGTGATTTTGATGATGAAACGCGGTTGTGGAAAGAGCAAGTACAATAAAGAGAGTTCTTATGCAGAGTTATCCTACAATAGTACAAACAAATTGAGATCAAGAAGGTTCTTATGTAGTACCATTGGGGTTTACACATGTATGGCTGGCGTTCAGTAGTACAGAAATTAGGTTGTGATCAACTGTTAACTTTGTGTTACGGAGGTAATTATGTCAAAACGGGATTGAACAGGAAATTTGGTAACTCCTTTGGGCCAATGAAAGAATGCCAAGAGGTCCACTTACCCACTGTTTAACTTTGTGTTACGGAGGTAATTATGTCAAAACGGGATTGAACATGAAATTTGGTAACTCCTTTGGGCCAATGAAACAATGCCAAGAGGTCCACTTACCCACTGTTGGACCACTGTTTTTAATTAATCATTTACTACCAAACAATGAAGGAGCAGATTAAATGAAAACGGAAGGCTTAAGAAATCACTAATTGCCTTGTTCAATTTTCCCTTTTAGTATATATTATAATATAATGTGTAGAGATATCTTTACCCTTCTACAAGTTTGTTAGTCAATTAGGGTTTCTTTGGTGTATAAAAGGATCCCTAAGGTGTTAGGTTAATGTACGAGTTGTAAGCATTAGCCTTTGAGCAAATTAATAGTAATTAGGAAGTTAGTTTATTCTTGTGTTCTTCATACTTTGTGTGTTAAGATTCCACATTAACACATTAAGCTTTTGCAAAGAGTTCTTCATATAGTAATTTGGATTTATTCAAGTTTACTATTAGTCATTCAAGGCTACTTAGATCCATAAACTTTTGGACTTACAGTCAGTTTGTACGGGTCTTGTTACCTTTCGATTTGAGTCTTGGACTCACGAGTAGTTCACGTCACTTCCGCCCTTTTTGTTTTGTTAAATCTAATAAACAATTTACTCACATTTAGGATCCTTGTCGTTCATGTTTTCCAAACTGCAAATATCCTTGCTTTGCAAAACTACCAGATTTTACAAGACTATTATTAAAAACTACATTAGGGGCGTTTGTTAAGAAGTTATGGGCCACAAGGCCGATATGTTTAAGAGTCCATCTGGTTACTTTGATAGTGGGCCGAAGCCCATATCAAAAATCTGGCCCATTTGATTTTATATACCGTTGGGCCACAACCCGTTACTTTAGTCCGTTAAACGAAATGACCCACCGGGTGTTTCCCGCGCGTTCCGATATTTTTCAACATGTTTTCACGACACTTTTCACATAACTCTCGACTCACTTCTATTACTATCGCAAACACTAATCATACAAACCAAGATAAAACTTATAATGAAAAGTGTCAAAACAAAGTTATATATATATTTACGAAACACTCGATAAGGATAAACCGGATTATAAATTTTACTCACGACTATTGACGATGATTCTTCAAAAGCTACATACACATATATATATATATATATATATATATATATATATATATACCCTTTTCATATATAAAAATAACTATATAAACATAAACTTATGGTTTCGAATAAACAACTCGAGTTATAATACTTGTCATGATTTTTACGAAGACATTTATTATTGAAACATATATATTTTTATATATAACACTATTCGTATAGTGAAACATAAATAAACTCCTCGTCGATCGAACGTACTACTCTTCGTAAAACTTTCATCATACACTCAACCTTTAGCCGAAATTTTCTCATTCGATATTATTTCCAAAACAAGTTTTATAAGTCGAAATATACTCGTTTATTTTGAAAGTAGTATTTTCATTACTAAATGTCGATACATAACAACAACAACGCTCGAGAAATAATTAAAGTTAGATAAACTTTACTCGGGATCAAAAGCTGAGACTTTCCGTACTAATCTAGGTTGCGTGTCAGAGCCACACACTTGTATTGTTTGACTTTACCCCATTCAGACTGCTTTACTGAGGTGATTATTCACAGCCCCTTTTTTCCGCTTTACTTATTTGGGGTGAAATGCATGAACATAAACTTAAATTATATTGTTTTTTTTAAATTAGAAACTTATTGATATATTTTGAATCTTTTATGCTTCTGAGTATTCACAGTCCCCTTTTTAAATGCTTTAATTGTTTTGGGGTGGAATGCATGACTTATACTTGAATTAAAATGTTTTATAAGCTTATTGAACCCTTTGACATATTTTGAACCCTTAAACTTATTATGAACTTATGACTTGTACTTGACACCTTTAGTATGCTTAGAACTACAATGTGTCGTACGCACTAAGTCTTAAAGTCTCCCATGTTTCAAAGCAGTCTTGTGTTGATAATATATAATAGTTGTTACGATGTACTGTTCGTACGTTCTAAGTCTCTCACTGAGCAACACTAAGTCTCCCTCTGAGCAACACTAAGTCTCCATTTGAGCAATACTAAGTCTCCTTTGTTGACAGGAGCAACACAAAGTCTCCCTTGTTCCGAGCAGACGTAATCTATTATATATTTATTAGGCGCTTTTATTGTGAACTATTATGACCGTATGTGTATTAATTACCAGGCGTACTACTTAGAATACGGAAATGTATGTGAACTTATATGTTACAAGTCTTGTATGAGTGGGGCTTGTAACATGGTGAGTTGGCAGGACATTTGCCAGGCAGACTTTTCTCAAAATGGCTTTTCGTAATACATAAAACCTGTGTACTCAGCAACTATTATCATAGTTGACCCGTTTTTATCATGCATTTCAGGTGATCGTCAATAGCATTTTTGAAGTCTTTGCATAAAGGAGTCTTCACATGTCATCTTTGGCATTAAGTATAAGAAGTAATCATTTGGAAACCAAGCTTTAAAGTTTTAATACCAAAGTCGGCTTGAACAATATTGTAGCGTTGTACTATTGACTTAAATTTTAAATATGGTATTGTACTATATCTCTTTTGCAATGTATATTAATTTAGTTGCACCTCACGTTTCCGCCTCTGGCGGGGTGTGACACAAGGTCTTTTCTATCCAATCAAAATTTTAAAGTACTTCAATCCTAACAGCCTTTAATATTGTTTTCTGCTCATCATTTAGTTGCTGAATTTTATGTGTAAAATTTATAAACGGATAACTCTTCATTTTTATTTTATTTTGCGTGTTTACTCAGAGACTTATGTACAAGCTTTTTGTTTGCTATCTTTAGAGCTAATTATAGTTGTTAGGAGACCACTTTGTTTTCTACAATAAAGGTACTTAATTTTCGGTGCATAAGTTTATAAAAGGAGTTAGCTTCCTAATAACTTCTTGTGCAAGAGTAGTATACTCTGTGGGTTTTTTGTCTAAACATTTATGTCCAGAAAATTGCATTTGTTGCATTAGTATGAAATAATAGGAGACTATAAGGCTATAAAACTAGTGCATAGTGTGTTTATGTGTTGTTGCCTAGTTTGGTTTGGTGCATAAACGATATACTTTGTGTGCAAAATTGGGTATTAGCATACCCTTGACCATTTTCTGAGTTATATATTCAAAATGGTTTCTGATTTCATTGCAATGATTTCAGAAGTGAACCAAGTAGGTTCAAATACAAAAGAGTGGTGGATTAACACAAGTGCCACCCGTCATGTGTGCTTGGACAAAAGTCTATTTAGTTTGTTTAAAGAGGCTAACAATGGTGAAAAACTTTTCATGATAAATTCTGTCACCGCTGACATTGAAGTTGAGGGCGATGTGATATTGAAATGGACATCTGGAAAAGAATTAAAACTCAAAAATGTTTTTTATGTTCCAGAGATTCGAAAGAATTTTGTGTCCGGGTGGTTGCTTAACAAGTATGGTTATTGCCTTGCATTTGAGTGTAACACATTTGAGTTAACCAAGAATAAAATGGTTGTAGTTATGAGTTACGCCCGTGATGGAATGTTCAAGTTAGATTTAATTGTTACGGAAAACAATCTATCTAAAATGAACACTAATTCAACTTATGTAGTTGTAACATCAAATGTGTGGCATGGCCGGCTTGGTCATGTCAATTATAATTCCATTCATTGTTTAATGAAATTAAATTGTACACCTACATTCCATATTGACTCAAATCACAAATGCGAAACATGTATTGAAGCAAAAATGACAAGATCGTCTTTTCATTCGGTTGAAAGAAAAACCGTCCCTCTTGATCTAATTCACACATATGTGTGTGATTTAAAATCAATGCCAACAAGAGGAGAAAACAAATACTCCGTCACTTTTATTGATGATAGTACAAAATATTATCCAAGCTTTACACAATGCAATCTCTTCCTGAGGGCTCCATGGTTCAGATGTTCCCTTCTCCGTCTTCTTGGATTGTTGACGAGTTTTTGTAGACTTCCTTTTGATGGGCGTTACCTCTTCGACGGAGACTCGGCTTCAACGGGTTCGGATGGATCAACCAAACCTTGTGTCTTAGAATAATCTTTACTACCAAATAATGGATACATATCATCAAGATTAAGAGTTTTAACCGGAGAAAATCGATGTAACTTTGACCTTGGTCCATTGGTGGTGACATTATTTATTCAAAAGTAAATATGAAGCAATAGATAATCTCATTCTATACAGAATGAGGTTGAGAATCAATTAAATAAAAAGATCAATCTACTAAGGAGTGATCGGGGAGGTGCATATGTATCTCCATTTGCTGAATTTTGTTCACAACATGGAATTAGATATGCCATGTTAATAAGTTCGGGTTTAAATCAGAATTTGTGGGGGGAAGCCATTTTATCGGCTACTTATCTTTTGAATAAGATGCCTCGTAAGTAAAAAGAAGATATCCCCTATGAACTATGAATGGGAAGAAAACATGTTAATAGAAATAAACTGTAAAAATATTTATTTATATTTCTCGATCTCTTTAAGTTTTGTTGATAACAACCATAAAATTATCTCAAGTACAAATCTAAAGATTAAATGTTATCATATTTATTTTTACAACTTACTTACATTTGTTTGTTATGTATTTGTGTGTAACAAATTGTAAGTAAATATGTTGGGCAGTTCTTAACCCATGCCCCATGTGCATTACATCATGCATGACATCAAGTTGGGTAAAATCTATGACCCATGACCCAAAGTTCATAACCCATAACCCAAAGTATGTATTGCATCATTCATGACATCATATTGGGTACCCATGACCTATAGTCCATGACCCATGTCCCAAAACCCAGTTTGTAACCTAAAATACGGACTGGCTTACGATGTGCCAAATCCCTGGGTTTACACTGGCCGGATCTTTTTTCTAAGGGATCTACCGGATCAGAGTGAACAATAGACAATTGGACTATAAATAGTGAACAATTTCTTCTTTATTTTTCACTCATTCTTATACATATCTTCTCTCATTCTTATATATCTCTAACCTCAGATCTAAGGATCATTCTTGTAGCTATTTTCTTGTGTTTCTTAAGGTTTTTCTTAAAAAGACGAGATCACGTTCTTTCCATACTAGTCTTCCAATCTTCAAGGTAAGAGTTGCTAGGCTTCATCATCTCTACAAGATCACTGAGCGGATTCTTGCACTTGATACATCATATTGTAATCACAAAGTTGTGTTAGTTTTGGCAGTTGTAGTAGTTGTGTTGGATTGGTTCTGCCATTGTAAAGAACCCAGTATTTAACTTTGTACCGGAAAAAGTGTAAGCGACGTTGTGAGGTTTCTCCACCGGTTAAAGGAGCTTGTTGACATAGTGCTTAAGAACTCTTACGTTGGGTACTCGGGGAGTGTACTAGGGTAAGGAAGGTGTCCTTGTAGCCGAACCACTATAAATCACTGTGTCACAGTTCTATCTCTTCCTCTCTTTACTTTATCGTATTTATCTTTTTTCTTATTTACTTGCAATTTCTATATTTTGTCATCCAAAGGTTGCACATATAATTGATCTAAAAGTTTTTATAAACTAAATTTAAATCCGTAAAACTATTCAACCCCCTTCTAATTTTCTACAAAACCATCTTATGAATACTTACGAGTGTGGGGTACCAAGCCAAAGTGGCGATTCCAGCACCTAAAGCTCAAAATATAGGACCCAAACAATTGATTTGGTATTCATTAGGTATGCTCATAATAGCACTGCTTATTGATTCCTTGTGCACGAGTCAAAGAATCCTGAGATACACAAGAATACGATAATGGAATCAACGAATGATTCATTCTTTGAAACAGTGTTCCCTTGTTTAACCAAGGAGAATGAAAGCTCATCTAGACGAGATGACTTAGTTGTCCAAGAAAAGAGACAGCGAGATGATGATGTCGTTCACAACGAGAGACAACATCCATCTGAGAAAGAAAATGTTGAACCTAGAAGAACCAAAAGGGCAACAATCAAGGAATCGTTTGGCCCCAATTTTGTATCTTTTATGGTAGAAAGTGAACCAAACATTTGCTTAGAAGTGGTTACTTCCTCAGAAGGGCCTCAATGGAAAGTAGCCATTAAGAGTGTTATTGATTCTATTTTGCATAACCATACATGGGAACTTGTAGATCCACCTCCACGTTGCAAACCATTAGGCTATCAATGGATCTTCAAGAAGAAGATGAAAGATAATGACACCATAGACAAGTAAAAAGCAAGATTGGTGATCAAAGATTACAGACAACGAAAAGGTCACAATTATTTTGACACTTATTCTCCTGTAACGTAAATAACCTCCATTATGATGGTACTTGCTATTGCAGCCATAATAAATCTGGAAGTTCATCAAATGGATGTAAAAACTGCTTTTCTAAATGAAGATTTAGATGAAGAGATTTACATGGAACAACCTGAGGGATTCACTACCCCCACGAAAAGAAGAAAAAGTATGTAAACTTGTCAAGTCACTGTATGGATTGAAACATACTTCTAAGCAGTGGCATCAAAAGTTTGACCACGTTATGATTGAATGTGGATTCAAGATTAACGAATGTGACAAGTGTGTTTACGTGAAAGATACAAACAATGGATATGTCATCTTATGTCTATATGTAGACGATATGTTAATGGTTGGAAGCAATTATAAGATGATACAATCTAATAAAGACATGTTGAAATCAATGTTTGAAATGAAAGACATGGGTTTGGCAGATGTGATACTTGGAGTCAAAATCACAAGAACCTAAAATTGACTTGTGTTGATTCAAACATACTTTGTGGATAAAATTCTTGAGAAATATATTCCAGATGGCTCCAACATTGCTAGGACTCGTATTGATACGACTAAACATCTATCTAAAAATAGAGATCAAGGAGTTAACCAAGTGGGATACTCGAGCATTATTAGCAGCTTGATGTATCTTATGAATTGTATGAGACCTGACTTAGCATATGTTATAAGTAGGCTAAGTAGGTATACGAACAACCCAAGTTACAAACACTGGGAAAGTATGCAAACTAGATATCTAATATAAAAGACTCTAGATCAACAAGTGGATATGTATTAACACTTGGAGATGGAGCTATATCATGGAAATCTTCCAAACATATGATTATTTCCAGATCCACACTGAAATCACCTTAGATAAACATGTTGAAGAGGCACAATGGTCATGTTGATTTGTAGATGACATACCAAGGTGGCCAGGCCGGCAATGACCATATGTATACATTGTGATAGTAAATCGATGATTGGTAGAGATCATAGCATAAAGTATAATGGTAAGTCAAGACATATTAGACGGAGGCACAATACTATACGAAAACTAGTCTCTACAGGAGTTCTCACTATTGATTATGTGAAATCAAATGATAACATAGCGGATCTGCTTATGAAAGGCTTAAACATGGAGCTAGTTAACAAGTGGTCAAAAGGAATGAGACTAAAGCCTGGTAATAAATGAGTTTATACGAAGGAAAACCTAACCCAACTGATTGGAGATCTCAAGATATGGGTTTAGTAGGATATAAATTGTGGGGGGTTAATCAACCTCTCAAAACACATAAGAGTTCGTATAAGCATCTTGCTTCACTTTTGTAGCATTGAGTGACAAGATGTGAGGTTAAGCTTCTGGTTTTTAATGATTAAATAAGAAATCACCTATGTGAAAGAGAAGTGGGGTCGCTTCAAAGGGAAATGTGGGGGGGCACATTTCCTAAGAGCTCTTGTAGAACCAGACTAGTGTTCATGACCTTAACGAACATGACTATGAGAAGTTGACAATGTCAGGAAGAGTGTTGTGCAAACATATATTGTCGTCTACACAAACAGCATATCAGTTCAAAGACACCGAGTTCTATTGACAGCTAGAAGATTAAGTATATTTCACAAGGGAATGTTCAAAGGGTAACACCTACCTATCCTATGCAAGACTAAACCGTTGAGACTTTGTCAGAATTGTGTGAGTTTCCATTCGATTATCCATTCATGTGGGGGATTGTTAGACAATTTAGTGAAAAAATGAGTTTTCATTAACTTTGGACATAAAATACTATTAGTAAATATAATATTTTTGGTTAAAGTCTTATATGGTTACGTAGTCCACTGTGAGAGCTTCGTAACGAGCCTTTATATGTCTAAAACGGAGCTAAGGTGAATGAGATATCGATGCTTAAAGTAGGTGGTTGGAACAAAACCAAGAAAAACCTAAAATTATAAAAGAAAAAAAATGTTTTGAAAAGCTTGTTAATGATTGAAACTCGTAACAATTCACTTAATGTTCAATTACAAGTTTTCTTTTAATCATTGTTAATAGCATTCAAGATGTTTGAATTGTGTATTCATTCAATTAGTAATATAACTACTAGCTCTCATATTGTTCCAAGATGCACATCAACAATTTTACGGCTTCTCTTTCTATCTCGATCAGCATACTCACACACAAATTCTGTCAAAAGCTTCAGGCAGGTTTGGTCATCTCCAGCAGTACTCCTGCTCCGGCCGTTGTACTATGGGAAACAACCGTGGTAACTATACAAAGAATTGTTTTAAAGGAGTCGTGTTTAACACGAGCCTCGGTCACATGTGCTTCATTCTCGATTACAACTCACTACTTGTTCATCTATACGTTTTGGTTTGTATTTCAATTTTTCGTACTGGAAATTGGTTTGTGTATTTCATATTTATTATAAACATTACCAATTTTAACTAGAATTTGTTGGTTTGGCAAAAGAGAAGGATTATAAGAAATTTGTTTAGTGTTGTGGCTGAGAAGGTGATAAAAGAAATAGACTGTGGCTGCGTTTTTGAATTTAAGGAAATAAATTACTGAAGTGTGGAACAAAAGCCAAATTTGATTTTGTTTGGTGCGGATTGAACGAAATATTAAAAGGGCCTAATGATATCAAACTTTTGTCTACGAAATTCTTTCACGTACGAACGCATGAAAGAAATATTACACATTTTTAGCGATTTAGTCAATGAAAAAACTCATCTAAGCTTTAATCATTTAGTAGAACATATTTGGCGTCGAACAAATGCACACTAATTTGTAGTTTATTTTATTTGAATTTTTAGTACAATGTTTTTTTTATTTTAAATATTTAATGAAATTTTTATTTTAGTGTTTACAAAAATAAAAAAGAAAAAAAAAAATAAAAGTTGATGGTGAAATTAATCGTAAAGAGAGAAAGTTAATGTGGCGCTAAGATGATGGTGATGAATGTTATCTTGAAGTGTCCTTATTACATCTACCCTAACTCTAAGGCTCCCATACATTTGAGGTCTTTATATGACGTACATCACAAAGGAATGTGTATACGAAAAATATGCATATATGATATTGAACTGTATACACATAAATCATGTGACACTCAGATTACTAGCTTCTTAGATCGTTTGCCATGTTAATCGAGTCTCCTATATGATATGACATAACATCCACATCTTTACGTACGCATTAACCATTGATATATTGTTCCAATGGTATTACTCAACACTGCAAATGTTCAGTTGACTGATGGCAAATCCATATTTACCCAACTTAACCATGATGATGTCATATTTACCCAAAACATGCTTTAAATGCATTGTACATCATGCATTCAAAAGTTGTATTTTGAATATATATATATATGACATTTTCATGTTAAATTGGGTAAATATGAAATTATCCCAAAAAAAATATATATATAAACTTTTACAGTTCTCAAGTCTATCTAAAGGATATTACTATATATATAATTTGGGAACACAAAACGGTGGCATGTGGTGTCGTTTAGGGCTGCTTGGGCTAAGATGTTTTTTTTGGGCTTCTTCGCTGGCCTGTTTTTACTCCCGTTATATGATGATGAACAAGAAGGTACAATTTGACGCCTCACTCATACATATCTGTAGTCGCATCTTCTGGATATATACCGGCACTCAAATCCATCAAACCCATTCCTAACCTACAAAATCAGTTACTCACTGAAATCGAAAGGTATGTTTTGGTGTGATTTTGTTCCTTTTGTTTCAATATTTTTGGGAATTTTTTCTTTTGGAATTTTTTCCTTTGACAATTTTGTTCCTTTTGTTTTTGTGATTCATTTTGTATTAACTAATTTCATCTTTTGTAGGTAGACTAATTACGAGCTTATTATGTTTATCAAATTGCTTAATCAGGTATTGTTTTTTGATTATGTTTTGGTTTTTGATTATTTCATTTATTGAGGTTTATATTTTCTTTAGGTTGAGAGGGTTTAGGTAATGTTTAATCTTGATTGGGTCAATACTGATAGTGTTTCGTGTCAGTATCTTATCATTTTTTTTGCTTTCAGTTTTCGTTTCAAAGGTAAAGTGATGGGTTTTAGTATGTGAATATATTGAAGGGGGTTGCCGACCAGGTGTTTGATAAAAGTCCTGACACTATAACAATTGTCGTAGGTTTGTTTTCATCAACTTTAAACCAGCTTTAACTTTCGGTTTTTCTATAATTACGTTTAAACTTGCTTTTCCGATGTCAATGTATTGGTTATGAAATGTGTCGTTTTTTAAGCGAACGCTGCTAAAAATATTAGCTGTGCACACTTACATGTAATATTTGTCCTATTCAGATGTTGCATTGGAGCGCGAGACTGATGGTGATCTTATACTTCACATGGGTCAGGTACCTTTTTTCTTATAATTGGATTCATCAGACATCTTAAAGTTAACTGCAGTAGGAGATTCTTAATTTTATGTTTGTTCTCTTCTTGAAGTTTAGAGAGTATTGTGTTGCATATGCAGAGCCTGGGCATCCGTCCTGGAGTGATTGATGGTGCCATCAGTATCTCGGCTGTTCAGGTTATATTCTTTTTTCAAAGTTTCATCTTTTTATCTTATTTTGTAACACGTGTGTTAAATTGTCAACAAATCAACATGAGATTTGTGCTTTATATGTAGTATAAATATAGATTATATAATTTCCGTCTAAACTTTTTATATAATGAAGTGTTTACTTTTCAAACAATTAGATTTCATTTGTTTCATGTTAGTGATTTCAGATGTCAGATGGTAGCGGAGAGCCGGAGACTACAAGACCGTGTCCGCTGTTATGGCACGTACCTTCAAACAGAGGTACACAAAGGTATGTCGCAAGGGTGAAGGCAAAAGTGGATTGCGAAAATGTGGAGGTTCCATAGGGAGAAGACAAATATAGCCTTAAGATTTGAGATTTGCGGTTCTTTTTCTTTTGAAGGTCGAATCTTTTTGTTAAAATACTTGAATTAAGGGTGATATTTTTTGGCCACAGTCCTTGCAAGCCCTTCATATTGTTTTCGTTGTCATTGATTGTTATGTTTGCAGGGCATTGTGAAAGAATGAGGACTAACCTACTAAAGACTAGGTACGACGACCAAAACATTAGGCAGGTAATTTAATGAAAGTCATCAAGTCTTGGTTATTGTAAAAATGCATATCTTATGTTGCTATCGTATTTCAGGCTATTGTTTCTTTCAAGAGAGGGACATGGTTGCTGAAATATGGGCGTACAGAGAATGCCAGGTTCTATCCCTTTCGCCTCTCCAATGTAAGTTATATTGCGACATCTATAAAAATTTAATATGTTTATGTGATGAGTATGATATTTTAGTAACGAGTATGAAGGCCTCTCAGAACCGGCTTGGAACCATTTCAGACAACACACTATGTTGAAGCTCAAATACACGCAGCAGCAACGGCTATTAACAATAACATTCTTTGTGATATGGAAATCCCGTGTACGTATACGGCTTCCTTTCCTAAGGTTTGGCCCTGCATTTTGAACATTTTAACAATTCTAATTATTGTTTCTACATGCATATTTACAGATTCTTGATTGTGTTTGCTGTCATATCATTCAACATCCAAACTGTCTTGCAAATCAAACGACCTGGAGGTTTCATGTTTGTTTTCATAGTCGAAGAACAAGTGTAGGCGATAGTGCGATACGATATAGAAGTGGATCAGATGACGACACAAGAACTTCGTGAGGCTGACTGTGTAGCTGTAAAAATGGAAAATTAACTGACGAAAAGATGAGCAAAGCATTTAAATCTCATTATTACTGCCTGAATATTTCTAAAATGGATTCTTATTTTTTTATTCAATTCTTAATGGCAGATAGTAATCAAGAAGATGGTAGATCTGACGTGAATTAAGAATTGTCCCAGTTTCTTCGCAACGACGTCGAAGATGAATATGAAGGCGTTGAAACTATAGAAGTTAGACAAAAAGACTCATGAGTACGTTGAAATCATCAGAATTCATGCTGCAAACGCAGAAAAGGGATTAGGAAAGCATTAACGTAAGGAAAAAGTAAACGAATTAGTTTCAGTTACCTTTAACCGGTTAACTTCAATGGAGGGGAAAACGGCTAACTTCGTCATGTCATGGTTTTAGCCTCACTTTTTTACAGCCCCTGTGGAAATTCAGTGTGGTAGACTCATAATGCGAAGCAGGTTTGGTTATCATTTCCATTGCAACTATGAAAAAGTTTCAACCTAAAAACATATCAGATATGAACGGGGTGAATGCAATTTTTTATCATATCGTATCAGATATGAATTTTATAATGTTTTTATAGCCCAACACCTGTCAAAGTAAAGTTTTGTATTAAATTAAATTCGAAATTGTGTTGTATGTTGGTGCCATCGATTTTAGTATTTTACATGCACTCTGGTCTTGATGTGCAGAGAATAACCAATGAACCGACATCTGTTGCTCTTTTATATGGATTGAACAACAAACAGAATATAATTGTTGTGTTTAATCTTGGTAGCGGTACCTTTGATGTTTCTAGCTTAGAGATATCAAACGGTGTTTTTGAGGTATGTAATGTTTTAAGATTTAGTGGGTGTTTGTATTGTATATCTTCAGCTTATATTGGTGGCCTTTAAGAACTTTGAACTGCGCATTGCCAGTTTTCTTATTCGTAGGTGCTTATAGCAAAACAAAGTCCAATAGCAACTCAAATGCTACGAAATACTTCTTGCATTTTAAAAAGCATTAACCCAATGAGCCAAAAAAATATGCAATCCTAATTCCCAAACATTACGCAAGCAACCAGGCTTTACATTGTTGCCTTCTTCTCTTATGCAGGTTGCTTTCTGGGATAGGTTAATTGACGTTGACGATAACCATAAATGTTGCTTAAGGGACGAGGTAACTAAATATAACTATACACAATGTCACAATTGATTTCATTTTGTTTATATACACATGAAGTATTTTGTTCTGATAATGTGTTTAAATTATGGATTAACCGCATCGAAAAGCAAAAACTTTTACCATGCTTCTGTTTCATACAAGTTAGCGCTGTAGGTAGCATAGTCGTGTTTTTAGGCGATAAGTGCAAAAGGGTGAAAACATGTTGTATTTTCCTGACATCTATTAAAAGTGTGTTTGGGATTGCGTACTTTTTGCACTTAACTGCTTAGGGGTCTTCAGTAACCAGATTTGGACATGCTTATTTTAAAGTGGTTATCTGAGACGTCACCAAAATTATCTTTTTACCATAAAATCTAACCTTAAACTCATAACAAATGAATTAACTTAAATTGCTTATTTTTATAACGACTTATACATGCGTGTTTGTAAAGACAAGAAAAAAACAAGTTCCAAAACCCTTTGAGTAGTAAAAAAGTGAAAATATGTTTCGTTTACAGGTGGGTCAAAAGGATTTCTGATGGTATTTGGACTGTGGAATCATACAAGAACGACAAGCCATTTTACACTCTCTTGCCAAAGTTTTGATGCCAAAAATAATGAGGTAAGAGCTATTAGGAAAAATATGTGGTCGATTATCTTCTTATTTTAAACTGGATCTTTGAATTGAGAAGTAAACCTTCATAAGGTTATGTTGTTTGTAAGACTAATCATTTGACAGTTGTTTTATAAACCAAGTTGGTTATAATATTTCGCGTTTTGTGTTACCAGTGTCGTTCTATTTTGTTTATATTGTATGCAACTACAACTGCATGGAACACAAAAACATGCATACTTTCTACTAAAAACAATTATTGTCCAATGATCAACGATATGAAATACGCCCCGCCGCAACGCGGCGGTTTCGGGGCAATCCTTGTTTAGAAATGCTTCTGCGAATGTGGTTTTTATTTGTTGGGCAGAGAAAATGGATTCATTATTTGGATATGGGTACCATTCGGCTCATGAGATGATACTTAAATACATGGGCTCAGTCCATCTAACCATGGCCTAAGACCCTAAGGCCCATGTGGAGATATATGTCCTGAGACTATGTGTATGACCTTAACTGAAATTTCGATATAGAAGGATCTCCTTATTTCTGAATAGATTATAGCATCATTTTCTTTCAAAGATATGAAATCACCTTGGGAAACTTGAAAAGAAGTAATGCTGACTATTACATTATTCACACAAAGCCTTCGATGACTTATCGGCTGCCTTGCTTGAGGAAGAGTTTCACTAAAATGGAGACGAACCGGAATAACGTCCGATCTTGTTTTTGGATTGAGTGGAAAAGGGATATATGAAGTTCGTTCTGTTCCTCTATGCATCTCTGTGATGGGTAAATCTCCATGAAAAAGGGGCAACTTTCGTGTAGTTTGTAATTGGAAGTAACTATTCATATTTTTTCGAGAATAAATCATTCTCTTAATAGATCTCGTCTTGTTCCTCAATCTTATTCCGAAATAAAAGCGACTTGCAACTAAGAGCAAGGTGCGTAGCTGGCTTGTTAGGGGAAGAGGTTAGTTTACTTGCTTGTTAGAGAAAGGCTTTAGAAACGATGCTAAACTATGAGATAGCCGCCCTCTACCCCACTCTTTTCAGTCGAGCTATTTCATAGCATCAAACTCTTGCTATTCTCATAGAGAACTGCCCACTTGAATAGAAGATTTTTGTAAATATTCACGTGAACACGTTCTCGTGGTATGGGTTATTTCGTTATCTTTTTAATCAATACACTGGCGACGATCACCAAACCAAAGTCGTGGACTGACACTTAACATAAAAATCAGCATGTACCGGTGGTCAGGGACGAAACAAGAGGGTTCTCGCGGGTGTCCATGCACCCCATAAAAAAATTCGATATATTGTTAAATTTTGAAAAAACATCGATTTTTTTTAAAGCCATTTTAAATGCACCCCGATTCATCGAAATGTGTTTCTATTATTACAGTCAAAATTTTTGTGCACCTAGTCATATGTAGTCTTGGTTTCGTCCCTGCTCGTGGTGAAAGTTATTTGCATCCCATAAGTTGACTCTTAGGCTACACACAATAATGAGGGTCAATCCTTCTCATTTTATCTGTCACGTCAGCTTTCTCTCTCCGGCGACGTACAGACGATTGGTTGCCACAGTAAAGGCGACATTCATTATTATTTTTTTCAAAAAAAACCCTATCTTTTTATATTTTCAAAACAAACACTATTCAATTTCATAATATTCAAACTAAAAGTTACAATAAGACCGGGATAACCAAAATTGGAATTCAAAATTCAAAGCGGGAGGATTCAAAATTCTATTTCAAATTCAAAAATTTACCTATATATACTCACGCTCTTTTGTTTCTCATACATACAACTCACACACACACACACAACTTAGCAAAAATTCTCAACAATGTCCCACAGTAACTTCTCCTAACAATTTTCCGAAAGTAAGAACTTCTCCCAACAATTTCTCAAAAAGAAGAACTTCTCCCAGCAATTTCCCAGCGAACACAACATGGTTAACACTCCACCAGCAGATATCTTTCCGGTATTCCCAACGAAAGAGGAACCGGTTGTGGAACATGAAGCCAATCCATGTCAACTTACCGAGGAACAACTACGACTACTTGAGCAAGATGAGGAAGTAAAGGAGAGAAACAAAAGAAAACGAAGCACGAGAGGAAGCTGCTCGCAGGGAGCAGGAAGCAAGGGAAGCAAAATTCCGCGAGAACAACTTGTTCGACATTTTGGAAAGAGAGTATGAAGAGAGCAGGTTTGCGGATGCAGAATCTCCTTACGACAAGGGTTATAACTCAGACTTTTCATTGTAATTTGTATTTTGATTTTCATTTCCGTATCGTAGTTTGTATTAATCGGTAATTTGTATTTTCAATTTAATGCTTAATGTATTTTCACTTCTGTATCAAATAGGATTTAAATATTTTAACATTACAATACCAAATTTAAAAAACAAAACACAAAACACAAAACAAAACCAAGTATTGAAGGAGAAAAAAAAAAAAAAAAGGTCTAGATCGTTTAGACGACCCAAATCTCCCAAAACATGCGATCGATCAATTGGTGATTTTGTGCCACAAAAGCGAGGATCGAGTGCGATTGACAAATGGATCGATCGATCCATGCTTACTATGAGTAGCCTATAAAAGACGCACAATTCAAATCATTTTTTACCAATGTGAAACGAGATGATGATACAACTGACATTCTTGTAGATTGAGTTCCTGACCGAGACTACTTTGAGATATAATTATGTGTGCAAGAACTACTTAAATGGAGGAATCGATTGTATTTTGTGCTTTGTTCCCCACGGCTTCATCTTTCTGAATCGGGACCCGGCCCAGCTTGCCTCGGATTGGTGTATTCGAATCGGCTGGTCAGTTTTAACAAAAGAGCTATTTTTAGCAAAATAATTATACAAAACATGACGTTATAATATGCATTTATTTAATTAATTTAAGATAATTTTAAAGGTGCATGACCATTTGGCTAGACTTTGTTAAATACGTAGTAAGTTGCACACTACGTGTGTGAATGTGACAAAAAGACTTTTATAAGAGTTGGTCTCCAAACTCTGTTATTTCTTACACGTTTAGAAATTTTCTAATTCCTCCAATTCATCTATATCCAATCTCCTTGGCAATAAGATATATTTACAAATTCGTTTGATCGACATAAAAATTTAAGCATATGATCGGGGATGGACATGCCACACCTGATTTCGAATGAAGAAGTGTATTTTTTTGTGAAAAGTACTGTTTTTTTGTATGTGTGCAACGCCAAATGATATATTTGCGCTACTTTCTTTCTTTATGTTGCAACTTTAGTCAAAAAAATTCTTAATGGTGCTAATTTTAGTACTTACTTCATATGATAAAAGAAGAATTGTGTAAGACCCTCACGAAAAAATTTGTGCAACACCTTACTAAAAATCCTAAATCCGTCCAGATTATTTTATATTGTATCATCGAATATGTTGATATCATGGTTATTAAAGATGTTAACTTAATAGAGCATCTTCAAATTATTTATTTGCTAGATTTTTTCCGTTGCAGAACAAAGCTTTTGTTCATTAATGAATTGAGCATGCTCATAGGTCATATCTTTAAAAGAAAGATTTGAAGCTAGCCCCTCTCGCATCAAAATTATATATTAATATCAAATTAATTTGGGTCCTCCTATGCAGGCACCCCATGGTAGGGGGTGGTTGTACTTTGCAAAGGGGGTGCCTCGATTTCGTCTTGTCGTGGGTATCCAATCATTGGTAATGATTAATTTCTCGATTTCTGTGCCAAGTTTTTTTACAACTTATTTTTTTACCACTTATACCACTTATTTTTACAAGTTTTTATACTTTTACATGTTTTTTTTGTTTTTTATAACTTATACCACTTTTTTACAACTTTTTTTTTTGGTTTTACAATTTTAGAAGTAATTTTTTGGTTTTACAAGTTATTTTATGATATAAATTCAGTTTTAAAACTTTTAAAAACGTAGTAGGAGGAAAATTTTGAGGCTCAGTTCGAAGGTTGCAAAAGTGAGATTTTATCCCACTTTGCCGTCCATTCGGTTTTCATCATCGCCTCGGAAAGTTTTTAGGCTCAAAATTCATCATCGCCTCGGAAAATTTTTAGGCTCAAACCCGAAGGTTGCAAAGTGAGATTTGATCTCACTTTACCGTCCATTCGGTTTTATCATCATCGCCTCGGAAAGTTTTTAAAGTTTTTAGGCTCAAAAATCATCATCGCCTCGGAAAACTTTTAGTCACAACTGCACAAAGTCACCAGTTCACATGAACTGCACAAAACTGCACTCACAAACGCACAAGCCTCACAAATCTGCACAAACCTCCAAACGCACAAGCTACAAGCTGCACAGCACAAGACTCACCAGGTTCACGGGTTTCACAAGTTACACAAGTTACGTTTGCACATGATTCTCACAAATTACCACTGCAAAAGTTCACAAGGTGTACTAAGATTCTCAAAAGTTCACAAGGTGTACTAACATTCTCAAAGGCACCCCATATAATCACAGGTGAAAGCAACAACACCAACAATACGGTGAAAGCAATAACACTAACAACAATACCGGTGAAAGCAACAACACACAACAATCTGGGGTGATAGGCTACACCAACAATTGGTCCAAACAACACCAACAACAAATCATGTCCTGCAGGCACCCCATATAATCCCAAGTGAAAGCAACAACACAAACAAGTGGTCTAGATCAACAACAATCAACAACCAACAACAACAGTGGTCCAGGATCAACAACAACAATCAACTACCATGTCTAGTTCACCATTTAACACACAAGAGGTAAACAACTTATCAAAGGCTCAGATTATTAGCTTTATAGCTCATGTTAGCTGCAAATTCAGTTTTGCCTCGCCAAAACTCTTTTTAAGTTTTTTTTAAAAAAAAATCATCATTGCCTTTTTTATTTCATTAAAGTTGCAAAATGACCTTGAATGGTCACTTTACCATCCGATAATGAATTTTTTTATACAAAAACAAAGTTTTTTCATTCTGATTGCAAAGTGAATCACTTTACCATAAGTAATGCCAAGGATAACGTGGGGTGCTTAAGGGATAGCGTGAGGTGCTGTGTAGGCTTTGCCCACAACAAAGTCCTCCTATGCGGGCAAACTGCAAAACAAACATACAAACATATAAGCAAACGATTTTTAGATCTAAAAGGCAATGATGATTTTTTTTAAAAAAAACTTAAAAGAGTTTTTTAACAACGAAACATCGTAACCCCACAGTCCACCATTACCACCACATCATCACCACAGGTACAAAACTTTAACAACGAAACATTGTTTTAAGAAAATCAAACGATTTAACGTTTTTTACAAACCTCATATTTTTTTAACAACATATACGTTTCAAGATATAAAAAAAATTTAGATCTAAAAAAAGTTTTAGATCTAAAACAAGGTTTAGATCTAAAAAAAGTTTTAGATCTAAAAAAAGGTTTAGATCTAAAAAAAATTTTAGATCTAAAAAAAGTTTTAGATCTAAAAATAGTTTTAGATATAAAAAGTTTAACAACGAAACATACGTAACCACCACAGCCTCACCACTACCACCACATCATCACCACAACAGTACAAAACTTTGACAACGAGACATTTTTTTTAAGAAAATCAAACAGATTTAACGTTTTTTTTTACAAACCTCATATTTTTTTTAACAACATATACGTTTCAAGATATAAAAAAAGTTTTAGATCTAAAAAAAGTTTTAGATCTAAAACAAGGTTTAGATCTAAAAAAAGTTTTAGATCTAAAAAAAGGTTTAGATCTAAAAAAAGTTTTAGATCTAAAAAAAAATTTAGATCTAAAAAAAGTTTTAGATCTAAATATAGTTTTAGATCTAAAAAGTTTAACAACGAAACATCGTATTAACCACCATAGCCTCACACTACCACCACATCATCACCACAACAGTACAAAACTTTGACAACGAGACATTTTTTTTAAGAAAATCAAACAGATCTAACGTTTTTTTTTACAAACCTCATATTTTTTAACAACATATCGTTTCAAGATCTAAAATAGTTTTAGATCTAAAACTTTAACAACGAAACCACCACACCTCACCAAGTACCACCACATCATCACTACAACAGTACAAAACTTTGACAACGAAACATTTTTTTTAAGAAAATCAAAAAAATTTAACGTTTTTTTACAAACCTCATTGTTTTTAACAACATATACGTTTCAAGATCTAAAAATAGTTTTAGATCTAAAACTTTTAACAGAAACATCGTAACCACCACATATTTTCACCACTACCACCACAACATCAACAATCTAACAAGTAAAATACTTGTTAGATACAAATTTTAGATCTAAAAATGTTAGATCTAATATTTTAAGAGAGAGAGTGTCTTGGTGAGAGTGAGAGAAAGTGAGAAAAGCCGAATATCAAGCTGCAAATACAGAGAAAAGAGCGAAATATCAGCGGGCAAAGGCGAGAGAAAAACCATGTGCGCTACGGTTTCACAATGAAAGCAGCGTATACGTTAAGAACCACCACAGTATACACACGTTCTATTTAAAACCACACCGCATTATCTACACACCGTTCTATTTAAAAGACAAAAAGAGATGGATCCTTATAAAAAAAAGTTAATAACGTTTTTTTTAAAGTTTTTTTAAGAAAACTTTTTTTTAAAAGTAAAAGTATTAATAAAAAGATGTATTTATGAAAACATGTATTTACAAAGTTTTTTTAAGAAAATGTATTTATAAAAAAGTTTTTATAAGAAAAGTATTCATAAAAAAAAAGTATTTATAAAAAGTTTTTATAAGAAAGCGTTTTTAAAAGTTTTAAGAAAATGTATTTATAAAAGTATTTATAAAAAGTTTTTATAAGAAAAGCGTTTTTAAAAGTTTTTAAGAAAATGTATTTATAAAAAAATATTTATAAAAAGTTTTTATAAGAAAAGTATTCATAAAAAGTATTTATAAAAAGTTTTTATAAGAAAACGTTTTTTAAAAGTTTTAAGAAAATGTATTAATAAAAAGTTGTTGTGTTTTATATTGTATAGGTGTTCGTCTGAAGTTGATTTAATTAATTGTGTGCGATCTACTGCTGAATCGATTGGTTTTGTTATTGTTATTGGAAAAGTAAAAGCAGATAGAGGCTATAAGTACTCTATCGAATTTTTGTGTTCTAGACATGGGGCGTCTTCACGTGAAGGTTTAGAAGATGAACTTCAACGGCAGACTAGTACCGACAAATGTAATTGCCCATTCAGATTACTAGCGAAATTTATAAAACGTTTTAATGGTTGGATATTGAAGGTTAAGTGTCCGGGGCATAATCATAATTTTCAGACTTCGTTGCATGGTTTTTCACAGCCATGCGATTAAAAGTGAGTTAGTTTTTGTGAGACAGATGACAAAACAGCGTGTAGCACCACGGATTATACTTTCTTCAATAAAAGAGATGGATCCTAATAACGTGTCTACCATTTAAACGGTGTATAATGCACAAGAAAAGATACGTCGCGACAGTCGTGGTGATTTGACTCGATACAAGCTGCTTTTAGTACATTTGTGACGTAAAGGTTATACATATTACCCTAGGATAAATGACCACACAAATGAGCTCGATGAAATATTTTTTGTTCAGACGTCATATGCCACGTGGACAACATATCCGGAAATCATCTGATGGACTCCATTACAACACCAACATGTTTAAACTGCCATTCTTTACAGTTGTTGGGGTTACTCCAACAAACACAACATTCTCAATGGCGTTTAGCTTTTTGGACAAGGAAAAAAAGCCAAATTTCAAATGGGTGTTGGAATGTGTTAAGTTGGTGATACAAGAACAATACTACCCGCGGGTTATCGTCACCGACAGAGATTTAGCGTTGCTTGGGGCATGCGCAGAAGAATTCCCAAACGCTAATCAAGTTATTCTTCCCGTCAATACCGATAATTTTAACTAGTTCCTTTTTTCGAATACAGGATTGCCAATTCCGCTTGATTTTGTTGATAATTTTTGGAAAACACTAAGCGTTCCCTGGCCTGTTGTCCGAAATACTCAAACTGATGAGCTGAATATCCTCAAGAGCCTCAAGGGCCGAAGAGCTGAATATTTTTCTTGTCAAGATGCGTCTGAAATTCCAAAGTGTTTATACCAGAGCATCGTCGTTTGTTAAAAAATATGTTAAACATGCTTTCAGGTATATCGCGCTCCGAATCGTGTCAGCCCAACAACCTTTGTTAAAGAAATAATCGTGGGCGTCGGCGCAAAGGACAACAAATCCAAGTCTAAACCAAATCTCCCGGATTTGAACGAAGAACCACAAGGCACGCGAAGCTACACAAAACCTAAAAAGTCCAGAAGTAAATAAAGAATCTGCGACACAGTTCTTATGTGGGAGAGCCTTAACGTCAGACTTAAACGAAGGACCTAGCGAGGCGACTTAAGACACCACTTATGCGTTCCATTACTTTAGCGCAATATTGTATGGTGAAATTCCAGCTATTTTCCGGTATTTGGATCATGGGGATCTTTAATGGAGGGTGATGGAAATTGTGGCTATCGAGCTCTTTTGGTAGGTCTTGGCCATCACAAGAAATGTGGCCCGAGAATTCGAGCTCTTGCCATGGAAGAGGTAGAAAATCACGAGGAAGTTTGAGGGAATTGTGGGGTAATTTATTTACATCTACGTAACTCGATGAATTGGTTTAACGGTGCGGCACCGGCGTTATTGGATGAGTATGCCAAATGGGTTATTGCTACAGCTCTTAACCATCCTATTGTATGTATAACCAATTCACAATCTATTTTGTGTCTTCTTCGTGAGAGGTTCTCGATTGGCGAAAAATATTGTCTCGGTTGTGATTCTTCATGTGGGGAACAACGATTGTGCTCACTTCGTTCTTGCGGTTCTTGATGAAGACTCACCTCCATTATAATCACCCACAATGGAGACATTTTAGAAATGCCGAGGCCGAGCCATGGGAACATGTGTTTGCTCACGGCAGAGAATGTTTAGATATCGTAGAAAGCAGTTATTGATTTATATTGTAAATGACACAACATGTATAGCGATTACGATTTATATTGTAAATGACACAACATGTATAGGCGATTCTTGATTTATATTGTAAATGACACAGCATGTATAGACGATTACTGATTTATATTGTAAATGACAAAACATTATAGACGATTCTGATTTATAGCAAACGACTCGTCATCTTTGTTACAGATTTCGCTCTGCTCCGGTTCTTCCTCATGTTTTGTTACAGGATCGGATGACATTCAGTGGAGGGACATTCATTGTGTCAACGTCAACCACACACCCGCTCGTGTTGAGAGTCCAGATTATGTGCTTTCTTCACAATCTTATGTGCCTCCTCTCCGCTATATTTCCAGTTGCAGATGAGGACAATTTTATACACCGTCCTCCGGTTCTTCCACATCTTTTGTTCAGGTAGTCTCGCGTTGACGAGTGAGCGAGAGATTGACGGATTGAGGAGACTCATTTCGAGAGTTAGAGTCGTGTGGGACAGATGGCAGCATCATTGGAGCGACTACGCCTAGGGCGTGATTGATCTTAGTTTCTAGTTATATTGTAATTTTGTGAACCATGTATCAACTATTAATCTATAACAAGATTGGTTATTTATGTATTGGAAGCTTCTAATTTTGTGAACCATGATATTACTAATTTATGTTGTGAATAATTATACAAATTCTTTTGGCCAGATGCAACAACAAAATCCTTACTTGTGTCGTTGTCAACGTGGATTAATAATTGAAAGAACATCCACAAGCCCAAAACTTGTGGTCTGAAGTATTATGCATGTCCTTTCTTAAAGGTAAATAATTAAACGTTGCTTATTTAGTAAATATATCAATAACTTGTTTGTTTAGAATACATTTCTTATAATTGTTTTGTCATGTAACAGCCAGGGACTAAAGACTATGGGTGTCGATACTTCATGTGGAAGGAAATATTTCAACAAAAGTACTTTGGTGAAGCCTCTTCTTCAACGCAGTGCTCAAAGCTAGAAACTAAAGATACAGATCAACATGCTATTGGTGAAAACAATTTGTTCAGGCAAAAAATAAAGCGTTGGAGCATCCTGGAATTGGCAAGAATCAGTTGATCACGCATGTCAGCCGAGTGGAATACTCTATGAGCTTATAGATGACATTAATAATCTTCATGTGGAGTAGATTTCATTTTAATATTGAAAACATTTGTTGTTTTACTTGTTTAATGTTTTATTGTTATTGTTTAATTAAATGGAAACAAACACACAATTAAAAAGCATAACGTAAAATAAATATCATATAAAAACACTACACAATTAAATACACTATACATATAAAAACACTACACAAATTAAATACACTATACAATATACCTAAATTAAACACTACACACACAATTTAAAAAAAAAAGTCAAATGCGCCGCGATGCGGAAGGGGACCCACTACTTGAGGTGCCTTAAAGGCGTGGGGTGCCTGCATAGTTTAGCCCATTAATTTATATAAAACTGAAAAGTATCCCTTAATGTTGATTCAATATAAATTCAATAGTCGGTATTTATGGAGTTATTAGGTCAAAGTGCTTGACATCAACTAAGGAAGCGTTTGTTATGCGGGATTCACCTTTGTAGGATTAGATTCAAACATAAAATTATCAGTTTGGTATAAACTTTAGGAATAAAATAGATGATTCAACCAATGAAAATCATTCCACTGCTACTTGGTAGGTATCATCGAAAAGTTCTGACAGATCTTTATTCTTTAATTTCTTAGCCACACAACTTGTTTACTTTTATCTTTTACTTATTATTTTATATTTTTTAAATATTTTTTAAATCTAATATAAATTTAATAAATTATATATAATAATATATTTTTTCTCTCTTACTTTTTCTCAAGTGAAAATTACTGTACTACCCAAAATCAAAATACCGTGTCTGCACATACACATCTTTCTTCTCAATATCAAAACTACCCATCCATGTCAGGTATATATTTTCACTATATACACGACATGGACGTGTATGGCCACAAATGATTCTTGCAAATAAATTTGTAGCATCTCGGGTACAAAAGGACGTCTATACACGACATGGCTTTTTTTTATTCTTACCTATCTCATCTAGTGTGAAAACATACACGACATGGTGAAAACATACACGACATGGGTCAAACATTGGACAAAGTTTAGGGTCATGTCGGGTACCATTCAAGAAAATACACGAGATGGGCTCATGTCGTGTATAGATGCATGAAAATACGACATGGGGAAAAAGACAAAGGCCATGTCGTGTATAGAGGATGGAAATACCCGACACATATTTTGCATTCTCATTTCAAGCCTAGACAATGTCGTGTAATATAACACATGTTTTGTTTTAGGGTTTTGTTTACATGGTAAATTACAATAGAATTTCTATATGTATAGACTTAGAAACACATATCTATATCTCACACATAAAATCTTTTCAATATAATGGTTAATGTATTTTCACTTCTGTAGTATACAAATCCTTTAAACATTACATTTTTTCATAGTTTTTTTAAAATGATGGGAAAAAAGTACGTACTTAAATATATGTGAATGGTTAGATATACGGTTTTTAATTTATCTTGTGTGTAGAATTAAAAATGCGTGCTTGAAAACATGGAAGCATTTACAAAATTGTAAAAAGAGTTCATATGAAAGTCATTGATTAGTCATGTCAATCTCATATTTCGTGTTAAATTGTGGCGATTACGCGACATTGTCGGTGAGTTGTCATATCAATGTTACTTAAAAATATGTCATATTCGTTATAAAATTGTAAGCATACACGACATTGTCAGTGATTTGTCAAATCAATGTTAGTTCTTAAAAATGTCATATTTCGTGTAAATTTGAAAGCATATACGACATTGTCAGTGAGTTGTCATATCGACATTGTCATTTATAACCTACCTTATAGCCTACCTTAGAATTGAAATAAACATAGATTTATTATTTGTCTCTAGGGTAGCCATGAATTCAAATATTAAGAAGTTCAAGTGTGTATTACATTTTGATGATCAACATCGAGGTGTAATTATGTATAATGATATGACGTACTCAGGGTTACTTGGTTTGGTGGTGAAGAAATTCAAGTTAGATCCAAATCTTCTGATTTATTTGTCTTGTAAGTTGCCTTCATTTGACTATCGTATTGATATTACTGAAGATGACGAGGTAATGTTTTTCGTTGAATGTGCCTACGCTTATGATGGAGTGGCACGGATGTTTGTTGTTCAACCCAACAAATAAGAAGATTGTGTTTATGTTTTTATCTTATGTGGTTTGTCTTTCAGTAATGAACGTTTGTACTTTTAGTTGAATAAATGTAATTTGAATACATATGCTAACATTCATTCCAACATTGATAATGAAAATAATACAAATAAGACAATCTTAAAGCATACATGACACTTATTCAGTCATATGATTATGAATCTGACGATTATTCCATATGGCTTTATGACGACGTTCATTTGCTTTAGCGAAGTTGAATGTAAAGTACTAGATGTTGACATTTGATGAATGAAAGAAGTAACAATTGAATTTGAGTAATGAAACCACCACAAAGTAGTGGTTATATATATATATGATTAAAGGTGCTTAGTCATTTCTTTGTCAGAATAGGTGAATGAGTTATCACGTCATTTTTTTTATGATTAAAGCTGAAAAGTCAAAAATTCTGTGTTATCAAATCAACATTGTAAATGATTATGTTTTGGTGATCATCCATTTGTACTTTCTGAAATAAGGTGGTTGTGGAAATACATACTAGCATAACATAAACATGACATATGTTACAAAATCAAACCAATGTAAGAAAACAACATAAAAAGGTACTACTTAGTTTACAAACCAAATAAATTAAACCAACTATTATTCGATGACTGAGTGTTTTGATCATTTAAATCTGAGAGGTATGGTTGGGAGTCGTATTGGTCATAACACGGATACGGGTTTTGATGATCATTTTGTTCATGACTTGGTTGACCTTGGTCATATGGGTTCGTTGTGTAAAACATTTGATCATATGGTTGCGGTGAGTATGTGTTTTGTTCAAATGGTTGCGTTGGGTATGAGTCATAATTAGGGAAGCTGTGATCAAGTGTTTGAGTCGGGTATGAGTTGGCTGTAGGTGTATTTTCAGGATGCTCGTTAAGCGACTTTTTTTCTTTGGGTATTCTTTCCGTTTTAGTGGTGGAAGACAAATGGTTTTGCATTGCCCACGTTTGTGGCCAACTTCACCACACCTACCACAATGTTTAACTTGTGGTTCCTCCTGAGATCATTATCGGTCGATATTTTTTGGCCGACCAAGTTGTGGGTTGTCCATTCGTGGAGGAGTGATGGGTTGTATATACCCTGGATAATCCCATTCGTGAAACTCTCCTACAAAATTAGACTATCGTCGTCGCGCTGGTATATTGGTTTTAAACCAATGTTGAACAAATGCACACAATCCGTTTGATTCAAATCTAGTAACAGCAATAACGTGACCACAAGGTATCTTGGGAAAGCTGCCATTTCCGGCATTCACATGACATGTTCTCTAAGTTCACTTCACGATTGTATCGCCCATCATAAACACGGAACCGACTTGCATTAACCCATATACAAAGTTGCGCTTTTATTTTCCTTCATCCACCTTATGGGCGTACAATCTGTGATTTCATACTTCATTTTATTTGCATGAACACAAAGACGTGAATAAGTTACTTTGTAGTAAACAAAACCATTTAAAAATATATTTTCTTTTGGAAGATAAATACCTGAAGCTTGTCGCCGTTTATAATACCAATCTTGCACCATTGATCGATATTGCTCGGTCAACATTGTGATTGGAAGCTTCCTTGATTTTACAGTACAAGCATTAACAGACTCAACGTTGTTTGATGTACAATAATTGTAACGATTGCGTGGGCAATACGCTCTGGACCATCTTTGCACATCTGCTTCAAGTAACTTGTTGTACGCCTCAGGCTCAATAGCTTTGTAGAATTTGCATCGACTATCAAATTCTTGGTGTATCACGCTTTATATGCTCCAATATAGCCCCTTTGTTTTTTTTTGTTTTAACGAAATGTTCATCAAAGATATGACGACAACAAATACCATGAAACGCCAATGGGTATTCATTGCGTACTGCTAACGCAATGGCGGGATGCCTATCGAGATATTATAACCAAATCCTGGTTATCACCAATGCTTTCTTTAAGTACGGAAAACCACCATGACCAACATTCACCGGTCTCCCCTCTGCATATACCGTAAGCAATTGGCACAATTTGGTTGTTTCCATCCATGCCTACTGCTAACAAGTTTGTACCTTTGTATACACCCTTTAAATGAGCCCCGTCGACTATAAGCGAGGAGAGATGTTGCACGAACGTCACGAATCTACAAAAAAATAATTGTAAACACACGTTATAATAAATTTACAATAATTATTTCATGTTTATTTATTTAAAAAATATGCATGTGATAGTTGTAAATACTTACTGAAACACCAATGGCAACGAATAACATCTCGAAAACTCCTGTTTCGTTTGTATTGATACGTGTGTGATGAGTGTGTAAATACTCATCATTTTTGGTTAAGTCTGAACTGCAAAACGTCTAAAAATGCTCAGAAATGCATCAAAATACTGAATATATTCCAAAATTGCATTTTATATGTTTCAGATGCAAAATGTTCAAAATCAGATGAAAAATGAGCTAAGTTTGCATAATTGGCAGTTTAGTCCCCAAGTTTCAAAAATTGTCGAAATAGTCCCTGAGCACATAATTTCTAAAGAAAAATCACCAAAGGTCCTTTTAAAATCATAAGTTGTCAAATTTAGTCCTTTGGTGAAAAATGTCAAAAGTTTTGAGAAATTACAAGTTTGGTCCTCCAAGTTTAAAATTTGGCAAAAATGGTCCCTGGAAAATTTGAAAATGGCAACTTTGGTCCTTGTACTATTAACACTTGTCAATTTCAGCCCCTGAAACATCTTTGCAGATTTGGCAGTTATGGTCCCTCAATTTTCAGAATTGACAAAAGAGGCCCTTGATAATTATTAAACCCTTTTGCACCCTTGGCCTTGTCAAAATACTTTTGGACCCCTGCCAATAACCCTTGTGACCCCCCTGTCAAAACCATTTTGGACCCTTCCCTATTATTAAATCCCAGTCAAACCATTTGACTCCCTTTTCCCCTCACTCCGCGGGTTGCACTTCACACCATCATCACCCTGCAACTCCAGCTACACACTCACCCCCACCTCCATCATCATTCCTACCCTCCTCCAACACATACTCCAAGGATGCATTAAATGCCTTCTTCCACCAAACACTCAAGCTCCAGTTGTTAAAAACCAAAATTGGCGCCAAAACCACTTAAACGGCCAAGATCACTTTTGTACATCCAATGGTATTATTGTTTGCTGGATTTGAAGAGAGAGGTGAGAGAAAGACATTTTGGGTATAAAAGAAGAAGAAAGAGGCAGAGGAGGATAGTTAAGTAGAGTAATTTAGTTTTAAGTATGTCGTTTTTAAATTTCTAAGTTTTCGGTGCAAGTTTAAACTTTCAAGTGTTTTGTAATCAAATTTTAGTGTATCAAGAATCTATTTTCAGTTTTAATTTCAAGTTTTATTTATTATCAAGTTTATGTAAATTTCGAGCCAAAATCTCAAGTTAGGATTATGTTGTTTGTGGTTGTTGTTCGGGCTAAATAAGCATATAAGCTATTAGAAGCTTTTTTAAGCTATTGAAAACATTTATAATTCAGTTTAGATTCAAAACTCAAAAATACCAAAATCACTAAAAAATTAGTTAAAATTCAAAAAACCAATGACTATGAAGATGGAAGCGAGGCTGAATTTGAATTCTTGTGGGTTATAGAGCTTCTTGGGAAGCCATAGGGTGTGAATTGATCATTGGTTCCTTGTCACGTGCATGATCTCGGTTTGTAAGCTATTTTCATTTTGCATTTGTTATTTTTAGTAATTAAAACTTGGTAATTCTAGCTTAATCATGTTTAAAAACAGTTAGTATAAAGTTTCTAATCATTTGTATGGTTTTAATCGGTGAAAACCTTTGAAAAGCTTCAAAACTGTTTCAATAAGGTGTTTGGTTCGCATGATATTCTGTGTTTGAAGCTTATTGTGTTGTTATTCATTGTTGTTATAAGTCACTCTAGTGCTCTTTAGCTCAGATAAGTCATTAAAACTAGTCCTCGTTAGTAAAAAGTCAAAATAGTTTGTAATTTTCATCTGTCACTAAGCTTAAGATTTTCAAGTCTGAATCTCACCATAGTAGCTTAAAACTTGGTACTTTAGCTTAGAATCATCTTAATATAACTTAATATCACTTATTTAGTCCATAGCATTGATCACAAGTTCATAAAAGTCAATTGCTTAGTGTAAAATAGAAAGTCAAAATTTCATTTGGTCGTTTTTGAATAAACTTTAGAATTTCATTGTGTGTTTTTATGAGATTTAGCTTATAATCTTAAATATAAATATTTAGTTGCTTAACTTAATTATAAAAATACTAGTGCAGTCTTAATTAGCTTATAAAGTCCTTATTTTTTGCTTGGTTTGAGTCCTAGTCTGATAAGTTTCTTGCTGCAGTTGAGCAAGCTTTTCACAAGCTTGTAAAAGCTCATTATTGAGTCGGCTTATGCATTTCAGTTTTTGTGTAGCTAACCTAGCTGTATCAAGGTTCCAAGTCTAGTTTTTCATTTCCTAGCTTAGTAGATAATCTTGCAATAGCTTTCTAATTAAATCATTTTAGTCTAAGTGTACCAGTTACTTAGTGTTCAACAGTTTTTCAAAAGCTCCTCAAGAGCTTATTTGTAAAGAAACTTGTAAAATAGCTTTTTAGAGAGCTCAGTTGGTCTAATTGTTGGTCCAAGTTTTTATTTTCATTTCTGAGCTTATTCAAGTGCTTAAAAGTAACTGAAGGTGCCTAGTGATTTAAAACATTGTTCTTGCAAATAGTCTAAACTTATGCTTATTTGTAGCTTATTCAGTGCTTATTAGTGGTTATTGTGCTTATTCAGTCTTCATTCTAGCTTATAACCATTTCTCTTAGCTTATTTTAACTAACTTTTGCTTATTTTCTTGCTTTCAAATCATTTTTAGCTTAAATTTGTGCTTATTCATTTTTCAAAAGTAAACTGTAATAAAATCTTTTGCTTATTCAGTGCTTAAAAGTTGTTTTTGTAAAAAGTCTTAGTTGTAAAAAGTGCTTATTTACTTGTATTTAATAAGTTGGTAAAAAGAAAATCGAAAAAAAAAAAAAGCAAAAAGGGGAGGTCAAGGTTGAACTTGACCTCCCCCTTAGAAGGGTGATAGGGTGTACCGTATGCCATTGCCCTTGGGACTTTTCTGGTATTTCTTTACAATCAATCTCTTATATACGTTTTGCGGTTTAAAAGCATCGACTTATTTAGCTTATTTCAAGCTTATTTAAAGTAGCTTTTTCAACTTTTCTATTTTTCTTAAATCTGTATTAGTGATAAGTATTTTATAAAAAAGTTTAGTTTTTCTCATTAGTTTTAGTATTTTTAAACATTTAATTAGTGTAAAATCTTATTTAATTCATAATAAATAATTTAAAAGTCTAAAAAATATAAATCTTTTTTCTAAAATTTTCTTTTATAATATAGTACGTAATAAAATTGTTTTTACACTTTTAGGACTTTTATTTCATAAATTTTACGTTTTTGTTTTTGCTTTGTACTTCGCGTAATTTTTATAAATAACTTCGTTTTATTTTAACTCACGTTTTTAGATAATTTAAGTTTACGTTTTAGTTAAAATAGTTTATTTAAGTTATTTTGTTTTATAAAATCACAAAACATCATTGTAAAAATAGTGATAGCGTTTATTTAATATTTTTTTTATCTTTTTAATTTTCTTTAATTTGCATTTAAGCCTTTGTCATTATAGGCTTTATCTGTAGTTATAATAATTCACAATCTCCTTTTTCGTTCAAATCTCTCGATCACTTTTCGTTGGGTGATCCATTGCATAGCTCATTGGGACATAACGACCCGGAAACACTATACTCCCAGGATCTTCATTGAGTTCGTTCCGAGAGCGTTTTAAGTTTCTTACGGTCGCCATTCACAAGTGGCGGGCTTGTGTGAAAACTTTTTGGCGCGCATGTGCGATCTATCTTCCGTTTAGCGATTAGTAGTTTGAATACTCACCTCTTTGTTTATATCATCATATTTATCTATATATATATCCATATTCTCTTATAAAAATCCAAAACCCAAAAACACTAAAACGTATAAAACACAAAAATATATTTTCTTTTGTTTCTATATATGTATCAAATATAAAAATACAAAAAGATTTGTCGTTTTCTTTAATAATAACAACTTAAAATTTACCCGCAAAAACCAGTGCACTACCTAAATGGGGGTGCGACCATAATAAGTTCCCGAACTAAAGATTTAAAACTTGCCTCTGTGTCCTTGTGATTGGTGTACCTTTTTCAAAGAAGCCATTCATCTTGTGATTATTGGTTAAGTTCACTGTTGTTTTGCCTCAAGTTTGTTTTAATTGATTTTGTTGTGATATCTACTTGTCAGAACCAGAAAACCCATAAAGATTCTTCTCACCCCATTTTTATAAAACGTCTTCATAATTCCCATTTCTCTCCTTAACTCAAGGGTTCCTTAGAGTTAACTCTAGTGTATCTTTTCGCTCTTCTAGATCTATAAGCCCATTTCGTGAGCTTGTCAAGATTCCAAGAAGGCGTGTCCGTAGACTTTCTGCTCCATCGGTCGGATCCGAGATCGGTTACTCTACTTCGTTATCATGGCGGAAGAACGCCCTATGTGTGAGCTTCTCCAGGCACCCATCGTATGGAGATGCTATCGTTGTACCAGCCATCGTGGTGAAAACTTTGAACTCAAGACCGGTTACTAAATCTTGTAACCTCAAGTTCTATGGTTTTGAGAGGGATGATCCTCATGCTCATATTCGATGGTTTAACAAGATTGCATCTACCATCAAATACAAGAATGTCCCTACGATCTTTGTTAAGCTTCTTCTGTTCCCATTTTCTCTTGAGGGTCAAGCCCGGATTTGGCTTGAAAAACAACCCCCTCAGTCTATTGAGACATGGGAAGATCTGGTGAAGAAATTTGTGAATGAATTTTATCCACCTTCCAAAACCACGAGTCTAAAAAATGAAATCATCAAGTTCACTCAAAAGTTTGATGAACCCTTCAGTGAATCGTGGGATCGTTTCAAGGAATTGCTTCGCAAATGTGCTCACCACGGTTTCTCCGAGTTGATGCAACTCGATACTTTCTACAATGGAGTGAGTCAATCGGATCAAGATTCTCTCAATTCCTCCGCGGAGAAACTTCTTGAGCAAAACTGTCAAAAGCTTTAGCGATCATTGAAAACAAGTCTAAAGTCCGCCTTGCTGAGAAGCAAACGGTTGTTTCCCAAGTCAGTGTTGGTCCTTCTTCTTCATCGCCCGTGAGTCAGTCTAGCATCGATGCTAAGATTGACAAACTCACGGAAGCTATCCAAGCTTTGGTTCTCTCCAACCAAAAGAAAGTCTCTTTTCCACAAACTTCACCTCCTGCGAAGTTAAAAAGTGGAAGTCTGTGTTACTTGTGGTGGGCCCCATGCTTATTACAATTGTATGGCCACCGACGGTAACCCTTTTGAAGCCAATGCTGTGGGCGGGTTTTCTAATCAAGGAGGCAACCAATATCGTGCTCCTATAGACCCGAACCACCGTCCTAACCACTACCACGGACCTCGGTTTCAATCAAAACTGTAATCAAAATCAGAATAGACCAAACCAAGGTTTTCAAAACCAAGGTAATTTCAGTCAAAACAACGGTTTTCAAAATCAGAATCAAAATTTCCAACACCAAGGAAATTTCAATAGAAACCAAGGTCAGGGAAATTTCAACCAAGGGTACTTTCATGGCAATAATCAAGGGAATTTTCAAAATCAAAGCCCTAATCCAAACAATAGAGGCCAGATTTTCCTGTGCAAACACAAGCCATTGTTCCAACTGGACCATCATCTGATGAGTTGTTGAAACAATTCATGAAATCCCAAGAAGAAATGAATCGGTTGTTGGTTAGCCAGATTGCTGACATTAAGAAGTCTTTAAATGATCGACCCTCGGGCTCGGTACTTTACCTAACACGATCGCTAATCCCGTCGGGCGATCACAACCAGAAGTGGTGCTTCAAATCTGGAACAGCTATTCCTACTACCTCTTCTTCTTCTCTCCCGAAGGTAGTGGAAGAGAAGAGAGTGAACTTGAGAACAAAGGACAAGGAACCTACTAATAACGGAAGCACTAGCAATGTCCATCCTCAGGTTGTTCCGAAACCCAATACCAAACCTGGAGTTGTTTTTGAACCTCCAGTTGGTAACCCAAAATCCAAAACTTCTATCCCTTACCCCTCACGTTTACATGAGCAAAAGCTCCGCGAAAAAGCTAGTCATCAAATGGAAAAATTCTTTCAAATTTTCCAAGAACTTCGACATAAGCCGCGGATGCTATCATGTTGATGCCCAAGTTTGCATCTACTCTGAAACACATGTTGAGCAACAAGGAAAAGCTGTTTGAAATGGCTAAGACTCCTTTGAATGAGAATTGCTCAGCATTCGTTAAAAAGCTTCAGAAGCTAGGAGATCCCGGAAAATTTCTCCTTCCTTGTGTTTTTCCTGGGATGATTGAATGCTTTGCCCTTGCCGATCTTGGTGCAAGCATCAATCTTGCGTCAGTGTGGAAGAAAATTTCTCTTCCAGAACTTATTCCTACCTGCATGACTCTTGAGCTTGCAGATCGTTCTATCTCGCGTCCTCTTGGCATCGCCGAGGATGTATTTGTGAAAGTAGGAAAGTTCCATTTTCCAGTTGACTTTGTGGTTGTTGATTTCGATGCTGATCCTCGGGTTCCTCTCATTGTTGGACGAGGATTGAGGACGGAGTCATTGATGTATTTGAGCGAGGAAATCACGTTACGTGTGGGTAATGAAGCATTACCTTTAACGATCAAACTTCGAGGTACTCCTCAAATTATGATATTGAATCAATTAATCGAGTCGATTTAATTGATATTGCCGAAGGTACTCTCGAGTTCCTTGGTTATCTTCATAATTCGTGAGTGGTAATTCAATTCCACCACATCTTCTAAACCTATCATTGCCGACTCTTCCCCTCTCTCACTCCGTTTGAGGGAGGTGACTTCCTTCGGAAGATCGATGAATTTCTTGCTACGTGAATCAATTCCGCTTGGAATTGATGGTGTTTATGATTCGGAGGGAGATATTCTTTATCTTGAGCAATTGCTTAATGAAGATCCATTACCTTCACTCCCTCCGAAGGAAATCACAATTGAGGAATCAGATCAGTACAATCATCTCTGAAAGAATTTCCGAGGTTGAACTTATGGACCTACCTCCTCATCTCGAGTATGCATTCTTGGAGGGTGATGATAAATTACCGTCATAATTGCTAAGGATTTGACTGAGGAGGAGAAAACTGCTCTCATAAAGGTCTTGAAGTCACACAAGCAAGCAATTGCTTGGAAACTCTCCGATATTAAGGGTATCAACCCGGAGTTTTGTACTCACAAAATCTTAATGGAGGATGACTTCAAACCAGCAGTCCAACATCAGAGAAGGGTGAATCCTAAGATTCATGAGGTTATCAAACAAGAGGTTCTCAAACTTCTTGATGCAGGTTTAATTTACCCGATCTCTGATAGTCCTTGGGTTAGCCCAATTCATTGCATTCCAAAAAAGGGTGGCATAAATGTTGTCACAAATGAAGAAAACGAGTTAATTCCAACTCGATTGGTTACGGGATGGCGTGTGTGTATTGACTATGGCAAGTTAAACGAAGCCACCCGTAAAGACCATTTTCCTCTACCCTTCATGGACCGATGCTTGAGATTAGCAGGGAACAAGTACTATTGTTTCCTTGATGGTTTCTCGGGTTACTTTCAGATCCCCATTGATCCGCTGGATCAAGAAAAACCACATTCACCTGCCCATACGGAACATTTGCCTACAGACGTATGCCTTTTGGCTTATGCAATGCTCCGGGCACGTTCCAAAGATGTATGATGGCAATTTTCCACGACATGATTGGGGAAACTATGGAGGTGTTTATGGATGACTTCTCGGTCATTGGGGACTCATTTCAGACATGTCTCTCCCATTTAGACAAAATGCTAAAACGGTGTGAAGACACCAATCTCTGTCTAAATTGGGAAAAGAGCCACTTTATGGTCAAAGAAGGCATAGTCCTTGGCCATAAGATTTAAAAAAATGGGATTGAGGTAGATAGAGCAAAAGTCGATGTTATTGCTAAACTACCTCATACTACAAGTCAAAGGTATTAGGAGTTTTCTAGGTCATGCCGGGTTTTATCGTAGATTCATACAAGATTTCTCTAAAATCGCTCGGCCTATGACCCATCTTCTTGAAAAAGATGCTCCTTTTATCTTTCTCTGAGTGCATCGAAGCTTGTGAAACACTAAAGAAAAAGCTTACGGAAGCACCCATTCTAGTTGCCCCCGCCTGGGATTTACCCTTTGAGCTCATGTGCGATGCAAGTGATTTTGCTATTGGTGCAGTCTTGGGAACGCAAAAACCAAGCATTTTCAACCTATCCACTACGCAAGCAAAACTATGACTGAAGCTCAAACTCATTACACCACTACAGAAAAAGAATTATTAGCTGTGGTGTATGCGTTTGAAAAGTTTCGGCCATATCTTATCTTGACCAAATGCGTAGTGTATACGGATCACTCGGCTCTCAAATATCTCTTTGCAAAACAAGATGCAAAGCCGAGATTGCTCCGTTGGGTTCTCCTCCTACAAGAATTTGATATCATTATTCGTGATAAAAAGGAGAGAACACGAGGCTGATCATCTGTCCGATTAGAGAACCCTCACCGGATGTGTTCGAGAAAAATAAATGAAACATTTCCTCTCGAAACACTCAATATGGTTTCTTTTCGTGGAGATTCTTCTACCCCATGGTTTGCTGACTTTGCAAATTACCATGCGGGTAACTGTGTGGTGAAAGGGATGTCGTCCCAACAGAAAAACAAATTCTTTAAAGATGTGAAACATTACTTCGGGGCGACCCTACTTGTTTAAAATTTGTGCGGATCAAGTCATCGAGCGATGTGTGTATGGTCGGAAGCTATTGACATTCTCAAGGCTTGCCATTCGGACCTCTGGGGGACATCATAGTCCCAACTACACCGCCAAGAAGGTGTTTGATTCGGATTCTATTGGCCCATGATCTACAAGGATGCCCATGAATTTGTCAAAACCTGTGACGCTTGTCAACGTCACGGGAATATCTCACAAAGGAATGAAATGCAGCAAAACGCCATTCAAGTGTGTGAGATTTTTGACATATGGGGCATTGACTTTATGGGGCCATTTCCTTCTTCCGTGGTAACACACATACTCGTGGCCGTTGACTACTTGTCAAAATGGGTTGAAGTAAAAGCTTTACCCACCAACGATGCCCGAGTTGTTGAAATTCAAAATCTCTTGTTGCTAGGTTTGGAACTCCACGAGCCATAATCAGTGATCGTGGTACGCATTTCTGCAATGACCAATTTGAAAGAGTCATGCAAAGTATGGTGTAACTCACCGTCTATCTACTGCGTACCACCCCAAACAAGTGGGCAAGTGGAAGTTTCTAACCGGGGATAAAGAATGGAGAGGACGGTTGGTGAAGTGCCTCTTGGTCGGATAAACTAGATGCACTCTGGGCCTCCGTACATTGCCAAAACACCCATCGGTTGCACTCCATACAAGCTTGTATACGGGGCGTGTCATCTACGGTTGAGCTCGAGCACAAGGCATCTGGGGCCTTGAAGCATGCTAATTTCGATATTCAGCAGTGGTGATCACCGGAAAGTTCAAATGAATGAATTAAATGAACTCCGTGATCAAGCTTACGAAACCTTGATCTACAAACAAAAGACAAAGAAGATTCATGACTCAAAAATCAAGAACCGCGTTTTCAACATCGGTGATCGAGTCCTTCTTTTCAATTCAAGATTGAAGATTTTCTCGGAAAAATTAAAATCTGGTGGACCATTTACCAGCTAAGGTTTATCTTATTGTACCATTGAGTTATCTCAACCCGATGGTCCTAATTTTAAAGTGAATGGTCATCGGTGAATTACTTTGGAGAGGACATCCCATCCATGGTTGTCCCGGACTTACAAACTTTCCCCATGAACCAATGAATGCGGGGATCGAGTCAAGCTAGCGACTCGGGAATCAAAAAAGTAGGCATGCCATATGGGTTTTCCCCCATATTTCTGACTTCTTTCTACTTTCTACCACCCTGGTGTGGGGGTTGCCCACATGTTGTGTATATAAGTGTTTCCAAAAAGAAAAAAAAAATCTTTCTAAATAATGGCGTAGTATTTCCCTTTTACGTTCTTTGTTTTCGCGGCGGTACTTAATGAGAGGTATTCATTTCTAAGTGTGGGGAATTCTCGAATTTTATGTAATTATCCCACAATTCCCGTTTTTGGCCAAATTTGTTTTGGGTAAGTGTTCTACACTTACTCAATTGGTTATAAATCCACCTTGTCTAATAAACAAAAGGATTGGCTAATCCAGAACAACGGCTCTTGGTAAAAATATCTCAAATCCGTTGACGGCTTGCAATTTGCCCAAAATTGTATGGTATTCAGCTCACCATATCTTTAATTAGTGAAGAGTTGGCTAGCCGGCAAGGTTATGGCTTGTGGTAAAGGCAGTGGAAAAACCATAATTGGTAATCGACTCACCAATAATGTTGATAATTTATCTAAGAGTTGGCTAGTCCAGAAGCAACGGCTTCGGTAAAACAAATCAAATCCGTTGGAAGTTTGGTGGTTTGCTCAAAATCACATGGTTATCGGTTGTACCATGGTTCTTACTTGAAACATTTGGCTACTCCAGAAGTAACTTTTGGTAAAGATTTTCAAATCCATTAAGTTTTTCTCAAAAGATTGCTAGGGACTAGCAATAGTTTAGTGTGGGGATTGATGAGTGTGTAAATACTCATCATTTTTGGTTAAGTCTGAACTGCAAAACGTCCCAAAAATGCTCAGAAATGCATCAAAATACTGAATATATTCCAAAATTGCATTTTATATGTTTCAGATGCAAAATGTTCAAAATCGGATGAAAAATGAGCTAAGTTTGCATAATTGAGTTCGTCCCCAAGTTTCAAAAAATTGTCAGAAATAGTCCCTGAGCACATAATTTCAAAATAAAAATCACCAAAGGTCCTTTTAAAATCATAAGTTGTCAAATTTAGTCCTTTGGTGAAAAATGTCAAAAGTTTTGAGAAATTACAAATTGGTCCTTCAAGTTTAAAAATTGGCAAAAATGGTCCCTGGAAAATTTGAAAATGGCAACTTTGGTCCTTGTACTATTAACACTTGTCAGTTTCAGCCCCTGAAACATCTTTGCAGATTTGGCAGTTATGGTCCCTCAATTTTCAGAATTGACAAAAGAGGCCCTTGATAATTATTAAACCCTTTTGCACCCTTGGCCTTGTCAAAATACTTTTGGACCCCTGCCAATAACCCTTGTGACCCCCCTGTCAAAACCATTTTGGACCCTTATTATTAAATCGGTCAAACCATTTGACTCCCTTTTCCCTCCACTCACGGGTTGCACTTCCACCACCATCATCACCTCAACTCCAGCCTACACTTCAACCCCACTCCATCATCATTCCTACCCTCCTCCAAACACATAACTCCAAGGATGCATTAAATGCCTTCTTCCACCAAACACTCAAGCTCCAATTGTTAAAAACAAAATTGGCGCCAAAACCACTTAAACGGCCAAGATCACTTTTGTACATCCAATGGTCAATATTGTTGCTGGGATTTGAAGAGAGAGGTGAGAGAAAGACATTTTGGGTATAAAAAGAAGAAAGAAAGAGGAAGGAGGATATTAAGTAGAGTAATTTAGTTTTAAGTATGTCGTTTTTAAATTTCTAAGTTTTCCAGTGCAAGTTTAAACTTTCAAGTGTTTTGTAATCAAATTTTAGTGTATCAAGAATCTATTTTCAGTTTTAATTTCAAGTTTTATTTACGTATCAAGTTTATGTAAATTTCGAGCCAAAATCTCAAATTAGGATTATGTTGTTTGTGGTTGTTGTTCGGGCTAAATAAGCATATAAGCTATTAGAAGCTTTTTTAAGCTATTGAAAACATTTATAATTCAGTTTAGATTCAAAACTCAAAAATACCAAAATCACTAAAAAATTAGTTAAAATTCAAAACCAATGACTATGGTAAGTGAAGCGGTGAATTTGGATTGTTGTGTGGGTTATAGAAAACTTGGGAAGCCATAGGGTGTGAATTCAGTGGTGTTCCTTGTCCCTTGCATGATCTCGTTTGTAAGCTATTTTCTAAAATTTTGCATTTGTTATTTTTAGTAATTAAAACTTGGTAATTCTAGCTTAATCATGTTTAAAAACAGTTAGTATAAAGTTTCTAATCATTTGTATGGTTTTAATCAGTGGAAAACCTTTGAAAAGCTTCAAAACTGTTTCAATAAGGGGTGTTTGGTTCTGCATGATATTCTGTGTTTGAAGCTTATTGTGTTGTTATTCATTGTTGTTATAAGTCACTCTAGTGCTCTTTAGCTCAGATAAGTCATTAAAACTAGTCCTCGTTAGTAAAAAGTCAAAATAGTTTGTAATTTTCATCTGTCAGCTAACTGTTAAGATTTTCAAGTCTGAATCTCACCATAGTAGCTTAAAACTTGGTACTTTAGCTTAGAATCATCTTAATATAACTTAATATCACTTATTTAGTCCATAGCATTGATCACAAGTTCATAAAAGTCAACTGCTTAGTGTAAAATAGAAAGTCAAAATTTCATTTGGTCGTTTTTGAATAAACTTTAGAATTTCATTGTGTGTTTATTATTGAGATTTAGCTTATAATCTTCTGGCATATAAATATTTAGTTGCTTAACTTAATTATAAAAATACTAGTGCAGTCTTAATTAGCTTATAAAGTCCTTATTTTTTGCTTGGTTTGAGTCCTAGTCGAATAAGTGTTCGTGCACAGTTGAGCAAGCTTTTTCACAAGCTTGTAAAAAGCTCATTATTGAGTCTCAGCTTATGCATTTCAGTTTTTGGTGTAGCTAACCTAGCTGTATCAAGGTTCCAAGTCTAGTTTTTCATTTCCTAGCTTAGTAGATAATCTTGCAATAGCTTCTAATTCATCCATTTAGTCTAAGTGTACCAGTTACTTAGTGTTCAACAGTTTTTCAAAAGCTCCTCAAGAGCTTATTTGTGAAAGCCAAACCTTGTAAAATAGCTTTTTAGAGAGCTCAGTTGATCTAATTGTTGGTCCAAGTTTTTATTTTCATTTCTGAGCTTATTCAAGTGCTTAAAAAGTAACTAGAAGGTGCCTAGTGATTTAAAACAGTGTTCTGTGCAAATAGTCTAAACTTATGCTTATTTGTAGCTTATTCAGTGCTTATTAGTGGTTATTGTGCTTATTCAGTCTTCATTCTAGCTTATAACCATTTCTCTTAGCTTATTTTAACTAACTTTTGCTTATTTTCTTGCTTTCAAATCATTTTTAGCTTAAATTTGTGCTTATTCATTTTTCAAAAGTAAACTGTAATAAAATCTTTTGCTTATTCAGTGCTTAAAAGTTGTTTTTGTAAAAAGTCTTAGTTGTAAAAAGTGCTTATTTACTTGTATTTAATAAGTTGGTAAAAAGAAAATCGAAAAAAAAAAAAAAAGCAAAAATGGGAGGTCAAGGTTCGAACTTGCGACCTCCCCCTTAGAAGGGTGATAGGGTGTACCTGTATGCCAATTGCCCTTGGGACTTTTTCTGTTATTTCTTTACACAATCAATCTCTTATATCGTTTTGCCGTTTAAGCACTCGACTTATTTAGCTTATTTCAAGCTTATTTAAAGTAGATTTTTCAACTTTTCTATTTTTCTTAAATCTGTATTAGTGATAAGTATTTTATAAAAAAGTTTCAGATTTTTCTCATTAGTTTTAGTATTTTTAAACATTTAATTAGTGTAAAATCTTATTTAATTCATAATAAATAATTTAAAAGTCTAAAAAATATAAATCTTTTTTCTAAAATTTTCTTTTATAATATAGTACGTAATAAAATTGTTTTTACACTTGTAGGACTTTTATTTCATAAATTTTACGTTTTTGCTTGCGCATGCGTAAATTTTATAAATAACTTACGTTTTTATTTTAAATCACGTTTTTAGATAATTTAAGTTTACGTTTTAGTTAAAATAGTTTATTTAAGTTATTTTCTTTTATAAAATCACAAAAACATCATTTTAAAAATAGTGATAGCGTTTATTTAATATTTTTTATCTTTTTAATTTTCTTTAATTTGCATTTAAGCCTTTGTTATTTATAGACTTTTTCTGTAGTTATAATCTATCAAAACTCTTTTCCGTTCAAATCTCTCGATCACTATTCGTTGGGTGATCCATTGCATAGCTCGCTGGGACATAACGACCCGGGGAAACACTATACTCCCCAGATCTTCATTGAGTTCGTTTAGAGCCGTTTTAAGTTTCTTATGGTCTGCCATTCACAAGTGGCAGGCTTGTGTGAGAAAACTTGACTGTTTGGGAGCGCATCAGTGTGATAGTGCATGGGTTTTTTTTTCTAGATTGTGACAATAGTACGGTAACATTTCAAAAGATTCCGTCGGTGAACCCCGTATCATTTGTAACCCATAATCCTTTCCTCTCCATGCTTGTTGATAAGATATATTTATTTTATACTGCGCCAAGATGTCCTTTTGTATATCTTTCGGTTTCAAATCACGGTTATTGTCTTTTAATTTATCTCTAAAAATGTGACCAATAACCTTTTATTTGCATTTGATGGTTAGGATATGTTTGAGTTTTGGGATACGTGTGAGTATCTATCATACCTGTAACTCGAAACACATTTGTTTTTCCACGTTTAGCGCAAATTCTCCGTTGCATTCTTTTAAAATGATAGCACTTAGAAAACATATCTGGTTCGACTACCTACCGGTAACTTTTGTATACATTTCAACCTAATTGCAACGTCTAACTTTTCTCTTGTGAAAAACTTTTCCGACATAAACGTCAGCATCACTATTATATTGATTTGAAATTATTGGTTTCGGGTGGTAAATAGGTGGTTCTGGAACATCGGGCATCAATGAAAAAATATTCTTCCAGTCATGGTTAACTGGTTTTGGTTTATCATCTACACCAACAAAACAATCATTTTCTTCATCGTCACGCATCATCATCGACCCGAATGCAAATGATGATCTGGTTTTTGAAATTTGGCTCATCTTTATACCCGGAATCATTATTTTCATAATCAATTGGTTCAAATTTTTGAGATGGGCCATCATTTAAAAAGACACATTTTTTGAAAAGAGATGACGGTGTTTTCGTTAGGTGTTTCTAAAAAATTGTAAAATGTTCGATTTTCTTGGGTTGACCTAAAATATGTAGTTTCTTCCAAATGTGTTGTTTTAGCCACATAAAGATGAGACATTCCTCTATTCGCATAAGTGTATCAGCAAAAAAGTTACCCCGTCGTCGTCCGTGATATCCATTCGAAAATCAAATGACGGGTGCTTAAATTTAAAATTAAGTTGAATATTGGGATCCAACTTGAATTTAGAAGCATACAAACTCAACTAACCATGAGTATGTGATATTAGTGTACATGACCACACCTCGTTGGGTATTATCAAAATGTGTAAACATTTGAATTTATGAATTTCTGAAGTCATGGCGATGTATTTATGAATTTGCTATGTTTGGATATACATTTCGGTTTGTATATATATATACATACAATGCTGTGTAAATTTTTACCGAAATATGACACAGATGGGACAACTCTATGACAACGATTTGACTACTCCATGACTATTTCTTGTACGTGTAAATTTTTACCCGAAATATGACACAGATGGGAAAACTCTATGACAACGATTTGACTACTCCATGACTATTTCTTGTACGTGTAATTTTTTACCGAAATATGACACGATGGGAAATGATTTGACAACTCAATGACTCTATTTAAGTCATTTGTCAATCTATTTGCTTAACAAAAATCATTCAGTAATTTATCTCTTTACATTCTAAATAAAATGTCAGACAACATACCATTCGACCTTCAAGTTGATATCATGAATAGACTTCCAGTTAAGTCTTTACTGCAGTTTCGTAGTGTCTCAAAGAGATGGAGGTCTTCCATAGACTTTTCCAACTTCATCCGTAGCTACGGCTTTCGTGAAAACAGTGTGTGTTGTTTTAATTTAACATATATGCAAGGTAATGTAGGTTTTATGTTTTAGTTAATGGAAGTTTAGCTTTCACGCGCAGATACAACTCTTCATCTTCCAACTCTTAAGCCAATTGCTACTTCTGAAGGGTGTCTGTGCTTTTCATATGGTTCAAACATGATGGTCGTTATTTGGAACCCATCAATAAAACGATCTATAGGGGTATTAGTCCCTAGCTTCTTGAATCAACCTGATTCACCAAAAATGGTCATCGGTTTTGGTGTACGTCCTGACAATTTAGACCTAACAATTTTAAAAATTAATTACCCGTTATACGGTGATGGGCCATGGTACGTGTCAGTGTATACCTTGAGTTCGAGACGCTGGAACCATATTGAAAATGACCTTTTGCCTCGAGAAGTGATTAGACTAAAAAGGTCTGGCCAAGCAGTAGTGGGTGGTAAAATTTACAGCGGTTATGAAAATTTCTTTTCAATGATGGTATTTGGTACAAACGCTATATGGTAGTTTCATTTGATTTGGTTAGTCACCAATTTACCGACTTAGGCATACCAGAAGAGATAAGACGCATGGTTGGGCCTCCATTCCTATATCCACTCGGAACTCTATTGTAATTTGGGAAGTTTCTTAGCGAGATGGGTACAAAGTTTTGTGTGCATGGGTGTTAGAAATTGATGGTGCTATTATATCATCGTGTACAGTGCTATTCACCTTTCCATACCCAATAGAGAATGTGGTAAAATTAGTTGGGTTTACTAAGGATGATGATCCAATTATGGAAGCTAAGATCGACGAGATAGCTCACTCGCTACAAGGTACGAGCGAGCTTCGAATTGTGGCAGACATGGGTATTGAAGCGAACGGTGGTTCATTTTTCATTGGCCCATATAAAGAATCACTAATTCTTCTTAATGAACCAAATCATACCATTGTCGTTTAGTTCGTGTCTTTACCGTTATCAATGTTTGTTTCTGGAATCTTTTTTTAACTAATCAATGTTCTACATTTTTAGCAATGTCATATTCAACAACATAATTCTATAATGGTCAAGTATATAAAAAGTGACATAGTTAATGAATTATTGCTCTACAATAGTTAATGAATTATTGGTCTATAAATTGTCAGCTATATAAAGCCAATTCTAGTGGTAGCATGTGTTGACAATTCCATGACATCAACGTGTATGTGTAATTTATTACGCGATATATGACAAGGATTTGACAGTTCATTTTCTGTACACTGACATAGATTTGACAATTCATTGACATTAACGTGTATGTGTAATTTATTACGCGATATATGACAAGAATATTTTCTTTATCCCGACATGATTTGACAACACCATAAAAAATTTACCTATAAAACCTCATTTACTTCTATTTTTCTAAACACATATCAACATTATTGACATTTCTACTCTCTGCAAAGAAGGTTACTCTCCACAATATGTCTTGACAAAACAATACCGGAAACACCAAACGATACAACAACTCACCATTCGTTCCACCATCCCAAAGAAGGGACACAACATATGCACCCCAACATAACGTTGGGGGTTCTTCAACCTCTTCCAACAACCCGACTAGGATAATACCTGGTCCTGCTGGTATTCTTCAAGCGGCTATTCTCCGTAAATTCGACATTAGGGAAGGTGGCCCCGAATATTGTGTAGTGCCAACACAAGAATATGTAAGGAAAATAAATGAGGATGTCAAGGAGGATGATCATTTTAACCGTGGGCCATGGCTAAGCGCGATTCATAAGCTTCATAATGATGAAGATGTCATCAATACTGGGTTGTCTTGGCGATATAAAAAACTATTGTGTGAAAGGGAAGCTTGAACTTGTTGTGGTTGTAATCGAGACTTGTACACCTAACGCGCTTGGTGAGCTACAGATGACACTAAAAAGATCCAACAGGGACAATGTCTGTACAATTCATCACAAAGTCCTTACAGAAGAGGCATGTTACAAAAAGTCTATCAAAGTCGGAGTTGTGTTGGTACTTCGTAATGTTTCGGTGTTTACCCCAAAATCAACACCCCTCTCTTAATATTACATTGAGGAACATGGTTGCTGTTTTCGACAAGGATAAGGTTTTTATTGGATGAATCTTTACATATTCATCTCCTACTTTTAGGTAATGTTATCTATGTAATGTTTATCTAACTCAACGTCATCTATATGTAATGTTGATTAACTTGAATAAAAGTTTGAATTAACATCAAATATAAGTTAAACATATAATATAAAAATATATACAACTTCCATTAAAAATCACTCTCAATCATATCCACAAGAACTAGTCTCCTCGCAACGACAATCGTAAAACATCTTTAGATACTATATCTAATATTGTTGAAAAAGCCTTCAACATCATAACTCCATTGTGGTGGAAACTTACCAATAACAAACTAATGCACTGAGCAAACAAGGATGACTCCACAATCTCGAGTGTTAGTTTGGTGTGGGATCGGAAATTTTTGGTCGTTGTAACGGAATTTGAAATTGTAGTGCGACGTCCGTTCTTGTGAAATGTCTAGCTCTTCTAACATTTGTTAAGAACTCGGTCCATTCTAGAACCTCTCGTAAATAATCACAACGCTCCGTGCAAGGCAAAGAGTCGAGAACCGAAGGTGGATAACTTAGATCAATAACGATGTGACCCAATGATTCCCTCCTGCATTCGCCATCACCACCTGCGTCGAAAATATATTCAAATATATACAGTTAAATAAACTAGTAAAGCGTAATGTATGAGAAAAATTAATTATAGGTTGAAACACATTTACTTACCCAGGTTACTTGATCCCATGAAGGGTACGACTGCATGCTACCATCTAATGTTCTCATAATCGAAGGAGCTATTGAAAGCATGGGTACTCTACCACCATTTTCTGTGGGGTAAGTGGATGATGTCCATGATGACGATACTGTCCATGGCGCGCCATCTTGCCTTCTTCTTATTAATAGCTCAACCCAACAATTCATTTGTTGAGTCAAGAGATTAAACAAAATCATTTTACGTTCTTCAAACTAATATAATCTAAACTTTTAAAAAAACATAACACTATACCGCGACGTCAGGGCAACCAATTTGACCGGTACTCCGGATCGGTGCCGTTCTTGTATAATTTCGAAAGTAGTTGTTGAAAGAAGGTAAGCTCTGCTACCCAACCCTTTGGATGGCAGTCAAGGTATATTGGGGATGGGTTTAATAGAAATTACTCCAAACTAACATAACGCTCACGCCTCACCTGAAAAAACAAACGATAAAATACAATATCAAACATTGTTAATTAGCAACTTCATGTTAATAAATTTTAGGGTCATTTGCATATATATCCCTCCAAAGATGCAAAATTGCATATATATCCTTTGCATGCATAAAAATCATTGTACTATGTGCATCAAAAACTTGTAAGAAGGATATATATGGAATTATTCACCTTTGGAGGGATATATAAATCCCAAATTTTAAGGGTCCAGTATACCTTATTAGGGTCAACATTATAAGCAACAGGTCCGACCACGACGACTACCAAAACAGGAAACACCGCCAGGCATACTCTTTATACTCATGAAC
>OU343221.1:64622921-64730421 GCA_910596185.1 Chrysanthemum makinoi
TTTCTAATTCCTCCAATTCATCTATATCCAATCTCCTTGGCAATAAGATATATTTACAAATTCGTTTGATCGACATAAAAATTTAAGCATATGATCGGGGATGGACATGCCACACCTGATTTCGAATGAAAGAAGTGTATTTTTGTGAAAAATTACTGTTTTTGTATGTGTGCAGCGCCAAATGATATATTTCTTCACTTTCTTTCTTTATGTTGCAACTTTAGTCAAAAAAATTCTTAATGGTGCTAATTTTAGTACTTACTTCATATGATAAAAGAAGAATTGTGTAAGACCCTCACGAAAAAATTTGTGCAACACCTTTTAAAAAAATCCTAAATCCGTCCAGATTATTTTATATTGTATCATCGAATATGTTGATATCATGGTTATTAAAGATGTTAACTTAATAGAGCATCTTCAAATTATTTATTTGCTAGATTTTTTCCGTTGCAGAACAAAGCTTTTGTTCATTAATGAATTGAGCATGCTCATAGGTCATATCTTTAAAAGAAAGATTTGAAGCTAGCCCCTCTCGCATCAAAATTATATATTAATATCAAATTAATTTGGGTCCTCCTATGCAGGCACCCCATGGTAGGGGGTGGTTGCACTTTGCAAAGGGGGTGCCTCGATTTCCGTGCCAATCATGGGTATCCAATCATTGGTAATGATTAATTTCTCGATTTCTGTGCCAAGTTTTTTTACAACTTATTTTTTTACCACTTATACCACTTATTTTTTTACAAGTTTTATACACTTTTTTACATGTTTTTTACGGTTTTTTACAAGTTTTTTATAACTTATACCACTTTTTTACAACTTTTTTTTTTGGTTTTACAATTTTACAAGTAATGTTTTGGTTTTACAAGTTTTTATGATATAATAAATTCATTTTAAAACTTTTAAAAAACCGTAGTCGGAAAATTTTTGAGGCTCAGTTCGAAGGTTGCAAAAGTGAGATTTTATCCCATTTTGCCGTCCATTCGGTTTTCATCATCGCCTCGGAAAGTTTTAGGCTCAAAAAATCATCGCCTCCGGAAAATTTTTAGGCTCAAACCGAAGGTTGCAAAGTGAGATTTGATCTCACTTTACCGTCCATTCGGTTTTATCATCATCGCCTCGGAAAGTTTTTAAAGTTTTTAGGCTCAAAAATCATCATCGCCTCGGAAAACTTTTAGTCACAACTGCACAAAGTCACCAGTTCACATGGCGCACAAAACTGCACTCACAAAACTGCACAAGCCTCACAAATGCACACAAGCCTCACAAACTGCACAAGCTTCACAACTGGCACAAGACTCACTTGGTTTCACAAGTTCACAAGTTACACGTTTTGCACATGATTCTCACAAATTACCACTGCAAAAGTTCACAAGGTGTACTAAGATTCTCAAAAGTTCACAAGGTGTACTAACATTACCAAGCACATATAATCGGTGAAAGCAACAACACCAATACCAATGCAAAGAAGCAATAACACCAACAACAATACCAGGTGAAAGCAACAACACAACAACTGGGGTGATGGTACACCACAATTGGTGAAACAACACCAACAACAACATAATCCTAGGCAGGCACCCCATATAATCCCAGGTGAAAGCAACAACACAAACAAGTGGTCCAGATCAACATCAATCAACCAACAACAACAACTAGTGGTCGGATCAACAACAACAATCAACCACCATGTCTAGTTCATCATTTAACACACAAGAGGTAAACAACTATCAAAGGCTCGATTATTAGCTTTATAGCTCATGTTGGTGCAAATTCAGTTTTGCCTCCGCCAAAACTCTTTTTAAGTTTTTTAAAAAAATCATCATTGCCTTTTTATTTCATTAAAGTTGCAAAATGACCTTGAAGTCACTTTAATCCAGTAATGAAATTTTTTATACAAAACAAAGTTTTTTCATTACGTTGCAAAGTGAATCACTTTACCATCCAGTGCCAAGGATAACGTGGGGTGCGCCAAGGATAACGTGAGGTGCCAGGCTTTGCCCACAACAAAAGGGTCCTCCTATGCAGGCAAACCTGCAAAACAAACATACAAACATATAAGAAAACGATTTTTAGATCTAAAAGGCAATGATGATTTTTTTTTTTTAAAAAAACTTAAAAAAGAGTTTTTTTTTAACAACGAAACATACGTAACCACCACAGTCTCACCAGTACCACCACAACAGTACAAAACTTTAACAACGAAACATTTTTTTTAAGAAAATCAAACAGATTTAACGTTTTTTTTTACAAACCTCATATTTTTTTAACAACATATACGTTTCAAGATATAAAAAAAAAATTAGATCTAAAAAAAGTTTTAGATCTAAAACAAGGTTTAGATCTAAAAAAAGTTTTAGATCTAAAAAAAGGTTTAGATCTAAAAAAAATTTTAGATCTAAAAAAAATTTTAGATCTAAAAATAGTTTTAGATATAAAAAGTTTAACAACGAAACATACGTAACCACCACAGCCTCACCACTACCACCACATCATCACCACAACAGTACAAAACTTTGACAACGAAACATTTTTTTTAAGAAAATCAAACAGATTTAACGTTTTTTTTTTACAAACCTCATATTTTTTTTAACAACATATACGTTTCAAGATATAAAAAAAGTTTTAGATCTAAAAAAAGTTTTAGATCTAAAACAAGGTTTAGATCTAAAAAAATTTTTAGATCTAAAAAAAGGTTTAGATCTAAAAAAAGTTTTAGATCTAAAAAAAGGTTTAGATCTAAAAAAAATTTAGATCTAAAAAAAGTTTTAGATCTAAAAATAGTTTTAGATCTAAAAAGTTTTTCAAAATATACGTAACCACCACGTACTCACCACTACCACCAAATCATCACCACAACAGTACAAAACTTTGACAACGAGACATTTTTTAAAAATCAAACAGATCTAACGTTTTTTTTTTACAAACCTCATATTTTTTTAACAACATATACGTTTCAAGATCTAAAAATAGTTTTAGATCTAAAACTTTATGAAACCACCAGCCTCACGGTACCACCACATCATCACCACAACAGATACAAAACTTTGACAACGAAACATTTTTTAAGAAAATCAAAAAATTTAACGTTTTTACAAACCTCATTTTTTTAACAACATATACGTTTCAAGATCTAAAAATAGTTTTAGATCTAAACACTTTAACAACGAAACATACGTAACCCCACAGCTACCACTACCACCACATCATCACCACTACCACCACAGCATCAACAATCTAACAAGTAAAATACTTGTTAGATACAAATTTTAGATCTAAAATGTTAGATCTAATATTTTAAGAGAGAGAGTTAATCTTGGTGAGAGTGAGAGAAAGTGAGAGAAAATATCAACTGCAACAAGACAGAGGAAAGAAGCGAATATCAACGGGCAAAAGCGAGAGAAAACCATGTGCGCCACGGTTTCACAATGAAACAGCGTATACACGTTAAGAACCACCGCGTATACACACACGTTCTATTTAAAACCACACACGTATCTACACACACGTTCTATTTAAAAGACAAAAAGAGATGGATCCTTATAAAAAAAAGTTAATAACGTTTTTTTTAAAAGTTTTTTTAAGAAAACTTTTTTTTAAAAGTAAAAGTATTAATAAAAACATGTATTTACAAAGTTTTTTTAAGAAAATGTATTTATAAAAAAGTTTTTATAAGAAAAGTATTCATAAAAAAAAGTATTTATAAAAAAGTTTTTATAAAACGTTTTTAAAAGTTTTTAAGAAAATGTATTTATAATATTTAAAAAGTTTTTTATAAAACGTTTTTTAAAAGTTTTTTTAAGAAAAGTATTTATAAAAAATTATTTATAAAAAGTTTTTATAAGAAAGTATTCATAAAAAAGTATTTATAAAAGTTTTTATAAAACGTTTTTTTAAAAGTTTTTAAGAAAATGTATTAATAAAAAGTTGTTGTGTTTTTATATTGTATAGGTTCGTCACTGAAGTTGATTTAATTAATTGGGTGCGATCTCTGCTTTGAATCGATTGGTTTTGTTATTGTTATTGGAAAAATAAAAGAATAGAGGCTATAAGTACTCTATCGAATTTTTGTGTTCTAGACATGGGACGTCTTCACGTGAAGGTTTAGAAGATGAACTTCAACGGCAGACTAGTACCGACAAATGTAATTGCCCATTCAGATTACTAGCGAAATTTATAAAACGTTTTAATGGTTGGATATTGAAGGTTAAGTGTCCGGGGCATAATCATAATTTTCCAGACTGGTTGCATGGTTTTCAGGCCATGCGATTAAAAGAAAGTGAGTTAGTTTTGTGAGGCAGATGACAAAACACGTGTAGCACCACAATTATACTTTCTTCAATAAAGAGATGGATCCTAATAACGTGTCTACCATTAAAGCGGTGTATAATGCACAAGAAAAGATACGTCGCGACAGTCGTGGTGATTTGACTCCGATACAACTGCTTTTAGTACATTTGCAGCGTAAAGGTTATACATATTACCCTAGGATAAATGACCACACAAATGAGCTCTATGAAATATTTTTTGTTCACGCGTCATATGCCACGTGGACAACATATCGGAAATCATCTGATGGACTCCACATACAACACCAACATGTTTAAAGCTGCCATTCTTCTGATTGTTGGGGTTACTCCAACAAACACAACATTCTCAATGGCGTTTAACTTTTTGGACAAGGAAAAAGCCAAATTTCAAATGGGTGTTGGAATGTGTTAAGTTGGTGATACAAGAACAATACTACTCGCGGGTTATCGTCACAGACGAGAGATTTAGCGTGCTTGGGGCATGCTGAGAAGAATTCCCAAACGCTAATCAAATTATTCTTCCGGTCAATACCGATAATTTTAACTAGTTCCTTTTTTTCGATCACGATTTCCTATTTCGCTTGATTTTGTTGATAATTTTTGGAGAACACTAAGCGTTCACGGCTTGTTGTCCAAAATACTCAAGAGCCCGATGAGCTGAATATCCTCAAGAGCCTCAAGGGCACGAGAGCACGAATATTTTTCTTGTCAAGAGATGGCGTCTGAAATTCCAAAGTGTTTATACCAGAGCATCGTCGTTTGTCAAAAAAAATATGTTAAACATGATCAGAGGTATATACGCTCTGAATCGTGTCATTAACAACACCTTTGTTAAAAAGTAATCGTGGGCGTCCAGAGCAAGGACAACAAATCCAAGTCTAAACCAAATCTCGGATTTGAACGAACCCCCACAAGGCACCGAAGCTACACAAAACCTAAAAAGTCGAGTAAATAAAAATCTGCGAGACACGGTTCTTATGTGGGAGAGCCTTCGCGTCAGGACTTAAAAGGACCTAGCGAGGGCGACTTAAGACACCACTTGTACGTTCCAGATTACTTTAGCGAATATTGTATGACTGAAATTCCAGCTATTTTCCGACGCTGGATCATGGGGATCTTTAACGTGGAGGATGATGGAAATTGTGGCTATCGAGCTCTTGCGTAGGTCTTGGCCATCGACAAGAAATGTGGCCCGAATTCGAGCTCTTGCCATGGAAGAGGTAGACAATCACGAGGAAGTTTACAGGGAATTGTGGGGTAATTTATTTACATCTACACGTAACTCGATGAATTGGTTTAACGGTGCCGCACCCCGGCGTTATTGGATGAGTATGCCAGAAATGGGAGTGGTTATTGCTACACTCTTAACCGTTATTGTATGTATAACCAATTCACAATCTATTTTGTGTCTTCCTGCGAGAGGTTCTCCCGATTCAGCGAAATATTGTCTCGGTTGTGATTCTTCGGTGTGGGGAACGATTGTGCTCACTTCGTTCTTGCGGTTCTTGATGAAGACTCACCACTCCCGTATAATCACCCACAATGGAGACATTTTAGAAATGCCGAGGCCGCGCCATGGGAACATAAGTTTGCTCAACGACAGAGTGTTTTAGATATACGTAGAAAACAGTTATTGATTTATATTGTAAATGACACAACATGTATAGACGATTACTGATTTATATTGTAAATGACACAACATGTATAGACGATTACTGATTTATATTGTAAATGACAAAACACGTATAGACGATTACTGATTTATATTGTAAATGAAAACACGTATAGACGATTCTTGATTTATAGCAAGCATCTTTAATTTACGCTCTGCTCCGGTTCTTCCTCATCTTTTGTTACAGGAATCGGATGACATTCAGTGGAGGGACATTCATTGTGTCAACGTCAACCACACACCCGCTCGTGTTGAGAGTCCAGATTATGTGCTTTCTTCACAATTTTATGTGCCTCCCTCTCGGCTATATTTCCAGTGCAGATGAGGACAATTTTATACACCGTCCTCGGTTCTTCCTCATCTTTGTTACACCGTCTCGCGTTGCACGATACGGCGAGAGATTGACGGATTGAGGAGACTCATTTCAGAGTTAGAGTCTCGTGTGGGACAGATGGCAGCATCATTGGAGCGACTACGCCTAGGGCGTGATTGATCTTAGTTTCTAGTTATATTGTAATTTTGTGAACCATGTATCAACTATTAATCTATAACAAGATTGGTTATTTATATATTCGAAGCTTCTAATTTTGTGAACCATAATATTACTGATTTATGTTGTGAATAATTATACAATTCTTTTGGCCGATGCAACAACAAAATCCTTACTTGTGTCGTTGTCAACGTGGATTAATAATTGAAAGAACATCCCACAAGTCCAAAACTTGTGGTCTGAAGTATTATGCATGTCCTTTCTCAAAGGTAAATAATTAAACGTTTGCTTATTTGCGTAAATATATCAATAACTTGTTTGTTTAGAATACATTTTCTTATAATTGTTTGTCATGTAACACCGGGACTAAAGACTATGGGTGTCGATACTTCATGTGGAAGGAAATATTTCAACAAAAGTACTTTGGTGAAGCCTCTTCTTCAACGCAGTGCTCAAACTGCGAAACTAAAGATACAACGATCAACATGCTATTGGCTGAAAACAATTTGTTGCAGGCAAAAATAAAGGCGGTGGAGGCATCACTGGAATTGGCAAGAAATCCAGTTGATCACGCATGTCAGCCCAGTGGAATACTCTATGAGCTTATAGATGACATTAATAATCTTCATGTGGAGTAGATTTCATTTTAATATTGAAAACATTTGTTGTTTTACTTGTTTAATGTTTTATTGTTATTTTAATTAAATGGAAACAAACACACAATTAAAAAGCATAACGTAAAATAAATATCATATAAAAACACTACACAATTAAATACACTATACATATAAAAACACTACACAAATTAAATACACTATACAATATACCTAAATTAAACACTACACACACAATTTAAAAAAAAAAAAAAAAAAAAAAGTCAAATCGCCGCCGCCGTACGGAAGGGGGACCCACCCTACTTGAGGTGCCTGCCAAGGAAAAATTGGGGTGCCTGCATAGTTTAGCCCATTAATTTATATAAAACTGAAAAGTATCCCTTAATGTTGATTCAATATAAATTCAATAGTCGGTATTTATGGAGTTATTAGGTCAAAGTGCTTGACATCAACTAAGGAAGCGTTGTTATCTGGGATTCACGTAGGATTAGATTCAAACATAAAATTATCAGTTTGGTATAAACTTTAGGAATAAAATAGATGATTCAACCAATGAAAATCATTCCACTTTGCTACTTGGTATCATCGAAAAGTTCTGACAGATCTTTATTCTTTAATTTCTTAGCCACACAACTTGTTTACTTTTATCTTTTACTTATTATTTTATATTTTTTAAATATTTTTTAAATCTAAATTTAATAAATTATATATAATAATATATTTTTCTCTCTTACTTTTTCAAAGTGAAATTCGTACTACCCAAAATCAAAATACCGTGTCGCACATACATCTTTCTTCTCAATATCAAACTACCCATCCATGGATATATTTTCACTATATACACGACATGGACGTGTATGGCCACAAATGATTCTTGCAAATAAATGTGTAGCATCTCGGGTACAAGGATCTATACACGACATGGCTTTTTTTTATTCTTACCTATCTCATCTAGTGTGAAAACATACACGACATGGTGAAAACATACACGACATGGGTCAAACATTGGACAAATTTTAGGGTCATGTCGGGTACCATTCAAGAAAATACACGAGATGGGCTCATGTCGTGTATAGATGCATGAAAATACACGACATGGGAAAAAGACAAAGGCCATGTCGTGTATAGAGAAAATACGACACACATATTTTGCATTCTCATTTCAAGCCCTAGACAATGTCGTTAATAACACATGTTTTGTTTTAGGGTTTTGTTTACATGGTAAATTACAATAGAATTTCTATATGTATAGACTTAGAAACACATATCTATATCTCACACATAAAATCTTTTCAATATAATGGTTAATGTATTTTCACTTAGAGTATACAAATCCTTTAAACATTACATTTTTCATAGTTTTTAAAATGATGGGAAAAAGTACGTACTAAATATATGTGAATGGTTAGATATCACGGTTTTTAATTTATCTTGTGTGTAGAATTAAAAATGCGTACTTGAAAACATTCTGGAAGCATTTACAAAATTGTAAAAAGAGTTCATATGAAAGTCATTGATTAGTCATGTCAATCTCATATTTCGTGTTAAATTGTAGCGACAACGACATTGTCAGTGAGTTGTCATATCAATGTTCGTACTTAAAAATGTCATATTTCGTTTAAAATTGTAAGCATACCGCGACATTGTCAAGGATTTGTCAAATCAATGTTAGTTCTTAAAAATGTCATATTTAGTGTAAATTTGAAATATATCGACATTGTCAGTGAGTTGTCATATCGACATTGTCATTTATAACCTACCTTATAGCCTACCTTAGAATTGAAATAAACATAGATTTATTATTTGTCTCTAGGGTAGCCATGAATTCAAATATTAAGAAGTTCAAGTGTGTATTACATTTTGATGATCGAAGATCGAGGTGTAATTATGTATAATGATATGACGTACTCATGGTTACTTGGTTTGGTGGTGAAGAAATTCAAGTTAGATCCAAATCTTCCGATTTATTTGTCTTGTAAGTTGCCTTCATTTGACTATCGTATTGATATTACTGAAGATGACGAGGTAATGTTTTTCGTTGAATGTGCTTCTACTTATGATGGAGTGCACAGATGTTTGTTGTTCAACCCAACAAATAAGAAGATTGTGTTTATGTTTTTATCTTATGTGGTTTGTCTTTCGAATGAACGTTTGTACTTTTAGTTGAATAAATGTAATTTGAATACATATGCTAACATTCATTCCAACATTGATAATGAAAATAATACAAATAAGACAATCTTAAAGCATACATGACACTTATTCAGTCATATGATTATGAATACGAACGATTATTCCATATGGCTTTATGACGGCGTTCAATTGCTTTAGCGAAGTTGAATGTAGGCGTACTAGATGTTGACATTTGATGAATGAAAGAAGTAACAATTGAATTTGAGTAATGAAACCACCACAAAGTAGTGGTTATATATATATATATGATTAAAGGTGCTTAGTCATTTCTTTGTCAGAATAGGTGAATGAGTTATCACGTAATTTTTTTTTTTTATGATTAAGGCTGAAAAGTCAAATATTCTGTGTTATCAAATCAACATTGTAAATGATTATGTTTTGGTGATCATCCATTTGTACTTTCTGAAATAAGGTGGTTGTGGAAATACATACTAGCATAACATAAACATGACATATGTTACAAAATAAAACCAATGTAAGAAAAGGTACTACTTAGTTTACAAACCAAATAAATTAAACCAACTATTATTCGATGGTAGGTTTTGATCATTTAAATCTGAGAGGTATGGTTGGGAGTCGTATTGGTCATAACACGGATACGGGTTTTGATGATCATTTTGTTCATGACTTGGTTGACCTTGGTCATATGGGTCTATTGTGTAAAACATTTGATCATATGGTTGTGGTGAGTATGTGTTTTGTTCGAATGGTTGCGTTGGGTATGAGTCATAATTAGGGAAGCTGTGATCAAGTGTTTGAGTCGGGTATGAGTTGGCCGTAGGTGTATTTTCAGGATGCTCGTTAACTGACTTTTTTTTCTTTGGGTATTCTTTCCGTTTTAGTGGCCGGAAGACAAATGGTTTTGCATTGCCCGTTTGTGGCCTGCTTCACCACACCTACCACAATGTTTAACTTGTGGTTCCTCACCCTGAGATCGTGATACGGTCGGTATTTTTGGCCGACTGGTTGTGGGTTGTCCATTCGTGGAGGAGTGATGGGTTGTATATACCTTGGATAATCCCATTCGTGAAACTCTCCTACAAAATTAACACGACTATGCGTCGCGTCGCCTGGTATATTGGTTTTAAACCAATGTTGAACAAATTGCACACAATCCGTTGATTCAAAAACCTAGTAACAGCAATAAGCGTGACCACAAGGTATGCTTAGGAGCTGCCATTTGCGGCATTCACATGACATGTTCTCTAAGTTCACTTCACGATTGTATCTCCCATCATAAACACGGAACCGACTTGCATTAACCCCATATACACTCCAAGTTGCGCTTTTTATTTTCCTTCTATCCACCTTATGGGCAGCGTCGTGATTTCATACTTCATTTTATTTGCATGAACACAAAGACGTGAATAAGTTTCTTTGTAGTAAACAAAACCATTTAAAAATTATATTTTCTTTTGGAAGATAAATACACAGCTGTCGCCGTTTATAATACCAATCTTGCATTGATGATCGCTCGGTCAACATTGTGATTGGATGCTTCCTTGATTTTACAAGCAAGCATTAACGGACTCAACGTTTGTTTGATGTACAATAATTGTAACGATTGCGTGGCAATCACGCTCGGACCATCTTTGCACATCGCTTCAAGTAACTTGTTGTACGCCTCAGGCTCAATAGCTTTGTAGAATTTGCATCGACTATCAAATTCTTGGTGTATACGCTTCATATGCTCCAATATAGCCCCTTTGTTTTTCTTTTTAACGAAATGTTCATCAAAAGATGACGACAACAAATACCATGAAACGCCAATGGGTATTCATTGCGTACTGCTAACGCAATGGCGGGATGCCTATCGATATTATAACCAAATCCCGGTTATCACCTATGCATTCTTTAAGTACGGAAAACCACCATGACCAACATTCACGGTCTCCCTCGCATATACCGTAAGCAATTGGCACAATTTGGTTGTTTCCATCCATGCCTACTGCTAACAAGTTTGTACCTTTGTATACACCCTTTAAATGAGACCCGTCGACTATAAGCAGAGGGCGGAGATGTTGCACCTGAACGTCACGAATCTACAAAAAATAATTGTAAACACACGTTATAATAAATTTACAATAATTATTTCATGTTTATTTATTTAAAAAATATGCATGTGATAGTTGTAAATACTTACTGAAACACCAATGGCAACGAATAACATCTCGAAAACTCCTATTTCGTTTGTCTTGATCGATGTGATAGTGCACGGGTTTTTCTAGATTGTGACAATAGTACGGTAACATTTCAAAAGATTCCGTCGGTGAACCCCGTATCATTTGTAACCCATACTCCTTTCCTCTCCATGCTTGTTGATAAGATATATTTATTTTATCTTCGCCAAGATGTCCTTTTGTATATCTTTCGGTTTCAAATCACGATTATTGTCTTTTAATTTATCTCTAAAAATGTGACCAATAACCTTTTTATTTGCATTTCGATGGTTAGGATATGTTTGAGTTTTGGGACACGTGTGAGTATCTATCATACACTGTTCGAAACATTTGTTTTTTCCACACGTTTAGCGCAAATTCTCGGTTGCATTCTTTAAAATGATAGCACACAAAGAAAACATATCCGGTTCCGACCTACTTACCAAAAAGCGGTAACCTTCTTGTATACATTTCAACCTAATTGCAACGTCTAACTTTTCTCTTGTGGGAAAAAACTTTCCGACATAAGCATTGACATCACTATTATATTGATTTGAAATTATTGGTTCGGGTGGTAAATAGGTGGTTACGGAACATCGGGGCATCAATGAAAAAATATTCTTCAGTCATGGTTAACGGTTTTGGTTTATCATCTACACCAACAAAACAATCATTTTCTTCATCGTCTGCATCATCATCTGACTCGAATGCAAATGATGATCCGGTTTTTAAATTTGGCTCATCTTTATACCCGGAATCATTATTTTCATAATCAATTGGTTCAAATTTTTGAGATGGGCCATCATTTAAAAAAGACACATTGTTTTGGCGAGATGACCGGTGTTTTCGTTAGGTGTTTCTAAAAATTATTAAAAAATGTTATTTTCTTGGGTTGACCTAAAATATGTAGTTTCTTCCAAATGTGTTGTTTTAGCCACATAAAGATGAGACATTCCTCTATTCGCATAAGTGTAATCATTAAAAAAGTTACCTCGCATTAGTAAATCAGGTGATATCCATTGAAAATCAAATGACGGGTGCTTAAATTTAAAATTAAGTTGAATATTGGGATCCAACTTGAATTTAGAACGCACAAACTCAACTAACCATGAGTATGTGATATTAGTGTACATGACCACACCTCGTTGGGTATTATCAAAATGTAATAAACAGTTGAATTTATGAATTTCTGAAGTCATGGCGATGTATTTATGAATTTGCTATGTTTGGATATACATTTCGGTTTGTATATATATACATACAATGCTTTGTGTAAATTTTACGAAATATGACACAGATGGGACAACTCTATGACAACGATTTGACTACTCCATGACTATTTCTTTATGCGTGTAAATTTTTACCGAAATATGACTGAATGGGAAAACTCTATGACAACGATTTGACTACTCCATGACTATTTCTTGTACGTGTAATTTTTTGCGAAATATGACACAGATGGGAAATGATTTGACAACTCAATGACTCTATTTAAGTCTTACATTGTCAATCTATTTGCTTAACAAAATCATTAATTTATCTCTTTACATTCTAAATAAAATGTCAGACAACATACCATTCGACCTTCAAGTTGATATCATGAATAGACTTCCGTTAAGTCTTTCTACTGCTTTAGTAGTGTCTCAAAGAGATGGAGTCTTCCAGACTTTTCCAACTTCATAGTAGCTACGGCTGTGAAACAGATGTGTGTTGTTTTAATTTTATATATACAAGGTCATGTAGGTTTTATGTTTTCGATTAATGGAAGTTTAGCTTTCACGCACGTAGATACAACTCTTCATCTTCCAACTCTTAAGCCAATTGCTACTTAGAAGGTGTCTTGGTGCTTTTCATATGGTTCAAACATGATGGTCGTTATTTGGAACCCATCAATAAAACGATCTATAGGGTTATTAGTCCCTAGCTTCTTGAATCAACCTGATTCACCAAAAATGGTCATCGGTTTTGGTATGCGTCGACAATTTAGACCTAACAATTTTAAAAATTAATTACCCGTTATACGGTGATGGGCCATGTGCGTGTCGGTGTATACCTTGAGTTCGAGGCAACGGAACCATATTGAAAATGACCTTTTTCTCGAAGAGGGATTAGACTAAAAGGTGCATTAGCGGTAGTGGGTGGTAAAATTTGGCGGTTATGAAAAATTTCTTTTCAATGATAGTATTTGGTACAAACGTATATGTTGGTTTCATTTGATTTGGTTAGTCACCAATTTACGGCGTAGGCATACCAGGAGAGATAAGGCGGTTGGGCCTCCATTCCGTATATCCCGACTACGGAACTCTATTGTAATTCAGAAGTTTCTTAGCAGATGGGTACAAAGTTTTGTGTGCATGGGTGTTAGAAATTGATGGTGCTATTGTATCATAAATACAGTGCTATTCACCTTTCCATACCCAATAGAGAATGTGGTAAAATTAGTTGGGTTTACTAAGGATGATGATCCAATTATTTAAGCTAAGATCGACCAAGAGATAGCTCACTTTCGCTACAAGTTCTACGAAGAGCAGTGTATGGCAAGACATGGGTATTGAAGCGAATGGTGGTTCATTTTTCATTGGCCCATGATTTAGTGCCGAAACGTCAAGCTTAATTCACACAAACTAGCCACTTGTGAATGACTAGCCGTAAGAAGCTTAAAACGGCTCGACCAATAATGAAGTGTAGTATACGGGTAACTCAAACGTGTTAGGTTTGAGCAGATCGTTAAAGCGGAGGTTGAATGGAATTTCCAACTCACGTCTAAAATGGGTTTGAATGAGAAAAGGGATAATATGATATTATCTAAACTACGGGATAAGGAAATCATATGGGAACTAAAATCTATGGGAAATCCTAAGAATAATGACAAACTACATAATTCTACATTAAAAGCATAAAAATGGGAATTAAACGAAGCGAATAATTACAACCAATCTAACTCCTAAAAATAACCTAAAATTACTTTTATGCTAAAAATGATATAAGAAAACTATTAATGAATTAAAACAATTTTTTAGGAATTTTCTTGATTTAATTTTAATTAAAAACTATTTATTAACTTTAAAAATAAAACTAAATAACTAAAAATTATAAAAACAAAGGGGAAAATTATGAAATTACTTTTCAAAAATCTAAAATAACACTAAAGACTTTTCAAAACTATTTTTGTATTTTTCAGATTAATTTCCTATTTTCTATGAATTTAAATCTATTTAAATCTAATTTAAATTATGAAAAATACCAAATAAAAGGAGAAAAATAAGGAAAAATATTTTTTATGCTTTTTATATTTATCTTAAACTGGGAAAATTGAAAAACTATTTTTTGGAACTTTTTCTCAATTAATTGCAATTAAAGCTATTTTAAAATGATTAAAAACTGAATTTAAATAAGAAAAATAGTGAACAGTGACCAAAAATCATGAAAACTTCAGGGAAATTCTAAAATGCTATTCTAGAGCTATGAAAAATAAGAAAACAAGGGCTTATGTGGGAGAATTCAAAGTTGCTATGTAATGCTGATGGGAAAAAGCACTTGAAAATAAGCTATTAAGCACTAGAGGGAACCAACTGACATTATAAGCTAAAGTATAGTGAAACTACTCTAAGGCAACTGTCTACATCTAATCCTAACACCTAATGAGCAGTTAACCAAGGATTAAGCCAACTGACAATATTAAGCAAATAGCAATCGCCCTAAGTTTAAGCCATTGCAACTGCTTATCTAATAAGCTAATGAGAAAACTAAAAGAGTGGTTCTAAAGACCACCAACCAGAGATCATTCACCCAAATTTACAGCTTATGAGAACTAGAAATGAAGCAATAAAGATCAAATCAAAAACAGGCCAAATGGAGCAGACTCTCTGATGCAACGAAACGATGGGCAGGGACCTACTTTTGAGCTTATCTATGAGCTTATCAGTAAAGCTAAAGCTAAAACCAGAAATGTGGTCTTGAAGACCACCTAGAAGACTGCAAGTAGACCAAATTTGAGACCTTAACTAGTTAAAATGAACACTATGCTATAGGCGCAAGATCTGTAAAACACTGTCGGACATGGTTTTGACTTTTCAAAAGCAGTTAAGACATTGACTTTCTTGAGATTTAAGATCAAATAATAGACTGATATGGATGTAAAATGATGAAATAAGACTTTCACAAGCTTGTTTAACAATTTCTAAACCTATGTGTGATGAAATCAGTAGCTAGTTACCCAGTATGCATATAAACAGATTATATGAAAAATTGACTAATGATGCATACAAGAGCAAATTAATGCAGAGATATGAACTAAATAAACTATAACAATCAAAGAACCACGATCTCTGCACCTTATTACCTCTAAAGCAGTTAACAAAAGCAATCCAAACACTCCTTCAGATGATCAAAATGCAACTCAACTCTATATAACCACGATGAGATTACGCTTAAAACTGATATGGAATGGCTAATCAAACATTAAACTTATTTAAACAACAATTTAAAAACAGATTAGAAAGCTGATTTAACTAAGTTTGACTTTGGTTGACCCGTTTGACTATCTTCAAACACTTGCAATTAAACTTAAGAGAAATAACAATCAGCTCACATAAGCTATGAAAAGCTTATGTGATCTCGATGAATCGAGGACCAAAACCAATGAGACAGTGATTAACAAAAGTTTAAGCTAACAATGAAAATGAGACAAGAAATTGAACTTGGAAATAAAGCTTGCATTAATAAATCTGAAAATACAGGTTACAACTAAGATTAAAAACAATTTAACATGACAGAAATTTAAATGGTAACATTCTTCTAAAGCATGAAAAATGGACCCAGGATTCTTGTGAGAGAGGGCTTTATATAGCCAAGCTTGAGGATTGGGAAGCTTCTGGATCATCAAATTAGAGCCATTGATCTATCTACTTGTCATCACAATCATTTCTCAGCCACAGGATCATTCTTGTGAGGTGTCTTAGCCAATGGGAAGGCTTCTTTTGTCCAGCTGGCACTCTCAATGACACACCCTCGACACGTTGTCGAGGGTTCTAGAACTTGGATAATATGCTTAGTACTAAGTTGAGTGTTTGGGATTGGTAATAAAATGGGTGGTGTTTGGTTGAGACAGGGAAGGAGATATGAGGCGCGAGGGTTTGTTTGGGTTTGTTTATTATTGTTTGAAAGGTGTTTGACCGGGTTCTGTGGCTTTAACTTGGGTAAAAACCCGGGTCTTGGGTGGTATTCGGGTTGGTTGTTTAATACTCGTGGCCGGGTAAGGTGTGGATTGGATATTGGGTTGGTTTGGTGGATAATGGGCCGAGAGATGTTAATATCTTGGATATAACTTGGACTTGAAAATTTAGGATTGGTATTGGATAGAGTTTTTAGTGTAAGGATCATTCTTGTCAAGTGTAAACATCAAGGGCCAAAAATGTAATTTATGAAAGTGCAAGGGTGACTTGGGATATTGGGAAAAGTGAGAGGTGAGGGTAATAAGGGTAAATATGGAAAAGTAAAAGGTGTGAAAGTGTCAATTTGGATAACTTGAGGGTGAATTGTGAAAATGTGGTACAATGACGGGTTTTCAGTGAAATCTCCCAAACCATGTCCCGAACTCCGCATTTTGATCTCTTGAGCATCAAAGTCTCTGAAATAGCATCCCCGGCATCGGCTTCGGCTCTCTTCTCTCTCTCGTGCTCGGTTTTTCTCCGGTTTTGGCTCCTTTTTGTGTGTTTTTAAATATCCGTACCTGCACATGCATAAACTCAAGAAAACCACAAATATTAGCAATAAACGGCCTTTCTTGGTTATTTTGGGTCTATTTTGATAAAGGAAAAAGTATGTGTTTTAGCACATACCAAAATACCCAGCGAGACCATTACCATGCTCGTGTCCTCACGCAACAATCAACTCACGCTAAAATCGAGGATTTCAATCTCTTTCTACTAAACTATTGATATATCCAAACCATCAAGTTATCTCACACAAGCTAGCCACTTGTGAATGACTAACCGTAAGAAACTTCAAACAGTTCAGACACACCAATTAGAGAAGAAGTAGTCAATGTTCGTCAAAAGAGATTAAGAAAGCCTTAATTCTAAACGCCCGTTTACCTTTTAATTCACATATATAGATATCACAATTAAGCACATCCGATTATGAATGACGGTTTGTTGAACTTTCATGTCGATCAATAACTCCAACATTTTTCAAACGACACGTTAGGTTCATGGAGTAGAAAACACAATGATGAAGTGACCATACGGATAGAATACATCGTCCTTGATTTTTCACAAGTCCCAAACTAAGCGTAAAACTGAAATCATTGTTAAGAATGACTCTAGATGCTAACACTACCCATGGAAGTTACTTGTGTAATTACCTTTGTTCCCATTTTCCTATTTCCTCTAGATTTTTTTTTATTTTTGTGAGAAATGAATTTCTTCAAATTCTCGTTTCGATAAGACTTATTCTGATAAAGATACAAAGCTAAGTCGATAATTAGTTATCCGTCTTCTCTCAAGAACCATTGTCGTAAAAATGAGGTCCACATCAAGGAATTTTATTACTAACTTTTGACTTTTTCAATTTTCAACATTTTTTTCATTTTTTTTTTTTTTTTTTTTTAAATTATATAGCACTTAAACTTTTACTTATATGAGCTGTGAACCACGGAGCTTCACGGGGTAATTCCAAGACTATAGGCTTCATGAGATGAGGATCCCGGCTGGCTAGGCTAAGACCTCATTCAATCCCGGCTAAAGATCCAAGAGTCCGATCTCGACACCAGCACTCACAACTATACTTATTACATTTCACATATCACTTATTACTGATTACTCACTTATTACGGATCCTTGATGTGTACCCAATTTTTAAAACAAAGATTCTTTTAAGAAGATAAAGAACTAACCATCGTCAAAAACTCGACATCTCTAATTATTTAGACAGATATGGGGTGAAACAATTTTGTGGGAACAAAAAGCCATAAGTACCTTCGATGGGCTCTAAAGAGAACCAACTACTCCACGCTTAGCATCTAAACTCATAAGTAACTCTTATCATTTCTCGATCTGCAAATTTAAAATCCCAAATAATGAGATCCGCAGATGCTTAGCCGATAATTTTTAGATTACCTATGGTTAAGGGAATAAGCTAGGGCTCAACACGCGGTCAGTCAAATTCCATTCCTACTCTCACCGGGAAAAAGTCAATCAAGGTGTCAAAACATATATTAACTTAGCAAATGCTTCGTCTAATGAAATAAAGTCATGCATATTTAAAGTCACTCAGGAAACTTGCAAAATCTTGGCCTTGTGAGCTAGAATTCGCATTTTATAGCTTCTAATCTAAGAGACTAGCAAACTTTTCAATCAAAAAGACTTAACAAAAGCTTACAAAAATTTTTAAATTTTTCACATTTTTGCACAATTTTTCATTTTCTAAGGAAAAACGGGGTTACGAGAGAAACACAACAGAAATAAGCAAGTGCGGTCAAATCAAATCGAAGATTACCCTACCCCAGACTAGAACGAAACATTGTCCTCAATGTTTTAAAGCAAGGGTATCACGAAAATCTAAAAGCCGTTTATTAAGTATGCTAGAAGATAAACGTTAGTCGATAAGATTAGGATATGGGATTTCCATCAGCATCGATCATGAAACTCGAGTAGAGAAATGACAAACTTCGAGCACGAGAGTCTTCATATCGGGAACATCCTAAACACAACATCACAAACAACCAAACACGAGAAATCGAAGAGGCAGACCCCTTCGCGTCACTTATTAGAAAATAGAAAGAAGATAGATGGATAAGCATGGGGTGCCTACCACGAAGCGCTACTTGTTTTCTTAACGAGTCGCTAGCGACTCGTCCCAATTCATTTGTCCTTGGGGAAGAAAGTGGTAGAGATACTAGGGTCAAAAACGGTGTCCTCATTCCCGAAAGAATGAGACTGGGCGGGTTGGGTGGAGAATAAAATGGGTCGATAAGGCATATCATGTAAGAAAGATCCATCATCCGGTGGTTTTGCAGGTGGACGAAAGGATGACGGATAGAAATGAGAAAACTCCAAGAAGGACGGGAGCTCATGGTAAAAGATAAGAGGTTTAGGCTCACAATGAAGGCATCCAAGAAAGGATCCTTATATCCAGAAATGATTTTAACAAAAGGCTCATCAATGTATATCCCGGGTTTAAAAATTTTGTCTTCACATGCGGGCTCAACGGGATAAAAGATGGTCGACTCAATAGAGAGAGGAGAGTCAAGAAGTCCATCAAGAAACATCATATCCCCCTGGGGATTCATAACAACATCCTCAATACCCGGTGGTATCAAGTCATCAAGAGCAAGAAATGAGTCGGCTTCCTCAATGATCGGGTCATTTGTCGGATTATTGGAAATATCGTTCATATCAACCTTGAAGTAGAATCGCTCAAGAATCGGAGGATAAACATCTGCCATAGTGGGACTGCCACTAATCTCTTCATCAAATCGGAAAGTCTAAAGCTCGGGAGAGAAATCACTATCTTTAACGGAGATAGGATGCGAACTTGAATTATCGTTAAGGGCTTCAATTTTGGAAATGAGAAGATAAACTCTCGATAATGTTTCACATAATGCTGGATCCTCGATCTCAATATCATTAAGCTCAATCTCTTCTTCTTCTGGCTCAAAATCATTTTCTTCTTCTATGTCGGGCTCAGAAGGTAAATCGTCGACAAAATCGATGTCTCCATAAGAATCATCATCGGAATCGGAGAACATCTCAACATGATCATTTGAAATATCAAGAGACGGCTCATCACAAATATCAACAACCCCAGACTCTCTTGGGATTGGGATAAGAATCTCAACATTAGACGATTCCGGAATAGTACTAAGATGCTCATCCCCCATTATAAGAGAATCAACGGGTTCAACAATATCCGTAGAAATATGATCATCGACCTCTTCCAAAACGTCACTTCTCTCAACCGGTGTGAGAAAAGGGGAAGGATCGGAAATAAAAGCTCGAAACGGAGTGGGATTGCCACTTCGAAGGTATATCGTCATTCGAATCAGAATCGTAATAATAGGTAGTTGGACGATGTTGGATCACTTTCGCGGCTTCTTCAGCTAATAATTCACGATATGTTTTTTTAGTAGGATCTCTTTCTTGAACAGGTTCATGAAGCAATTCTTTTAACTCTTTTAACTCTTGTAATATGTTGAAATCCTTGGTGCAATTCTTGATTATCTAGGAGTTTGTGGTTGAATTTCTTGGTATTGTGGAGGTGGGTTATAAGCATAATTGTAATTATCACAAGGAACTTGCTCGTAAGCAATCGGGTTCGCATCGACAATCGGAATTACGATGCGGACTTCCACAATACTCACAACAGTATGATTGTTGTGACGAATAAGGGTAAGGTTCATAACCAAAGGTTGAATTGTTAACTTGAACTTGACATTGAAAACCTTGGTGAGGACCACCACAGTACTCACAAGAGTATGATTCTGGCTCATGGTACAAAGGTTGGTTAGGAAAATCGGTTATCTCATAGTTAGGATTGTGGTGAAACTCGGTTCCAGATTTTCCATTGCTACAACCGGGACAATTCCAACCATATTCGGGTCCGCTGCACCATATACACACGAGCTGATAAATTGAAGAATTATCCGTAATAGGCTCGGGTTCTTGAACGGGAGTCACCTCGGGCTCAGAAACATGTTCCATCTCCCTCACCGGAGAAGGAGTAGGAATCGAGGGTTCTCTAATTATGTCATTATAAAGAGCACTCTTTTGTTCTAGCCGTGCATAAAGGCAAGCGAGATCTGGATTTGGATTAATAAAATTCTGGCATACATTACAAAATCTATCTCGACAATTATTTCCGCACCAATCACATATACATTTCAAACATCGAAATTGTTTCTCTTCCATAATGCTTTGGCAATGAAGGCAACGACGATAATTGATCGTATCCATGAGAATTAAACATATAGAGGGTAAAAGACAAGAATTATCGGGTTAAGAGGATAAAAGAAGAATATTTTTGGGTTTTAAAATTTTTGAAAACACAATCTTTTTGTAACCTTCACGTCAATCGGTGCTCGGTAGCTCTCAAAGAACGCAGCGCCTTGTGAGCGAAGAGTGGATGGATTTCTTCAGTCTGCAATTTAATGTCAAGACTTTCCTTATACCGTGTATAGGTTGTACCTTGGTGAGGCGTAACAATTAACGTTCGGGTTCTTTTGTTGGTTTTAAATTTTATGGTTTTGTAAACACTCTAGGAAGAATGTTTAGGTTTTAAATGTTTTGGATTTTTGAAAAGATATATACAAAACGACGGTAACTTCACTCGGGGAAGGATCTTCAAATGCACGCGATACGAGACGGAATACGAAAACTCGCTACAAGCCCTCCCCGACAGCGGCGCCAAAAATTGATTTAGTGCCGAAACGTCAAGCTTAATTCACACAAACTAGCCACTTGTGAATGACTAGCCGTAAGAAGCTTAAAACGGCTCAGACACTGACCAATAATAAGAAGTGTAGTATACGGGTAACTCAAACGTGTTAGGCTTGAGCCAGAGATCGTTCCGAACGAGGGTTGAATGGAATTTCAACTCACGTCTCAAAATCGGGATTTGAATGAGAAAAGGGGATAATATGATATTATCTAAACTACGGGATAAGGAAAGCATATGGGAACTAAAATCTATGGGAAATCCTAAGAATAATGACAAACTACATAATTCTACATTAAAACGCAAAAATGGGAATTAAACGAAACGCGAATAAAAAGCAACTACAACCAATCTAACTCCTAAAAATAACATAAAATTACTTTTATGCTAAAAATGATATAAGAAAACTATTAATGAATTAAAACAATTTTTTAGGAATTTTCTTGATTTAATTTTAATTAAAAACTAATTATTAACTTTAAAAATAAAACTAAATAACTAAAAATTATAAAAACAAAGGGGAAAATTATGAAATTACTTTTCAAAAATCTAAAATAACATAAAAGACTTTTCAAAACTATTTTTGTATTTTTCAGATTAATTTCCTATTTTCTATGAATTTAAATCTATTTAAATCTAATTTAAATTATGAAAAATACCAAATAAAAGGAGAAAAATAAGGAAAAATATTTTTTATGCTTTTTATATTTATCTTAAACTGGGAAAATTGAAAAACTATTTTTTGGAACTTTTTCTCAATTAATTGCAATTAAAGCTATTTTAAAATGATTAAAAACTGAATTTAAATAAGAAAAATAGTGAACAGTGACCAAAAATCATGAAAACTTCAGGGAAATTCTAAAATGCTATTCTAGAGCTATGAAAAATAAGAAAACAAGGGCTTATGTGGGAGAATTCAAAGCTGCTATGTAAACTGATGGGAAAAAGCACTTGAAAATAAGCTATTAAGCACTAGAGGGAACCAACTGACATTATAAGCTAAAGTATAGTGAAACTACTCTAAGGCAACTGTCTACATCTAATCCTAATACCTAATGAGCAGTTAACCAAGGATTAAGCCAACTGACAATATTAAGCAAATAGCAATCGCCCTAAGTTTAAGCCATTGCAACTGCTTATCTGATAAGCTAATGAGAAAACTAAAAGAGTGGTTCTAAAGACCACCAGCCAGAGATACTATAACCAAATTTTCAGCTAATGAGGACAAGAAATGAAGCAATAGAGATCAAATCAAAAACAGGCCAAATGGAAACGGCTACGATGCAATGGCTTGATGGGACAGGACCTACTTTTGAGCTTATCTATGAGCTTATCAGTAAAGCTAAAGCTAAAACCAGAAATGTGGTCTTGAAGACCACCTAGAAGACTGCAAGTAGACCAAATTTGAGACCTTAACTAGTTAAAATGAACACTATGCTATAGCTGCAAGATCTGTAAAACACTGATCAGACATGGTTTTGACTTTTCAAAAACAGTTAAGACAGTTGACTTTCTTGAGATTTAAGATCAAATAATAGACTGATATGGATGTAAAATGATGAAATAAGACTTTCACAAGCTTGTTTAACAATTTCTAAACCTATGTGTGATGAAATCAGTAGCTAGTTACCCACAAGTTATGCATATAAGAGCGATTATATGAAAAATTGACTAATGATGCATACAAGAGCAAATTAATGACAGATATGAACTAAATAAACTATAACAATCAAAGAACCACGATCTCTGCAACCTTATTACCTCAGCAGTTAACAAAAGCAATCCAAACACTCCTTCGATGATCAAAATGCAACTCAACTCTATAAACTCGATGAGATTCCTTAAAATCGATATGGAATGGCTAATCAAACATTAAACTTATTTAAACAACAATTTAAAAAGCATTAGAAACTGAACCGATTAACTAAGAAGTTTGACTTTGGTTGACCCGTTTGACTATCTTCAAACACTTGCAATTAAACTTAAGAGAAATAACAATCAGCTCACATAAGCTATGAAAAGCTTATGTGATCTCAGTAATCGGGACCAAAACCAATGAGACAGTGATTAACAAAAGTTTAAGCTAACAATGAAAATGAGACAAGAAATTGAACTTGGAAATAAAGCTTGCATTAATAAATCAAAAATACAGGTTACAACTAAGATTAAAAACAATTTAACAAGACAGAAATTAAAATGGTAACATTCTTCTAAAGCATGAAAAATGAACCCGTGATTCTTGTGACAGAGAAGGGCTTTATATAGCCAAGCTTGAGGATTGGGAAGCTTCTGGATCATCAAATTAGAGCCATTGATCTATCTACTTGTCATCACAATCATTTCTCAGCCACAGGATCATTCTTGTGAGGTGTCTTAGCCAATGGGAAGGCTTTTCTTGTCAAACGGCACTCTCAATGACACACACCCTCGACACGTTGTCGAGAGGGTTCTAGAACTGGATAATATGCTTAGTACTAAGTTGAGTGTTTGGGATTGGTAATAAAATGGGTGGTGTTTGGTTGAGACAGGGAAGGAGAAGAGAACACAGGCGGGGTTTGTTTGGGTTTGTTTATTATTGTTTGAAAGGTGTTTGACCGGGTTCTGTGGCTTTAACTTGGGTAAAACCCGGTCTTGGGTGGTATTCGGGTTGGTTGTTTAATACTCGTGGCCGGGTAAGGTGTGGATTGGATATTGGGTTGGTTTGGTGGATAATGGGCCGAGAGATGTTAATATCTTGGATATAACTTGGACTTGAAAATTTAGGATTGGTATTGGATAGAGTTTTTAGTGTAAGGATCATTCGTGTCAAGTGTAAACATCAAGGGCCAAAAATGTAATTTATGAAAGTGCAAGGGTGACTTGGGATATTGGGAAAAGTGAGAGGTGAGGGTAATAAGGGTAAATATGGAAAAGTAAAAGGTGTGAAAGTGTCAATTTGGATAACTTGAGGGTGAATTGTGAAAATGTGGTACAATGACGGGTTTTCAGTGAAATCTCCCAAACCATGTCCCGAACTCCGCATTTTGATCTCTTGAGCATCAAAGTCTCTGAAATAGCATCCCCGGCATCGGCTTCGGCTCTCTTCTCTCTCTCGTGCTCGGTTTTTCTCCGGTTTTGGCTCCTTTTTGTGTGTTTTTAAATATCCGTACCTGCACATGCATAAACTCAAGAAAACCACAAATATTAGCAATAAACGGCCTTTCTTGGTTATTTTGGGTCTATTTTGATAAAGAAAAGGTATGTGTTTTAGCACATACCAGCCCATATAAAGAATCACTAATTCTTCTTAATGAACCAAATCATACCATTGTCGTTTAGTTCGTGTCTTTACCGTTATCAATGTTTGTTTCTGTAATCTTTTTTTAACTAATCAATGTTCTACATTTTTAGCAATGTCATATTCAGCAACATGATTCTGTAATGGTCAAGTATATAAAAAGTGACATAGTTAATGAATTATTGCTCTACAATAGTTAATGAATTATTGGTCTATAAATTGTCAGCTATATAAAGCCAATTCTAGTGGTAGCATGTGTTGACAATTCCATGACATCAACGTGTATGTGTAATTTATTACACGATATATGACAAGGATTTGACAGTTAGTATTCACATACACTTGACATATATTTGACAATTCATTGACATTAACGTGTATGTGTAATTTATTACGCGATATATGACAAGGATTTGACATTCATTTTCGTACTGCACTGACATAGATTTGACAATTCATTGACATTAACGTGTATGTGTAATTTATTACGCGATATATGACAAGAATATTTTCTTTATCCCGACATGATTTGACAACACCATAAAAATTTACCTATAAAACCTCATTTACTTCTATTTTTCTAAACACATATCAACATTATTGACATTTCTACTCTCTGCAAAGAAGGTTACTCTCCACAATATGTCTCGACAAAACAATACCGGAAACACCAAACGATACAACAACTCACCATTCGTTCCACCATCCCAAAGAAGGGACACAACATATGCACCCCAACATAACGTTGGAGGTTCTTCAACCTCTTCAAACAACCCGACTAGGATAATACCTGTCCTTCTGGTATTCTTCGCCGGCTATTCTCAAAAATTCGAGACATTAGGGAAGGTGGCCCCGAATATTGTGTAGTGCCAACACAAGAATATGTAAGGAAAATAAATGAGGATGTCAAGGAGGATGATCATTTTACCCGTGGGCCATGGCTAAGTGCGATTCATAAGCTTCATAATGATGAAGATGTCATCAAATGGCTGGTTGTCTTGGCGATATAAAAAACTATTGTGTGAAAGGGAAGCTTGAACTTGTTGTAGGTGTAATCAAGACTTGTACACCTAACGCGCTTGGTGAGCTAACATTGACACTAAAAGATCCAACAGGGACAATGTCTGGTACAATTCATCACAAAGTCCTTACAGAAGAGGCATGTTACAAAAAGTCTATCAAAGTCGGAGTTGTGTTGGTACTTCGTAATGTTTCGGTGTTTACCCCAAAATCAACACCCCTTCTCTTAACATTACATTGAGGAACATGGTTGCTGTTTTCGACAAGGATACAGTTTTTATTGGATGAATCTTTACATATTCATCTCCTACTTTTAGGTAATGTTATCTATGTAATGTTTATCTAACTCAACGTCATCTATATGTAATGTTGATTTACTTGAATAAAAGTTTGAATTAACATCAAATATAAGTTAAACATATAATATAAAAATATATACAACTTCCATTAAAAATCACTCTCAATCATATCCACAAGAACTAGTCTCTCTAAATTACGACAATCGTAAAACATCTTAGAGATACTATATCTAATAGTCTTGAAAAAGCCTTCAACATCATAACTCCATTGTGGTGGAAACTTACCAGTAACAAACTCATGCATGAGCCAACAAGTGATGACTCCACAATCGTGAGTGTTAGTTTGTGATGAGTGTGTAAATACTCATCATTTTTGGTTAAATCTGAACTGCAAAACACTTTAAAATGCTCACAAATGCATCAAAATGCTGAAAATATTCCAAAATTACATTTTATATGTTTCAGATGCAAAATGTTCAAAATCAGATGAAAAATGAGCAATGTTTGCATAATTGGCGCTTTAAGGTCCCCAAGTTTCAAATTTTGTCAAAAATAGTCCCCTGAGCCCTTAATTTCAAAGAAAAATCACCAAAGGTCCTTTTAAAATCATAACTTGTCAAAATTAGTCCTTTGGTGAAAATATCAAAAGTTTTGAGAAATTACAAGTTTGGTCCTCCAAGTTTCAAAATTGGCAAAAATGGCCCCTAGAAAATTGAAAATGTCAAGTTTGGTCCTTGTACTATTGAAACTTGTCACTTTTTGTCCCTTGGAACAACTTTGTGAAAATGGCAGCCTAGGTCCTTGAATTTCAGAAATTGCACATCAAGTCCTTGTTTATTAAAAACCTTTACAAGCCCTTGACCCTTGTCACAAACCAAATGGACCACCTTTTATCCTTTGGACCCCTTTGTTTTGACCCCCCCTTTTAATATTAAAACCCGGTCAAACGATAAGTCAAACAAACACACCTTGGCGCCTTTTTCTTTCTTCCCACAAAGACCACCGCAACACTCTTCCACCCATCCCCCACTCACCCTCACATTTTCTTGTTCCCCCACCTCAACTAACCTCCAAGCAATTAATGCTCCTTCATCCCTCACTCAACCCCAACTGGTATAAAGCTTTTGGCCAAAATATAATCAAGGGCCAATATCTCTCCCAGTCATCCAATGGTCAAGAAAATGGTGGGAAACATTCAGAGTAGTGAGAGAAAGAGTTTGGGGTATAAAAGGAAGCAAAAGGAAGAGTAGAAGGGAGTCTTGTAGTTTTTAAATTTTATTAATGTCGTTTTTAATATAAAGTTTTAGTTAAGTTAAAAATCTGTAATCTTTTGTTATAATGTACTCATTTTAAGTTATTTGATCAATATAAACCATTTTCAAGTACTAATTTAAGTTGCATTATCAATTTATATTGTTGTGTCTACTGTTGCAATTTTCCATTTTAAACTCTGACAATCAAGCTTCAAATAGCTTCTTTCCACATTCATACAAGCTTATATCAGCTGGTTATAGCTTTTTATAAGCTTAAATTCAAGTTTCTAGCAAGTTTGGACATTGGTCAAAGAAAGTCAAACTGGGGCCAAAATGGAAATGAAATTGGATCTGGGTTGAAGCAGTGTTGGATTTGGTTAATATAGGATAGAGTTTATTGGTTCATAGATTGCAAGCCATTGTGGCTAGGGACCATTTGTAAGTTATTCTCAAGTTCATTGTATAATCTGTGTTTGTAGTTATCAATAGTTGAAACTGGTTTAATTAGTGGGAATTAGAGTAGGTATACTTAGTTTGATCAATTATATAAACTGGATCAGTAGTTAGTTCAGATTTAATTGCCTATCAGTGTTAAAAAGGGTGTTTGGCTCTATTGGTTTATCTGTGCTCTAGGCTTGTTCAGTGATTAAATCTTGTTGTGCTAGGCTTGTCTAACTCTTTTACACTCATATCTGTCATCACATTGCACCTTATAACATCAAAAGTCAAAATTACCTTTTAACTGTCTTAATCTCTTCACTGTTGAGATTTTGCAAAAACAAAAACTTGATTTGTGTTTAGAATTGAGAGACAAAGCTTCTTGTAACTTCATTTCATCATAATAAACCAAGATCAGTCCTTACATTGGATTCAAAGTTCAAAAAAGTCAAGATTTCATTTTTGCTTCAAAAGTCAAAAGTTGCAAATCCTGTTTTAAGCCCAACTGAAAAGATTTTTCTTTGCTTCATTTTTGGACCAAATCAATTGAAATTGTGGGTGTATAAACTTCAGTTGGTCTACTTGCTTATTACCATTTTTGTTTATTTTTGCAAATTTTTTAAAAGCTCCAAATGAGCTTGTCCTTTGGGTCTCAGTTCCCCTGTGCAACTGAGTCAGTTTACACTGACTTTGCACAGGTTTTGTGCAGGCTTGCACAGAGCTCTCAAAAGCTTGCTTAGGTCTGGATTTTGGTTTAGACATAGCTAGCCAGGTCCTCTTGAGGTTCCCACTTTTGTTTTCTATTTTCTAGCTTATTAAGTGTCTTATTCTTAAGCTGAAAGTAGTGCCCTCTAACTGTTTTTGCACATATACTCAAATAAGCCAAATCTTTGTAACTTGTAATCCAGAGGTTTAAGCTTGTTTTTTCTTGTTGCATATTGGTAATTTTAGCATTTTATAGCTTCTGTATCAAGTTGGTAGCTTATTGTGTCTTTTGGCTTATTAAAAGTGCTTATTTTTAAAGCACTTTACATTGCAGTTGCATTTTCTTACAAACAACCATTTGTTTTTCCATTTTTCCTAGATTCTAAATATTATTTTAAGCTTATCTTGAATTTTTCAGATTTTTCTAAGTTAGTTTGCTATTTTTCTTGATTTAAATCAATTTTTAGCACTTTTTAATTAGCATTTAATACAAATAATTCAGAAAAGTTTCAAAAAAATAATTTTTCATTTTTCTTAAGTTTAGATAAATATAAAAAGTCAAAAAAATATTTTTCCATATTTTTCTTAGTTAAATTTGTATTTTTAAGCAATTTAAGTAGTTTTAAATAGTTTTTAATTCATAGAAAATACAAAAATAATCAGAAAAATACAAAAATAGTATTGAAAATTCCCTTTTGTTATTTTAGATTTTTCCAAGTCATAATTTTATTTTTCTAGCTTTATTTCATATTTTCTTGTATTTTAGGCTATTATTAAATAATTAAAAATAGTTTTTAATTAATAGTAATTAATTAAATAGTTGTAAAAATATTTTTATTTTTCTAAAAATTTTCTTTTATCATTAGGATTGTAAAAATATCATTTTCATATTTTTAGGATTAATATTGTGTAAGTTTCACATTTTCATTAGTACGTCACGTAGTTTTTAATTCTAGTTTTGTAAAAACATAAAATCTAAAACATCATTTTACAAATAGTAATAGCGTTTATTTAATATTTTTTATCTTTTTACATTTTCTTTAAATTGTATTTAAGCCGTTGTAATTTATAGACTTTTTCTGTAGTTATAATAATCACAAATCCCTTTTTCTGTTCAAATCTCTCGATCACTAATCGTTTGGTGATTCTTCGCATAGCTCGCTGGGACATAACGACCCGGGGAAACCCTATACTCCCCTGATCTTCATTGCATTGGTGTTTAGACTGTTTGAAGTTTCTTACGGTCGGCCATTCACAAGTGGCCGGCTTGTGTGAGTAAACTTGACGGTTTTGCATCGATCAGTTTGGTGTGGGATCGGAAATTTTTGGTCGTTGTAACGGAATTTGAAATTGTAGTGCAGACGTCCGGTTCTTGTGAAATGTCCTAGCTCTTCTAAACATTTGTTAAGAACTCCGGTCCATTCTAGAACATACCCTCGTAAATAATCACAACGCTCCGTGCTAGGCAAAGAGTCGAGAACCTGAAAGGTGGATAACCTTAGATCAATAACTGATGTGACCCAATGATTCCCTCCTGCATTCATCGGCATCACCACCTGCGTTGAAAATATATTCAAATATATACAGTTAAATAAACTAGTAAAGCGTAATGTATGAGAAAAATTAATTATAGGTTGAAACACATTTACTTGCCCAGGTTACTTGATCCCATGAAGGGTACGGCTGCATGCTACCATCTAATGTTCCCATAATCGAAGGAGCTATTGAAAGCATGGGTACTCTACCACCATTTTCTGTGGGGTAAGTGGATGATGTCCATGATGACGATATCTGTCCATGGCGCCATCTTGCCTTCTTCTTATTAATAGCTCAACCCAACAATTCATTTGCTGAGTCAAGAGATTAAACAAAATCATTTTACGTTCTTCAAACTAATATAATCTAAACTTTTAAAAAAACATAACACTATACGTCACGTCGTCGGACAACAACCAATTTGACCAGTACTCGGATCGCCGTTCTTGTATAATTCGGAAGTAGTTGTTGAAAGAAGGTAAGCTCTGCTACCCAACCCTTTGGATGGCAGTCAAGGTATATCGGGGATGGGTTTAATAGAAATTCCTCCAAACTAACATAACGCTCACGCCTCACCTGAAAAAACAAACGATAAAATACAATATCAAACATTGTTAATTAGCAACTTCATGTTAATAAATTTTAGGGTCATTTGCATATATATCCCTCCAAATATGCAAAATTGCATATATATCTTTTGCATGCATAAAAATCATTGTACTATGTGCATCAAAAACTTGTAAGAAGGATATATATGGAATTATTCACCTTTGGAGGGATATATATGCAATTCCCCCTAAATTTTAAGGGTCCAGTATACCTTATTAGGGTCAACATTATAAACTGCAACAGGTCCGACACGACGACTACCAAAACAGGAAACACCACCAGCATACTCTTTATACTCATGAACCGCTTGTTCTTCCAAATTAAATGCTAGAATGTTCGAGGTACTCTTTTTTTGCGTCTTCTTAGCGGCACGTTTCTTAGGCAAGATTGTGGTTGGCTCTGCTCGTAAGGATATTGCAGACATTTACCGGCGACAATCCTCTTTGGTCGCTCGATCGCATCCTTAAAAAAAATAAACAATAAAAAATTTAAAAATCAATATAATTACTAATAACAATATTAACCATGAAATATTTTATGTAATTAATAGGTTACCGAGACGTCGACACCTACGTCATAGGCGTGAGATGGACCTGCCTCATAATCAACAGGCGTGGCAAAAGAGCCAAACCCAAGTGGCGTACGGGTAGCCGTATGTCCAGTGGAGGGAAGCCATGATGGACCAGTAGACTTTAACGGCGGTGTAGGTACATGAACACCGTCAAAGAACGAGTCATTCGGTGGATCGCCAAATGGACGGTCGGCATTTGGTATTCCCTGAATGAAAAATTATAATGTAGAGTTGGTTATTTTCAAACATATTTAAATATAAAAAAGATAAAAGCACGTAAACCTACTTAGGTGTTTTGAATAACAATAAATAAATTAACGTAAGCTACTTACCCCAAAATCGCCACCAAAAAATCGTGGATCAAGTTGTTTGAACTTCAAGTCATGTTCTTGTAACTTCGCCTCAAGTGCCTTCATCTGCTGTATAATTTTTGGTGCAATAGAATCGTAAATAGGTTCGTTTAGTGGAGGCTTTTTCGATGGAATTGAGGTCGAATTCCCAGCAAAATATGCTCTACTTTGAGCCCACCACTCGGTATTTTGCTCATAGTCATCCGGCATAAGCCTCATCAAAGGTGGGTTTACCTTTAAAAAACATGGACAATATACACAACATTAATAAAAACCAACAAAAAATTATAATCATATTGTAAGAAACTAAGGTCATATTTCAAACTCACATTCAATTGGTCATCCAAAAACCGGTCTATAGACTCTCTATATACCACGTTTCTATAGCTCCACGCAATTGATCAGGGATACAATCGTTTATGACAAAAATGTTGGGGTCGCACCATGAGGGAAACACTCCAATATCCACGTCTGTAAAAGGCAAATTTGTTTTAAATTTGTTAACGATATACATATACATGAACTTTGTAAATTTATATATCACATACCTTGAAGGCCCATATAAAGCCATTCAAATTGTACTTAGGAAGTTTAGTAGGATCTCTCCCCTCGGCAAAGTGCTTTGCCTGGCTTATTTGCTGCATCCTTAAGATAATTGTACAAGGTTGGCCATACGTAAGACCCCCACGGGAACACATTCCATGCATCTATATCCTCCACTAACCTAAATACAAAATCGTCGACTACATTCCTAAGCTCGGTCCCTTTTAACACCAACACTAACACGGCTATCAAACAAAGACCAACAACATCTTCGTCGCTCAAACGGCTCAACAACTCAATGTCTAGCGCACGGAACACATCACCAACTTTTATTTTTGAAGAATCAGTTGACGAAGGGAACACTCGTCTCCTAAAGGGAATAGGTCCAACTTCATAATCCTTTCTAAAATCTGTTCCAAATCTTAGACCAATAACTAGACAGAATTCCTCCCTACCAAACTGAACCTCAACCTCACCCACCCGATTAATATCACGCATACGATATCTCGAGGAACAATATTTGTATCTCCTCTACACACATGGCACTTGGTGGCATATGAAATAATGTACTAACACGCCAGACTCTTGCATTTTTGGCAAATCTAACAACCAACCAAAACATGTATCTCTAAATAATGTTTCCCTACGGGTGTTCACAATCATACTTTTAATAGCACTAATCACGGATAACCTACTCCTACATGTAATTTGGGCAGGATAATCCTAAAATAAATAAACATATATTAATACACATGCACGTAACAAATAAAAAAATACAAGTGTAAAGGAAAAAAATTGCGAAATACCCGGTGACCTTCCATATTCACAGCCATATCCACCACCACACAACACCACCACTGCACCACCAACACTTTTTTTATAACCGCCACTAAACCACCAAACTCACAAACTACTTCAACGTCACCACTACAAAACCACCAAACTCACGCACCACAATGTAACCACCACAATTTTACCACCACCATACCATGATGAACAAGATGTCGTGTATATTGGTGATGAAGAAGATGTATATTCTTTCAAGATAAAGTGAAGAAGATGTCGTGTATATTGTTCCTCATATATGTGATGAAGAAGATGTAGTTTGAATGAACTTGCAATAACAATGATACACGATATCGTGTATATATTCAAGCTTTGAATGAAGTCCATTGAATCATCAAATCAACTTTTAATTTGCAAGAACATTATTGCAAGAACATTGAATCATCAAATCAACCTTTTAATATTTGCTCTTTCTCAATGCTAAGAGATAACCCTAGATAACCCTAAACCCTCTATGCCCTTTAACGTTTTCCGGACATTAGCATGTTTTTTTCCATCTCGATGCATTATAATACCCGACATGTCCTCTATACATGACATGAGCATGTCTATCTCCATCTCGATGCATTATAATACCCGACATGTCCTCTATACACGACATGTCTCCATCTCGATGCATTATAATACCCGACATGTCCTCTATACACGACATGTCCCATCTCGTGTATTTTCTTGAATGGTACCCGACATGACCCTAAACTTTGTCCAATGTTTGACCCATGTCGTGTATGTTTTCACCATGTCGTGTATGTTTTCACACTAGATGAGATTGGTAAGAATAAAAAAAAGCCATGTCGTGTATAGACGTCCTTTTGTACCCGAGATGCTACAAATTTATTTGCAAGAATCATTTGTGGCCATACACGTCCATGTCGTGTATATAGTGAAAATATATACCCGACATGGATGGGTAGTTTTGATATTGAGAAAAAAGATGGGTATGTGCAGACACGGTATTTTGATTTTGGGTAGTACAGTAATTTTCACTTTTCTCAAACCTTTCCCCAATCTTTCAAACCTTTCCCAAATCCAAATTCGAATCCAACCCCACTTATAAACCAAACGGACCCTAATAGTTGCATGGGTAATAGTTTATGTGGTTTCGTTACATTTATACGATAAAAAAAAACTACACTTTCTAATCACAAAATCTATACTATTTATAAAAGGTGTATAGTCAAAATGAAATATTGAATAGTTGAATGTTGAAAATTAATCAGAAATGTATAGTGTAATTAATGCTCTTATTAAAACAACTCATTATTAAGTATAGTGATTTATTCATAATCAACTAAAAACATATCTACCAAATTAAATACAAACAATTAAAACACCTCAAACTAAAAAGTACAATAAAATTTTCCAATATACAATTTACACAAGCTACAACATTATCCAGAATATAAAATAATTAAACACACTAATTAATATTATATTTAAAACACCCTAAAATGAAAAGTACATGTTATTATACACATTATACAAATTAATAAAACACACAAAGTTTCATACAAGCTAACAAGTGGATGGTACATATAGTTTTGAAAACTGAACCGGACTAACGGGTTCAGCCGGGAACCGGTGTCGCCACCGGTTCGACTAACAAATAAAAGTCATCCTAAAACAAACTAGAGAGGACCCGTTGAAACCGGCACAAACTGGTTAATCAGGCCTCATCAAGATCTATTTCTCCGGTTAATCGTCACAGGGTACTCGCGTATACTATAAATAAAGGAAAAAACAAAAAGTGAAAAGTAAAAAGTTTAAACTAAAAATAGAAATGATAAAAACATATATTTCAAAAGGAAACTATTAAACATCGAAAACCGGGTTGACCTGGGAAACTTCAAACCCGACGGGTTGACCTGGTTTAATTTCACCCGTGTTCAACCCAACCCATCGGGTTGACTCGGTTTAAATCGACCCATTTTTCGACCGGAACAGTTCAACCATTTGAACCTCCCGGGTTTCAAAACATTATATTTAATCCCCAAATTTTCAAACTTTTATTAATTTTGTTTTATAGCCTATAAGCTTTTTTTATCCCTAAATGATCTGTCGCTATAAAATCTTGTTGTTATGCACAGGTACTCGTCTAGTATGATATTAAGTTTAAAAAAGAAAAAAAATCAAATTTTAAAAGATATTTCAATCATGTTAAAATTGTTAACAAACATATTTATTATATTGTCTCACATAGATAGAAGATGTAAATTATAGGCCGCTTATAATTGTAAGACTAGAATACACCGTTCGTCCCTAAACTTGGCAAGGTGCATCGTTATGGGACAAAACCCGACCTTTTCATCGCCATAGGTCCAAACTTTGGCCATTAAATGCCAGAATCGTCCCTTGACCAAGATTGGGACAGTCAAACCGATTTCCTTCGAGGGTATTATAGACCATTCACTTTTTTGACCCAACCTTCAACCCAAGGACCAATTGTGAGTATGGCTACTAGCGCTTTTCTTCGACACGCTTGCATTTAATTTCGCGGGAACCAATACACCCGCCCAACAAACAACTTTACCAATCACATAAAACAACATTATCCGAAACGATAAACGCAATCGAAATCAAGAATATAAATCCTCATTTCCAGAACTCAAAAGACCAACCCAAGTTCCAACAAAACCATGTCGATCGATCGTTTTACCAACATGCCAGATGAAGTGATCACTAACGTTTTGAATCGGTTGCCTTTGTTAGAAGCGGTGAGAACCTCTAGTTTAGCGTGAAACTGGAGGTCTAAGTGGACTTTGCTCATCGATGTCATACTTGATGAGGATTTCTTTTATTATTTAACATACGAAGTTTGATGCAGGCTTGTTAATAGATTCTTAAATCGGCTTATGGGTCCAATAAGAAAGTTTGTCTTCGTTGTAGAGCCAAGATCAATTATTGGAATAGACAACTTTCATTATGAACAGATTCATGAGTGGCTATTGTTTTGGTGACAATGGAATTGAGAGGATTATTACAAACCGGTATGGTGACGATTACGTTCCCAACCCAACTTTACTCTCGTAGTGAGTTGAAACATCTAGTATTTCATGTTTGTGCTATGGCTACTTTGGAATATTTTCATGGCTTTCCAAATCTACTGAGCTTAGAATTGATTCATGTCAATTTTCTAAGCGGTACAGTTTGGGACTTTATTGTTTGGTTGTCCCTTACTTGAGTCTCTTAAAATGAATCGTCCTAGTACAAACGAGATGAGACTATGGGATATTGCAAAACTTGGGAATTTGAAGAAGTTACATTTGTAATTAGGTCGTTATAATGTTGTGACGACAATCACAACATCCGATATCTTTCACTTGACAAGACTTCAAAATCTTGAGACCCTTACATTGGATTTTGGTGATTGTACGGTAAGAACAATTTCAGTTTTACAACTTATAATTTAACAATGTTATAGAGATATGTAACAAGAATGAAATTTAATCAGTAAAACTTCTTGTAGTTGATACATGAAGCTAACCCTAGGATGAAGGTGCCCTTTGTTTCCCTGATTAACCTTAAGTTGTCCGATGTCGATTTTGGGAATAGTGTTATGGTAGCGTTCACCATTGTAATGATTCGGTCATCTCCGAATTTGAAAATGCTAGATACGAGTAAGTGTAATCTTGTAATGCATATGTATCAAATAAAACATTCCTAAATTGGCATGTTTGTGTATCTCAACACTATTTGATTTTTCAGCCGCAAACACGCTTAGTGATCTACCTTTGCAAAAATTTCCATCGTTGTAGACAGAAACACATTCAACCATGCTGCACTTCACGGACGGTGGTGTTTCGAGCTTTTCCCGAACGAGCATGAAATAACTTTAATAAAGTGTATACTTGCGTGTTTCCGATCGCTAAAGACAATCAATATCAGGCAAAGCGATAGGAGTCACGATGGGAATGAAAATACCAGAACAACCGGGAGTTGGCTAGGAAGTTGTTGAAACTCCACCGAGCCCCGGTACCGTGGTAGATTTCTTTGACTGGTTGTAGTTTAAGTTTGGGTTGAATACCCTTGGACAATTAATGTTGCAAAATATTTTTGGTGATTTTGTACGAGAATTGTTTATATGGTTTGGTTAAAATTAGATTGTTCATATGTTGTTGTTTCAGGCGTATTGTAGGTGATGAAAGTTTGACATTCGAAAGTCAAACTTTCATTTAGCATTTTAATTTGATTTTGTAGCAAGTAAAACTGCATTTCCAGTTTACTTTAGTTAGTCAATACTTGAAAATGGTGAATGTGTTAACGTGAACGAGAAGTAATGTCGGAAGGATTGAAAACCTTTGGAAGATTAAGTGCAAAGGCGTAATGGTATTTGAAGTTTGATAATAAGGATGGCTAGTGGAATGTTCAATAATATATAGAATGGTATTTGACTTTGTAAAGTCAATATTGCAAAACCATTACTCAATATTTGTTTTGGAGTGAATTGATAATTTGATATGTTTTAGAAGTTTGACTTAACAAAGTCAAACTTCTAATGGTTTTACGTAATTGGCAACTTGAGGGACCAATTGTGTATTCTAAAGTGATTATTGGGCGGGAGTTTTAAGTATGACAACGGCAACCAAGACAAATTTAGGGACCGAGTGTGAAAAAAAGTAACTATTAGACCCTTGACCGTCTCTTACCGGAGACGATATTAACTAGTGCACACCAAACGATAAACTCATCTACCACTTTTTCTACACACAAACAATTTTCCAATGGCAGATTTCCCCATTTTAAACGAACTCATGGAGGTTCCGATTCCACAAATTTGAATGATCGTATGGCTATATGGTTTGAAGAAGAGGCTGCCCAAGAAGGGATTATGAGGAAGCTAGTTCTTCAGTGCATCCAAAGATCTGAAGACAAGAATCATCAGCGTAGGGAGCCGATAGAAGAGAATCAAGCTCGGGACCTCGTGAAATTGCGCTTGACTTGTGTGGATCGCTGACCAAAATCTAGTCGAGGCACATAAAACCAACTTGCCCAACTCATACTGATTGTTGGTCAAACAGATGAAGGTATTCGGTTCAACCAAGAGTTTGTTAAGAAAATGGCTGAACATAATGCCCGAATTTTTGGTTTTCCATGGGGTAGATAAAGGAGGTCTTTTGGGTGACAGTTTTGGGAATATAGGTTGCCAAAAAGGGTATGTAAATTAGATTTGATGTAGTTGGTTATGATGTTTAACAGACTTTAATAATGATAAAATATCATTTGGGTTATGTGTTGTTTAATCTGTTCTTGTATTGTGATATTGGGTGTATTTTAGTGTAATTAGTATCAACAAAACCAAACATCCCCTTATATCAGCAAAACCAAACAGCCCCTTTGTATCAAAGAAACCAAACACCCCACTTGTATCGAGAAAAGTAAAGGCAATGGTTTAAAAAGATGTGGTGAAATGCAAATACTTTAGCACTAAATCATAATGTATCAACAAACATCCGCTTGTATCGGCCCTAAACCAAACGGCCCCTTTTATCACCAAAAGTTGTTACAAAAACCAAACACCCCCGTATCGTAAAACATTAGAGGCAAGTGGTTTCAAAACACGGGTTGAAAATGCAAACGCTTTAGCAGTAAACAACAATGTATTGACAATGGTGTATTGTAACATCTTGAATTTTGACTTACCAAAGTCAAACAAACTTATGAAAACCAACAAATTGTAACTTACTATTTTCGTATGACTTGGGTAAGTCAAACCTATTAAGAAATGCAAAACGATTTCAAACACAATTACTTAAATAAGAACACAAAATTTTATTCATCGATTTCATGTTCTCAAGAACTACAAATGTATACTATCATCTAAACATACACTTAGCTAGACCCACAACTCTCCCTATCATCGTGTTCCTTCTTTTCCTTCCTTTCCTTAAGATATTTAAACAAAATTTCCAGATTTTTAATCCTTTCTCCCAAATCGTTAAACTTTGATAACAAGATGTCATCCTCTTCCTTCTCCTTCTTAACACCCAAACGCTTTTCATTTGGGCTTGCTCTCAACTAACTCAACAAAGCCTTCCCCTTATCGTTTTATGCCATTATTGTTTTTCTTTTTGCGTTGGGTAGAATGTCTGTTGATTGTATTTTATGGTTCACTCTTGGTCGTAGCCGATACATATATGGTTGAAAGTTGGGTTACATTTTAACTAGGTTGGGTCAAAAAAGTGAATGGTCTATAATACCCTCGAAGGAAATTGGTTTGACTGTCCCAATCTGAGTCAAGGGACGATTCTGGCATTTAATGGCCAAGGTTTGGACCTATGGCGTTGAAAAGGCCGGGTTTTGTCCCATAACGATGCACCTTGTCAAGTTTAGGGACGAACGGTGTATTTTAGTCTAATTGTAAAGAAGATTCGCGTGTTCAAAAAACATGTGTATGCGTAAATGATAAGATCGTTTATAAGCTCAGCTAGGGATCAATAACAAAGACTAATAACATGCACATCGGAATAAACTAATCAATTCTTTGTTATTGAACAAGGTTTTTATCATCATCTTTAACTAAACAATAACTACTAATTTGCTAATCGACTAACTAACTAACTATCACCCTAGGCGTCCCCTAAACGCCTGTACACACACACACACACCTTTGGTGTTCACATCTTGACACACATAAAACCTAATTCCCTGCCTCTCTTTATATACTAGAGAGTATAGGGTTACAATTGACTACTAGGGACTAAATAATAAAGTCTTCTTTAACAAGTAAGTCCCTTGTCTTTCTTTGTCTTCATAATTCCTTCATCTTTCATATTTTGTCATAATCAACTCAAATATAATTCCTAACAGTAAATAACTTTGAAAAACTTAAATAATAACTAATATATTAAATCAAATATTTAGCACCAAACACATTTGCTTCATATGGCTCTAAAAACTCATCTTCGTTTTTTGTTTTTGCGGTTGGTATTGTCTTAAAATTTCCAAAAAAGTGTGTAATATTTGTATTAAAAGAATTATTTGTTAAATTTGTATCTTACTTTAACACAGTTTTAAATACATAATATTTAAGGTCATATCTTTGATAAATCTATGAGTTTAATTATATGTAAAAAAAACTAGCTTAATGTACTCATAGAGTATTAAATTTAATTCTGTAACTTCTATAATCATTAATTAAAAAAAATACAAAAAAATAGTTATATAGCTTTAATTGTTCGTACAATTGGATTTGGTCTAATAACTCAAATCAAAAGAACTTCTTTTGATTTGAATCATTGGATCAAATCCAATGACTCACAATTGTTTATAGTTTAAATCAAAAGAATTTTTTTTTTTTTTTTTTTTTTTTTATTATTATTTTTAACTCTAGGATTTCAACTATTGTTTGTAGTTTAATTACTTGTGTTCCCTGACAATTTTGCTCTCTTGTTTTTACGATTTCAGTTACAAAGTTAGTTGATAGAAAAAGTAGCTAAATCCTATCAGTTGAAAGTCGATTTTTTTTTCAATGCTTAGAGCATCCCGTGTGGGTATGTCATTGCTCGCCGTGAGCTGAGGTTGAGCCTCGCCGTGGCTCGCTGCCATACTGCCACCTCATTTCGTGGCTCGCCGTGAGCTGCTTCTTCGTGGTGACAACGAGGGCAATTTTCTGACAAAGGTGGGGCCCAAGTGTGAGATTAATCCTTTTTTTCAATTTATAAATGGTTTGTGGGTTGTGTGTGTGAGAGTATGTGTGCAGCGTGTGTGTGTGTGTGTGAGAGTTGTAGATAGTGGTGGTGGTTTATGGTTGGTGGTTTGTGGGATGAAGATGGTGGTTGGTGGGATGAAGAAGATGGAATATTTTATGTGGGATGAAGATGGTGGTTGATCTGTAGATCGATTATTTTGATAAATGGTTTTGTGATGAAGAAAATGGAGTATTTTTTGTGAAAATGTAAAAAAATAAATAAATAAATAAAATAAAATAAAATGAAAAAATAAAATTGTAAATGTGAGACTCAAATGAAGAGGTTGAGGTTTATTATGAGTGAGAGGGTTTGTTGTGGTTAGTTATGCTGACGTGGCGATGATGAAGAGGTAACCCCTCTTCACCACATTTGGTGCTCTTACAACAAAATAAAACTTTTCTCTGCTATATGTCACGGATCTCAAACTACATCAAACCTTAAATAGTTATGATTTATATGAGTATTTTTTGTTTTCTTTCAAAGATAATTTGAAGACCAAAAAAAGAAAGATAAAAATTATTTCAATTTTTGAACTTTATGTAGTGTCAACTTGAAATGCTCACATGTTCAAAGTTTGTTGCCGATTGTGCAAAGAGTAAATTGCAAAAACTCGTCTTTGTGGTTTGTAGTTTTGTACAACTTGAAGATTCCATCTCTATTATTACAAAAGTGCACTCGGCGATATCCTTCTAAAGAATTTACAAATGCGCTTTCGGTCTCTAAACAAATTAAATGGTTAAAATATAAAAAAAAAATTATCAAAATATCACTTACTATAATAAACTTACCAAAAACTACCTGTTTAATTCTAATTACAAAAAACTATTAAGAGCGCGTTTTTGATATGTCCTCCCTTCATTTTTGCGCTCTTTATGGCCCCAACTCATATTAATTAAAAAATACAGAGCGCAATGTTTTTGCACTTCTTATTAAATTTGCGCTCCCATCTCAAGTGAAAAAAATAAAAAAATAAAAATAATAAATAAAACGTTTTTTTTTTCTTATTATTATTATTTTTAATTAAATGTAACTTATCTACCTCATTCAATATATATTTCATTAAATTTTCATCTACCCCATTTTTAGGGATTTACGCAATATTCATCTTCTTGAGCGCAAATCCGGTCCCCATTTTCATTTTATTGAGCCCAAAAATGGTGTTCGTGTTCTCCTCCAACATTTGATATATTCCCATCCAACCAAATCAATTTAGTTGTTCCATATTGGTCCTCGTATGGGAATGTTGGTTCCCATTCAATTTGTGTTTTTTGTTCAAGAATGTTGGGTTAATGAGATGAGTGGAATGGTCTCCATTTAGATTTCTTGTCTCCTGTTTTGGTTTTTTTGTTGTTCAATACACTATTTTTGTCATAGTTTTAAAATGGCTAATGCTATCGAAAGGCCTTGTAAGGTATTAACTTGTTAAAATATATATATATATATATATATATTAGAATCTTATGGGAGCGCAAAAACTTGAGGGAGAGAAAAATATTTGCGTTCCGTGTGTACGTGTCACTCTCCTGTCCACATAATCTTCAAATTGGGAGCGCAAAAAAGGTTGAGAGAGCAAAAATTTTGCGCTCCGTGCCACTAAACCACATAAATCCTCAAAATTGAGAGCGCAAAAAAGGTTGGGAGAGCAAAAATTTTGCGCTCCATGCTACGTGTTTAGTTTAGATGTGGTTTTAAAGTACACGTGTAACGATCTAAAACAACGAGCGCAAAATTAATACGATTTTTTATGCGTCTCTTCTGGAATATTTCCCTTACATGGACCAAAGTGAAAAGAAAAAAATAAAGTAAAAGTATTTTAGTAATTTAACTTAGGGGAAATAATGTAGGTAATTGCCTACATTTTCTTTGAAAAAAGGGAAAAACATGGGAAAAATATGAATCAGTGACTTACTGCATGGATTGAACTGTAAATTTGTTTAAAATTTTTACAAAAAAAATATACACAATTTCCTATATTGTAATGTAGGCATCATTTCTCCTTTAATTTTAGTCAGTGATCAAATATGCATTTGTAAGTTTTTGACAAAGACAACAAGTCGACAAGTGCATTTTCAAAAACATAAGAATTGAAACTGCAGCTGGACCAAACCACAGGGACGTTTTTTGCAATTTACTCTTGTGCAAATGACATCTCTCCCAATACGTCTAAAATCTGTCATTGACTAAATCCAGCTTTTTGTCTACTTTTATTGCATTATTTTTGTACTATTACACCCAAGAAATATAGTAACACTCTAGATTCTTCAAAATTCCATTTTCAAACCACCAAATATCCCACCGCTTTCATTTCTCTCAAAACTCACAAACCCACCATGGAAAACTACCCTCCAAGATCAACATCCAGACCAAGATCATATAGCTACAGTGATGAAGGTGACATGCAGATAGAAAGATACTATGGTGGAAATGGGTCAAAAAGAGCAAATTTTGAGGACAACCCACCTCATAATTTCAGGTCTTATAGTGTTTCATATGGTGCACCACCTCAAACTAACATGGATCTTGTTGTTGCTAACAAGTTTGGCTTCAAGAAAGAAAAGTCAACTGCAAAGTCATGGAGTTTTAATGATCCTGAGTTTCAAAGGAAGAAAAGAGTTGCTAGCTATAAAGTTTATTCTGTTGAAGGAAAAGTCAAAGGGTCTTTTAGGAAGAGTTTCAGATGGCTTAAAGATAAGTACTCAAATGTTGTTTATGGATGGTGGTAGTTTTTAAGGTTTTCGGGATTGCTAATTGAAAATAGATTATGTGTTTTGAAATCGTCATAAAATTAGATAATCTGTTTGAAAATGCAATCCGAAGTTTATTTATTTATGGTGTAATGTTATTCATTTTTATTTTCTTGTTGAATTGTGATATAAAGGTAGAAATTTTAGTTGGGAATAGCTAGTTGTACCAAATGTCTATCTTTTAATTGGTTTTCTTGTTTGCTATTTGAAAATTGGAATAGATGTTTCATGTTTATACATTTGTGAATGTGTGATTGCATATGATGGATTTTGTGTTTGTTCTTGTGTGGAGAAATAGATGTTAATTCGCGTAAAATGACTTAAGGAGTGTTTGGGATAGTGTTCGCGAATTTGATTAGCTTATTTGTGCGTTTTCATATTGCAGATATTAGCTATGAGTGTTTCCATTTGTTGGCCAGGTTATTCAAAAACACAATCCTAAACGTCTAGACTAAATTTAACAAAGAATGCTACTGGTATAATTTTGGTTTCAGTTTGTAAAAAAAGATTAATCTCTTTCTCGAAAGATCCCTGCATTATTTTCTTGTTCTTTTTCGGATTTTGCGTTGTGAGGAGTATTGTGAATATAAGGCTAAGACAGTGACACACTCACCAACAACACGTCGCTTTTCTCTCCAAATAATTTATGACCAGGGATGCCACAGTCGATGACCGATTTTTTTTTTTTTTTTTTTTTTTTAATTCAAACATTTTAAACAACAAATTTAAAATTCATTAAAATAAAAACATTACAATATATTAAAAATAAAAACGATACGAAATACATAAATCATAAATCTAATCTAAATGCTCCCCGCATGCAGAGTCATACGAGGAGTCCGATAACGTAATTCCTCGTCGCGAGCCAAATCTTCCTAGTCTAGCAGAGATTCCTCAACAAAGCTGGCAGTCGAAGTTGATGCACTTACACCATCTTTTTCATTCTCCCGATAGCTCCAATTGATTTTTGTGCTGATGTTGTTCGTTATCTATTGAACACACTCCCACAACTTGTCAGCAATGTCGTCGTCTTTGCGGGCTTTATCCATCAAAAATTTGTCGATCACGGCTTTTCGTGCAGGCGTAATATCGTTGCAAGTCGTGTAGTCCGCTCTCATCACGTTGCTTCTCGCCTGCCGCTCAAACAGATGGATAACGTCTATAATAACGTTTTTTCGAGCCACATCATCTTCTTCGCATTGTTTGTTAACGTACATTTTCATATCTTCAACGGAATGAGGGAGACGACAATTCATAATAAATCTTGTGTTTGAGGATGAATTGTGTTTAAAATTGTGTGTTTAGAAGTGTGTTTGATGTTGGTATTTATAGGATGTGAAAAGTGGTAAAAAAAAATTTTAAAAAAAAAGTTTTTTTTTTAATAAACGGTAACTGAAAAAGTGGTAAAAAGTTTGTGTTTGAAATCGGTTGAAATTTCAACCGATGTACGATTTTTTTCCCCTCGGCCGATGTTACGACCGAAAGTCCACAATGGAGAACGACCTATGTTAAATCGGTCATGTTGTGAATTTTGGGGTGACCGACCGATGTGTGGGGCGTGATTGTGCCCAGCCTAACAGTAGTTAGTGATTAGAGTTTTTCCAATGGAAAACAGAGAATAACATATCAAAAAAGTTAGATAACTAAGGTACACATTGTTCTCTTTAGGATTTTAGTTCATGGATCTACTTTGGTTAGCCGAAAAGACTCGTAAGGGAATCGGAACATACTCAGATAGCAGAACAACGAAGGCGACCGATCCTTCAATCGGGCCATATCCATTTACTGGAGAACGAGCATTGTTCTCTTTAGGATTTTAGTTCATGTTTCTTCAATTGTTTAATTCTTGCTATTATATTTATGCTGTTAACAACACTACTTTGTTTATTTGTACAATCATTCTCACCAGCTACTAAAACTTAAAAAAATTTGGTTTGAAATTTAGAATTGAAAGAATGGACATCAGCATGCTTAGACTTCATTTTGTTTTTTAGTTTTTGTTCATTTCATGTGAGATCATGATATGATAGCTCGATTCAATCTCTTTGACATCCTGAGGTTTGGGCACACTTTCAGATCCAGTCATCAATGCCACATCAGCCTTTCACTCTCCACCAGACACGCATTTTCTCACGGTCAATGACCATGTTTTTTTTTTTTTTTAGTATCAAACGGTAATATATTTTTTGTATTTGTGTGTTTGAAAGTATCGGTCGAAATTTCGATCGATTGTGTATTTTTTCCTTCGACGACCGAGATTTGACCCACGCTCCACAAAGGGATCAACCGATTTAAATATCGGTCAAATGCAATGACCGACCGATTTAATTTGTTCGACTGCGTCTAGCCTGAATAGATGATGGCATTCTAAAGCTACCCACAGTCATGACCTGGGTTATCGGGTGCCACATCAACTTTCTATCTCCGGCGACCAGACACCACCAAGTTGCCACAGTCGTTAACCGATTTTTTTTCAAACATTTTAAACAAAAAATTTAAATTCATTAAAATTAAAAGCATTACAAAACTAAATACAAATAAACATTAAAAACATTACGTAAATTATTCAAATAACGTTAAAAACATTACAAAAAATCTTCATCGTCTTCCTCATCGTCATCGTCACTATCGTCTTCATTCTCTTGATTGACATGATTTCGAAGATTTCTCCAAATGTGTTCGATCAAATCAGATTTTTAGTGTAGATGAGTTGATGAGTCCATTAGCTCCTGAGTAACTACTAACGATTCTTCATGCGATCTTAAGGGTTCGTGATCACGATGGCCCTCATCTTCGAACCATGTAGGACATATCGCCCGTTGCTTGTGTCGGATGATCACATTATGTAATATGATACATGTATACATAATATCTTGGAAGATCCTTTTTATACAACCCTCGAGCAGGAACTTTAAGCATTTTCCACTTCTTATTTAACACACCAAAAGCCCGTTCCACATCTTTCCTTGCTGCTTCGTGTTTCCTCTTGTACAATATTCTTTTTTGATTACCCGTGAGAGGATTTGAAATGGACTTAATAAGAACGGACCATTGTGGATATATCACGTTAGTAAGATAATATCCCCTTTTATAAGGTACATCGTTAGCCTCGAATTCAAGGTCTGGTGCTCTCCCGGATTTGATATCAATGAAAATAGGGGAAGGACGTAAAATGTTTACGTCGTTATTCATTCCGGAGACACCAAAGTACTGTTGGTGTGTAACTCCCAGAACAGGGTTAAGATAATCAAGGTCAAAAGAGATATCAAATCGTAGAAACAAATACCACTAGGTGGTTACAGGATATCACTTGGAATCGTGTGATCACTTTCCAAAGTAAACTATTCGACCCTAATGCCTGGGTTACACGAATATCTACTTGGGATAAGACCAAATGTAGTTATAGAATTAGGCACTATTCAATAACCCTTTTGCTTATAAGTGTTAATCGTTTTCTGTGTTTTTCTCATGCATAATCATATCTCTTATTTATAGGAGATTACTCTTAGCTAGTCAAATGGAATTATGAGTATTAATCGGCCCATTAATAGCCTCATAATTATCCCCATTATAGCCGTTAGTGGTTACATGACCAATTAAACGTGGTCATTATGCAGTTGTAACTGCCACTTGAATAGGTCAAAGCCCGTTACAAGCAGTATTTTCATCAGTACTTTCATAGCACTAGCAGTGGATACACTACTTTAGTGGAAACATCGCCGTGGAAACACCGCTTCTGGAAACCACAAGCAGTACGTTCCACTAGCACTACCAATACAAACCACTATTAGAGTCAAGGTGTTCATGGACCTTATGGGTGTACACTCCGTACCTCCTAACCCATTTCCAGGTGTGAACTAATCCCACAAGTTCACTAAATTTTCCAACAATCTTCCCCAAATTTAGTTCACTTCCTTTGCATGAAAAACAAACATCAAGCAAAACATGTATATAAACGAAAATGTCCTGAGGATTGAATTTTCATCTTAGTAAATTACACGTTCAAATATTCGAGAATCAGGGTGTTCTAAGAATTGAACCCTTCAACCCATTTGAATACCCAAAGATAAAATACACACAAGTTTTCAAACACTTATCAGCTCCCGACACTATACAAGCCATGTGTCCATATCCAAATTCATAAATGTTGTAAAAGCTAAAAGTCCAAAAGCTCCCTGAAGCGGCAAAACTTCAACATTTATATAGGTGGTTCCTCTTTATTCAGGCTCCTGCCAAACACTTTTTCAAAGAAAATTAACCATTAAGAAGTAAAGACTTCATCCTCCTTTCAGAAGTTCGAGCACAACCTTGGGATGTAAATAAAACATGTGCTCAGTCCACTAATGTTCAGCCCACATTGAACTCAGCTCCCAAGTTTCCTTAGGAGGGAGTTGGGTATCCTAGCATTCAGTGACTAAGTTGGACTTAAACCCATCCCTTTAGCAGACTTTATAACCAAGTCTCTAGCCAAACCCTTCGTCAAGTGATCAGCTAAATTTTGTTGAGATCTAACAAACTCTATAGATACCACCCCATTCATGATGAGCTCACGAATCATGCTATGTCTGACACCTAAGTGTCTAGACTTACCATTGTACATCTGGCTATAAGCCTTAGCCAATGTAGCTGCACTTACACAACGGATAAAAATATGTGCTATAGGTTTAGGCCACAATGGAATCTCAAGAAGCAAAATTTTCAACCATTCAACTTCTTTACCATCAGATTCCATTGTTGAACTGGTGATGCAAGTTTGCTTCTTGGATGCCCAAGAAATTGCACCTCCACCAAGTAGGAATACCCAGCCACTGGCAGAAGAATTGTCTTCTGTTATGATCCAACTTGCATCAGTATCCTTCCAACACGATGGGTAACCAGATATATGAGAGACTATAATCCATAGTTCTCTTCAAATACTTCAAGCCATTTGAACTGCTTGGCAGTGATGAGCACTAGGATTACTAGTATACCGCCAATTTTCCCACCTGCAAAACCAATATCGTGTCTTGTACAAGTCATGGCATACATCAAGCACCAATTACCTAGAATACTCAAGTTGAGATACAACCTTGCCATTATTAGGCATCAACTTCTCACAAGTATTCATAGGTGTACTCACAAGAGTACAATCAAAGTAATTGAATTTCCTCAACACCTTCTCAATATAATGAGACTGAGAGATAGATATTCTCTTACTTTCATGTTTAATCCTTATACCAAGGATAACATCAGCCTCCCCCATGTCCTTCATGGAGAACCTTGATGACAAAAATTCCTTTGTCAGGTCAACCTGATTTTGGTCAGTGCCAAAATCAACATGTCATCAACATATAGACAAATGATGACTCCTTTACCAGATTCATCAAATTTGCTATATACACATTTGTCGGCTTGGTTAAGAACATAACCACTAGACAAAACCACTTCATCAAATTTTTAATGCCATTGCTTAGGTGTCCGCTTTAGTCCATAAAGAGACTTAATCAGTTTACACACCTTGTTTTCATTGCCTAGCATGATGAAGCCCTGAGGTTGGTTCATATAAACCTCCTCTTCCAATTCACCATTCAAGAAAGTTGTTTTCACATCCATCTGATGAATAATCAGATTGTGAATAGATTCCATAGCAATCAGCAGTCTTATGATACTGATACGAGCTACAGGGGCATAAGTATCAAAGTAGTCTATCCCTGACTTTTGTTTAAAGCCTTGAATGACTAGTCTAGCCTTGAACTTTTCAATAGTTCCATCTACCTTCATTTTCCTTTTGAAAATCCATTTGCAACCAGGTGGTAGATCAACCAACACCCAAGTGTTGTTGCCCATGATGGAATCCATCTCATCATTGATTGCTTCTTTTCAGAAAGCAATGTCCTGGGACTTCATTGCTTCTTCAAATATATTGGGATCATCCTCAACAATGAAGCAATAAGAGTATTAGTCTGAGACCTCATTCCTTGTTCCTTCAACTAAGTATAGTTGAAACTCAAGTCCAAATGACTTTGGAGTCCTGACCCTTTTGCTCTTTCTGAGCATAGGTTCAGGTTATTGAACCACAACCTCATCAGGGACCACTGATGGTTCATCATCAAGGACCTCTGATACACCAGTGCCATGAGTTCCATTAGGAATCCTCACACTTGGTCTAGGAACTGATGATAATCTATTTTCATCAAAGTTTGCATCCCTTGATTCAATTATGGAGTTAATTGAAACATATTCATTAGGTTCAATAACATAGAACCTAAAAGCCTTGGAATGCTCAACATATCCAACAAAGATGCAATCAACACCTCTTTCACCCAAAGTCTTGACTTTGGATCGTGGAGTCTTACAAAGTTCTACAACCCCACCCTAAGATAGTTCAGGTTGGGTTTCCTTTTAGTCCAGAGTTCATAAGGGGTAACCTTGTTCCTTTTTTGGGAACCCTATTTAATAAATAGCAAGTCACAACATAGCTTCACCCCGTAACCCTTGACTCACCTGAATAGGACAACATGGAATTAATCATCTCCTTCACAAGACTGTTTTTCCTTTCGAAATACCATTTTGTCGAGGAGTATAAAGGGCGCCGTTTCATGGATTATACCAACAGACTGAAAATACAGAGTATCCATGTACTCACCTCTCCTATCAGTCCTTAATCTTTTGATCAAAGACCCAAGTTGTAATTCAACTTCAGTTTTAAACACTTTGAATTTATCTAATGCTTCATCCTTGGTATGTAACAGATAGACATAACAAGACCTTGAAGCATCATCAATAAATGTCACAAAGTACTTCTTATTTCTCAAAGAAGGAGTGGCATGCAAATCACACAGGTCACTATGTATAAGCTCCAAGACCTTAGTCTCACGACTAACATCTTGAAAAGGTTTCTTGGTTATCTTGGTCAACATGCAAGTTTTACACTTTCGTTGTCCATGTCAAATCAGGATCAACCCATCCTTAGACATATCTTGCATCCTTTTATAGTGTACATGGCCAAGTCTTGCATGCCATAGGGTAGAGTCAGTCAGGTCATAGGTGGTCACAAAGGCATTGAGAATAAGACCTCTGCATATGTAGTCATCATTCTCCCATTTGCTCCTTCTCCTGATCTGCTCCACAGTAGCATCATCCCCATCATCAGGAATAGGAGTGGTTAGCACATAAACCACACTCATGTTTGACAGCAAGAAGTGCATCTTCTTCTGCCATCTCCTAAAGTCCACCCCTTCAAACTTATCAAGCTTGGCAAAGTTTGAAGCCATGTGTTTCATTGCAGCAGCAGCCATTGATTATCAAAAAAATAGTTTACTTTGATTGTAAAGGTGATGATGAATATAAATAAACATATTAAAGTAAATAAACGCAGCGGAATCATCACCAACAACGGATCCATATTGCCATATGATCAATCAAATAAAACATAGATAAGGTTTATACCTTTGTAGCGTGATTCCGGTTACGAGACACCAATCACCTCCACGAATGGAACCAAGAAACCAAAAGACCAATGAGGTTGGCCTTTCCCAATGTTTGAAACACACTACACGTCTAACGATCACCCTTTGATGCTAGTCTTAACCCTTGTATCAATCCTTGCACAAGACTACTCTTAGAATTATCAAGGAAGGAAAAACCAAAAACAAAACCCTATGTGTGTTTGTGTTTTTAGGCGTTCAAAGAGAGGAGGGGAGGAAGAGGTTTTTAAGACCAAATTGTAACTTACCAATTATCATCAATCATCATCAATTCTCATCAATTAGTATTAATGCTAATTGATGTCAAATCATAAGATACACATTAGGCCCTTCAAAGTCCAAATACTCCACTTTACCCCCTTATGTAACAAAGGTTATACATAATGTAAATACGATAAATACATTATGACAATGGTGTCTAAGTGTATATGTGTGTGACCCCATATGCTCACATATGACTAGCCATATAATTATTTATTATGACACGAGCATACTCTAACAGCTCCCACTTGCGACGTCATAATAGATAAGTAATTATACAAGCAATGGTTAGCGTCTAGCAACACGCCAATGCCCCTAGTGATATGTGAGGTCAGTTTCTTAAACATTTCATTAAATGGTTTATATGTCATATATCCCTTTGTTTCAGATACCATGTTGAATATTAGACATGGATCAAAAGTCATTCTAATTGTTCAACTATTATGTTCTCGATCTTGATATTGAACAAGATTACCAAGTGAATTAAGATTCATCTTAATCTCATTTGGGTACGGCCATACAAACATCTGTTCAAATCATCGAGGGGCCCAATAGTATCTAACTCCAAACCATGTGGAGCAACAAATCCTATTTTGATGCGACGTGTCATTCATGTGTTTCAAATCATTCCTGATAGTGGCCTTTATAACTACCTTATTCAGGACAACGTTTAACCATATCAAGGAATGAAACTCCACACATGCAAGACCTGCTTGCATCTCAAGTCTAAGGATAATAGACATAACCATTTTCGAGATTCACCATTTGACGCCGATCCATGCAATGAATACTCGTAGGTTGGGTCAGTCCAATGCTCATCACCATGAACAACATGTGAGTTTGGCAAAATAGTCACCAACACACTCACAATTGCCTTAATTCGATGATACTCCCATATCGTCAACCGACAATGGACAATTTTAGAATAAATAAATTATTCATGGATTAAACATGCAAATATAGAACACAATAGTATGAATGAATACGATCATACCAGGTATTTCAATTCATTATATATATCACTGCTTAATGTTCCATTATCCAAATACTAAAAACAGATATGCATAAGACTACATATAGGTCAGAAAACCACTGTTCCCACCATGATCAAATTATGTTGTACAAGACAACAAGTAGTCATCTGAGTAAACCTTGAGAATACTTGTTTCAAAATCCATGAAAGGTATGATGATTGTGCTTTTGTATGTGTGCATTCAAGTACAATACTAGTATTGCAACAATGCATTCCATAGGGTGTTTAAAGCTAGCAAAGCACCTACTTTAGACATTCATCTAACTCAAACTGTCAAGTATTCTTATTCTTTTAATGTATAATGCATTAATGCTCTTAGTCGAGCACATCTAGTCAACAATGTCATCATTCATGATGATATGCTACCATGACTAGGTTTGAGCATCATTTCAGTTAAATAAGAATCAATGTATGCAAACGACAGAGATCCTCAAATATCCGTAAATGTTGAACATATATATTGTCCTTTGCAAGGTCCATTAGAATGTTCGTTTAACAATTATCTAATGACATTCACTTAGATATTTGTTGTTATCAACTCATCTTGCATTCGTGCAAATGATATAATTAGTCCAATGCATAATATGATATACATAATGAATCCTTTAATTAAAGTTAAGGTTTCTATTCATGCTTTCAATCTCATCAAGTAAGATTGATTATTGAGATTCCCCTCAATATTATGTCATATTGTGTCAGACTTAATAACCGCTTATGTTTATTTAAACAAACATATGTAACAAGGTTGCATGTTTTATTTTCTAAAACTCTCAAGAGAAACTTCATTCCAAACTAAGGAATAAAGTCTAGCTTAGATGGAATAATGTTTCTAATATGTTATCAACATATGAGATTTAAGAAAATAAATATATTGCTCCCACTTGCTCTTAGTGAACTTCGTCTTTGGTCTTATTTTAATCAAAATCAAAATAATAAAGATCTCATTCGGAGATGCATGATCTAATCCACACTTGGATTCTTGTATCTTGAAGACATAATAAAGATTATATAGATTCATAAACCCTTTTGAATACACCTCGTCCTCGCAAATGTATTTAATAAGAAAAGAGTTTTGAAATCCTATTGTCATATTTCATTTTCATGAAGACAAGTATGACGATTCATCATCTTTATACATTTAATATCTTCAGTTAGGAAGATTTAATCATAGTCAATTTCTTGAGTATGAGTAACTCCTTTCACTACTCATGAATTAAATGTGTGTACAAGTTTGTCCTTTTGAGACTTCTCATTGAGAACCTCATTTTTAACCTCACAGTCTAACTGATTGGTAAGAGATCAATCAAGCTTCATGAGTGATTGTCTTCCATGGACTGCATCTTATCATTCATAGCTTTGAGCCATTCATCAAATTCAAAATCTAATAATGCAGCTCTTAGTTAGCAGGCTCACAATGACCCTCTAACTTATATCCCTTAGCATTGATATAAGACTATATCATTAGGGTGCAAGAAGTTTCCTTCCGGATCTATGAATGAGAGATATCATACTATGGTTTAACATATGCATGTTCAACCTTAGAGTGACATCAGCAAGTGTACCTAGAAGGTTGTGTATATTAAATATTGAACAACTTCAAGATCTAAAGGTGCTCCCACTTGCTTTGTACATAGAGACTAATCTCTAGATACACAACATCTTGAGAAACAATAAATTGTTTTCAATTGGGACATCCAAAATACATTAGTAGTTCTTGACTTCGGTTTGTTAATTACTTACTCTAAGGTATTTAACAAATTAAGAACTTCAATCAAGACATAATGGAATTCATCCCATTCCATAACACAATGGCGTCTTAAATACCTTCCAGATTGGAACCATATTGAGTGTACCCATGGCACATTCAATTTTCTAACCTTAATAGCTTTGGAGGTAAGATAGTTTAAGTCATCAAAGATCAAACAATATCAATAGAGCTTGATTTTCCATGATGGACATACCATAATGATGTGGTATTCCATGAGGATTGATGTTGTGAGACTATCCCATAACTCATTAGATGAACTTATACTCTTCGGCTTACGTATCTGCCAAACAAGTCAAACCGGATGGCATCAACAGTGTTTTCACCCATTGCATATTTAATTTATAAGTTTTTGACCAAGTCAATAACTTCATGTGCATGTTTTGACTAGAAAACATAAACATTTAATATTTTACTATACGCCATACGTCATTTACAATTTAATGACTTCATGTACATGTATTTAACAAGAATACATAACAAGTTAACGTCTTACTTTACGTTATAAGTCTTTCAACAATTAACAGACTTGATGTTTAAGTCTTTACAAGAGACCTAAACATATTCAAGTAAAACAATTTAGAGTGCCGGCTCTTGTCCTCAATAGTAATTTCAAGTTAATTTCATACTTCAAGATTATGAATTTACAATAATAATACATAATCATATTTCTTTGAACAATTCGGTGAATATGTTGAAGTAGCTTTTCATATTATCTTGACATTTGTTCTAATTAGGGCAACTTACATTTTATGTGTAGAAGTCCTAGTAGAATATTAGTTTTCTTACCTTTGCGTCAAGAAAAACTATTTGTTATACGTTGTACCTTGCACACAATGAAGATTTCTCCCACTTGTGCACGGCACAACATCATGCGTAATATGATAGTGTCACATATATGATTTTATACAAAATAAAAATATAGATATGTAGAACTTTATTGTTTTAATAATGAATCATGCATAACAATATATTGATAACATTTCAGAAGCAACATGAACGCGACAAGTTATCTAATAAAATTAATGCAATGGTTCTTATATAAACTATGATGCTTCACGTGTGGAAAGTAATGTATTATTTCAAGACAATCAAGAAATAATATGGGCAGCATGCAAGGTAATAAAGATTACGGCTCCCACTGGATTAGACAACATTACATGTGTTTCGTCACCATAATTAAAGTCACATAGCTCCCATTGGATTATACAACATTATAAATGTTATGTCACCAGTGGAGACTGAGTGTCGATTGGATACTTTCCTTCTTTCTTTGAACATCTACACATTATTGCTAATGTGAGTCACTTGGACTAGTAAACATGTACTTAGATATTCAATGAAGTGCATCAAGTTCTAACATATAGATGACGGGCTAGCCATCATTGTTATTTTAACTTGAAAATAGTCATGCAATTCCTCCATAAGGTCTATTTTACCACAAGGGTGTATAGTACCTTATTAGGTTTATTGGGTTAAGATAATTGCTAGGTAATCATGCTAGTAATTGTCTTTACCATTTTGCGGTTTATTGATATTTCCATCTTCTAATTATTAAAACTCATATTATTTTGGTAGCTATAGAAAACGTGTTCTCTAGTTATCCAAATATCTTATCTTACTTCAATATTTCAGAACCGGAACTAGGGTTATAAAACAAACTTGAAAGAATAAGATGTGCAACCATACTTAACCGTTTTGACTTTTGCAAGACATCACGATTTCTAGAGTAGGTGTTCTTTGAGTTTGATTAGATTTTGGACAATTCAAATATTCCTATTATGCCATTTCCTCATAAAGAAAACAGATAGGAACAAGTCTCTTTCTTACAAGAAAGAAGTACTTAGTTTTCTTTTTAACAAGAAAAGAACAAACTTTTGTTTACGGATGTGATGCATTATATCATTAATATGAATTTACAAAGTTCAATTTTTAGTATTTTCGATAATTATCCTTTTACAAATTAATTACCCCATGTTTAAAACAATTAATTTACGAAAAAAGGCTAAGATCCACATTGTGCTTCTACTATCACATCAGTTGATCTGCTAGCAATAGTAGATTCAATTGGTAGGCAACGATCACCAATTGCATTACATGTGCAACTCTTAGATCCTTATGGGACTCATGGCACTAGTGAACAAGCATCTAGTGTCAAGTAGGCATGTTTAGTCCCATCCTTGCCTTGGGTCAAGGTCTCACCGCTTAACTCGATTAAGTCATCCAATTTGAGAACGTGTGAAAATATATCTAGGTCCCACGCATAGACAATAATCACCTTGGGTTACAATTCAACCTAGGTCCCACGGATAGGCAAAAAGTAATTGCAAGTGTTCTCAAGCGATTGGACGGCATGACTTAAATTTGTGACGGGTAAAATATTTTGATTTGAATCAAAAAGGTGTACGAAGAAGCATGCATTCATTCTTCGTAGCACAAGTTAAAAACTTTTCTTAACTTAAGTCTAATCATTGTTTTAATTTATGTGTGTCAAGTTGTCCATTTTCAAGTCTAATATAGAACCTAAGTGGATTATAATAGAGATTGGACAATACATAAATCGAATAACATACATAACAAGTTAAGTGTTATTTTTAAAACAATGATTTTAAGTTAAATCTGTATTTAAACTTAGTTAAACTAAATCATAATATTTAGTTTTAAAAATGGTTTTGTTATGCGTTTTAAGTTTTAGAAAACAATTTGCAAGTTATATACATTCACAACATACATAATAAGCAAACAACCAACACACAACCACAATATGCAAAGCCTCAACCGATGAAAGAACCTATGCTTGGTCTCGTGAGCCATCACGAGAACCAAGAGTCAACTAGGGACATAAACCACAACCACACGGAGGACTCCCACTTGCTCCAAGACCAAGCTAGGACAAGTAGAAGCCCATTATGCACATGAAAAGTGAATCTGCCAGCCTAGAATTTCTGCATTCGGAGGCCCAAATGGCCTAGAAGGAGTCATCCCCGAGCTTAGCACCAAACTACAAAGTTGTGGGCCCATGAGTTGTCTACCTGCAAAAAAAAAATTGGTTAAAAATACGCCACCAATCACCGGAAACGCCGTTTATCTGCAGCTTGTTCGAGCGACCATTTTGTGTCTTTATGTCTTTTATGCTTCGCCATTCCATTCCAAGCATCGGTTACAATATATAGAATGTAAAATACATCGAATCTACTATCTATCTATTGTAAAATGCCCAAACAATGGCAAAAACCAAATTAAAACTCATACATAAAGGCCGAAATAATTGCAAACCCCAAAAAACAAGAAATAAACGACAATCACAATCATTCATAGCACAAGTGGTCTAGGTTTTCATCGGCTTTGCATATACACAAAATAATACCATAAAATTATGAACATAACAAGGTGTTGGCTAATCCCATGAGCAAACATGCATGTATTTGCCATGGGAACAATTTAAATGACATGAAATAAAAGAATTAGCCAACTAATCGAAGAAATAATCAACAAGAATTAAAACCCCGATTGGTATGCGAGTAAAATGGATTTAGGTTCTCAAACCTACTGAAATTAGACCTTCTAAAAATCATTTTACCACAGAAAATTAAGCCTTAGGGGCTGTTTTCAAATCGTTTCAAGAATCGATTAAAACAACGCGATAAAAGCCATTTTTCGCGTCGAACACATTGTTTAATTAACGTATGTGAAACCAATGGCCATAGGACCAAAAATCACAGATATTTATATTACTAATAATATTCCTAATCCATGAAAAATAGAGCCCTCGGGCTGTTTTGAAAGTGGTTGCATAAAACACTTAAAAACACGCGTTTTGACCATTTTTTCAAGATACCGATAATCATATGGCACATATGATGGCTCGTGATACCACTAAAGGTGATGATGAATATAAATAAACATATTAAAGTAAATAAACGCGCGGAATCATCACCAACAACGGATCCATATTGCCATATGATCAATCAAATAAAACATAGATAAGGTTTAAACCTTTGTAGCGTGATTCGGATTTGAGACACCAATCACCTCCTTTAATGGAACCAAGAAACCTAAAGACCAATGAGGTTGGCCTTTCCCAATGTGTGAAACACACTACACGTATAACGATCACCCTTTGATGCTAGTCTTAACCCTTGTATCAATCCTTGCACAAGACTACTCTTAGAATTATCAAGGAAGGAAAAACCAAAAACAAAACCCTATGTGTGTTTGTGTTTTTAGGCGTTCAAAGAGAAGAGGGGAGGAAGAGGTTTTTAAGACCAGATTGTAACTTACCAATTATCATCAATCATCATCAATTCTCATCAATTAGTATTAATGCTAATTGATGTCAAATCATAAGATACACATTAGGCCCTTCAAAGTTCAAATACTTCACTTTACCCTCTTATGTAACAAAGGTTATACATAATGTAAATACGATAAATACATTATGACAATGGTGTCTAAGTGTATATGTGTGTGACCCCATAGGCTCACATATGACTAGCCATATAATTATTTATTATGACACGAGCATACTCCAACAGATTGTTGGTGTGTAACTCCCAGAACAGGGTTAAGATAATCAAGGTCAGCAGAAACAAATATCAAATCAGCAGAAACAAATACCACTAGGTGGTTACCGGATATCACTTGGAATCGTGTGATCACTTTCCAAAGTAATTCGACCCTAATGCCGGGTTACACTTAATATCTACTTGGGATAAGACCAAATGTAGTTATAGAATTAGGCACAATTCAATAACCCTTTTGCTTATAAGTGTTAATCGTTTTCTGTGTGTTTTTCTCATGCATAATCATATCTCCTATTTATAGGAGATTACTCATAGCTAGTCAAATGGAATTATGAGTATTAATCGCCCATTAATAGCCTCATAATTATCCCCATTATAGCCGTTAGTGGTTACACGACCAATTAAACGTGGTCATTATGCGGTTGTAATCGCCACTTGAATAGGTCAAATCGCTACAAGCGGTATTTTCATCAAGACTTTCATAGCACTAGCAGCTGGAAACAACGCCGTGGAAACACCGTCAAATAAAACCACAAGCAGTACGTTCCACTAGCACTACCAATACAAACCACTATTAGAGTCAGGGTGTTCATGCACCTTATGGGTGTACACTCCGTACCTCCTAACCCATTGCCATGTGTGAACTAATCCCACAAGTGCACTAAATTTTCCAACAAGTACGCATGCCAAATCCATAAATCTTAGGAAGCGACCGCTTCCAATTATGAGCACCCTCATGATCCCTACGTATGTACCTTCGTGGAACTTTTGGCTGTGATGATTTGTAAGCCTTTCAAGCAAAATCCGCAATCTCAACAAACTCACTAAAAACTTCATCATCGTCGGAAGACGAAGAACCAAATAAAAGCTCGTACGACATATTAAAAGAATGTGTTCGAAAGTATTGATAGAAATGTTGATTGAAATTGTGTGTTTAGAAGTGTGTTTGAGTTAGTATTTATAGGATGTAAAGTGGTAAAGTTTTTTAAAAAAATAGTTTTTTTTTTTCTATTTAAACGGTAACAATTTTGAAAAAAGAGTTTCACAATCGGTTGAAAATCCAACCGATAGTCCATTTTTTTGGACCACGACTGATGTTCGACTGATTCTCCACATTGGCAGCGACCGATTTACAAATCGGTCGAAGGTCTCAACCGACCGACTTTTCTCGTTCCACTGTGCATAGCCTAATGTACAATCAATTGTGCCACAAAACAGGTCATTATTTTATGATTGCTTTCGTAATTGCATTCCGTGAATTCATCTAAATTACTTTATTGTGGTTGATCACTTAAGTTGCATACTATAAGCTCATATGAAATGGGATTTTGTTGTTCATTTTGCGCTGTAACAAGTGAAATGGCTATTCTTCACCTCTAGTGCTTGACCGGATAAGCCTCATCAGCCCTCTATTAGCTTTCACATTCAACATTTCGATAGTTAAGAAACACTAGCATGTAGTTCGTGAGTATGGTTCAAACCAGATATATTGTACATGTTTAGTTATTACGGAATACTTTATGAAGCGTCCTAAAATAATTACGCACCCCTAAGAGCATTTGCAACGATCACGCCCACCGCTGCTACATCAGCGTTACATTCCTCTTTTTTTTTTCCTTACCAATTTTACCTCTCACGCCGCGGTACCATATAAATATATAATGATAATAGAAAAAGAAAGAAATATGTCAAGAAGCTTGGTACGGTGAAGTCGAGCCCCAAGCCTGAGCACATTGCATTGGGTGACCCCGCGTGACCCATTGATGTCGAGCCAAGGATGAATCCGTGAGCGGATACTCTAGGAAAGTAGGAATCAAATACTCCCTAGCAGTCTAGCACACTATTGTTGAGAGGGGGGCAACTATGGGTTTGTGCGGCCCATTACCTTTTTTAATTAATTTTAATTGGTTGGTTGTTACAATTGCCTGAGAATTTAGAGTATACAGTTGTTGACGATGTCAAAGTCAATGTGTTATATGGTGTATTTGTAGCTTTCTCCTTTATGGTTGTTAATTGTCATACACTCATACAGACAATGACGCAAACCCCAAATGGCCTACCATACACAACAACCAATTATCCATATGGACATTCTTTATAGTTCTGTATACTGGACGACCATCCGTATATCTATATCTATACTAAATATAAAGCATGAATGACTCTCTCTCTAAAATTTTAAGACTTACAAAAAATTAAGCATGGTTTACAACACTTTAATGCACTCAATTTTCAGAATTACAAAAAAGTAAGCATATTGTACAACAAAATAAAGCATAGTGTCATTTTAAGACCAAAATTCTATCAAATAACATTAATGCTATTAAAAACACCACATCACCAAAAATTACAACTATTTAAGCGCAATGTACAATAGCTGCAACCAATTTTTAAATTTACAACAAAATAAGCATAGTGTACAACAAAATAAGCATGATGTAATTTTCAGACTTATATTCAAACTTACAACATTAATGCTATTAAGGTGATCAATGTTATTAATGACTGAAATGACTACTACTTACAAGAAAAGAAACATAATGTACAACACTTTAATGCACATAATTTTCAGACGTACAAGACAAGAAACATAGTGTAAAACAAAATACCACATTAATGTTATTTAATGTAGTTAATTATTTAACTGGTCAATAAATATAATTAATACAGTTATTAAAACACCCCTTACAAAATAAATACAAATTATCAAGCATATTGTACAACCAAATTAAACACAATTCCTGCATTAAATTTCACTACTACAAAAATAAAACACATTATACAAATATTCAAGCCCGAACGGGGAACAGGTCAAATGGGCTTGAGCCAACGGCGCTGACCAACGGCTCGAGCCCGAACAGCACGGGCCAACGGGTTCAAGCCCGAACGCACGGCTATCTGAAATTCTTGATATCCGTAAATTTATTGTCAAAAAGAACATAATAAACTAAAATACATTATTTATCGAAAATTTTTATTTCGGGGTACCCGCCGCTGCAAAGCGCGGGTACCCTGCTAGTAATGACTTATATACGGAACTTTATAAGGAAAAATAATTAAGTTGATATATTTTGATTAAGTGTTGCGGGTAACGTTTATGCATATAATTTAAAATAATTAAAAAATATTGTAATATATAATAATTCAACTGAAAATGAAACATGATAACAATTAGTTGAAAATTATTTATTTTCTTCTAAACAAAAGTTTTCTAGCTTTTTCTGCAAATGATGTGTTATATATAGTTGAAATGATAAATATATATAGTATGTGATAGCGTATCAATATTAGTGTCTCAAACCTACTAAATATATGCACGAATCAAGCCCATTACCAAGGCACATCAATAAACACTTGATAATGGTCCGACTATAATCCCCAGGCCATCTTTGGCCTGGCGGAACTCATCAGGCTACGTTGAACGCTTATAGTACTGCTCTCCAAGTGTCACTAACGGTTAAAATGTATAATATGACATTGAACATTGTGGACGCAAGACAAGCACCACTTTATACGAGCCAATAAGGGAAGGCCATCGGTCCTCCTTGTCTGCTCCTCAGATGATCAACACCTAGCTTCTTCACAGCCGTTGATCATCCCTCAATGGTTTATCTTTAAACCTTATTTGCCTCTCTATAAATAGAAGGCTTCACACACAACTTCATAAGTTTCACACACTTGAGTAAATACTGCCTCACACACAGTTACAAATGATATTTGTTTAAGTGTTACCCAAACTTCTTGATCTCAATCAATTCATTAGGTCTATTCAACACGAGAAACCAAACAACAAAACCATCCCAACCCATTCTTAATACCGATTTACATATCATATGTAAACAATATATATTAAATGTGATTGGTAAACTTTTTAATGATTGTTATGAGACAAAATATTTAAAAGCATGTCAAACTTTTTCTTGTAGGAACGTAAAAGAAAAATTGAAAAGTAAAAGGGTATTTTATGTATAACACATTACTCATTTTTAAGTTTTTTTAAGTTTTAACGAAAACTATTTTACTCACTTTAAAGCTTTTTAAGTTTTAACGAAAACTATTTTATCTTTACATGTAAATAGAAAAATATTCGCGTAAAGCGACGATATATAATGCATAAAATAATTATACTTGCCAATTCGTAATTCTGATTTGATCCTTGTCCTTGAAGCGAAATTTATCGGTTCAATTTCTAGCATTACGAGAAAAAGTTCATGAGTTGGAAGCAAAAAATGATAAAAGTTTAAGAATTAAACGATATTTAAAATATTAGTTAGTAATTTATTTGTAGATGATGTTACAAATTTTTAATCAATGGTATAATAGTCTATTTACATTTCTCAAATTTTAAGTATTTTAAGTTTAAGAAATGTACATACATGCATTATAAGTAGTATATATGTATAGAGGGAGGTTAACGTAAGTAAGTGTCTTAATGTAAGAAGTATAGGAAGTGATTTGGGCCGTCGGATGTACCATGAGTGATGTCATCTAATCAAGATTTGATGAATGTCATATCTGTAATAATATTGAACCACATGGGCATTTTCGTCACAACATTTTATTCGCTGAATTTTCGTTATCTTAAATAGCTTTAGTGGTTACGTCTTCATTCGTTGATTTTTTCTAAAAGTATCTCAACTTACTAATGACACAATTATTATATTATGTCTTGGTCAACAAATTTTGATACACGACAAAGTCTATGACATATTTTATAATTAAACTTATACCAGTAACTATTAATACAACTGAAGTTCTAGTCATTAAATAAAAATTCAATATCACTACCATCAAGTTTCTGAAACACTGTACTACACTTTTCCAGTTTCCGCTTGTCTTTTTAACATCGTTGTGACCTGTGATACACATAAATTTTTACCGTAATACATACTTTCTACACAACAAAAAATCCACAAAACTTACCAAACAATTAATAAGGCCTATGAAACATCAATCTTAAGAGTTAAGAATCTAACATTGATACATGATTCCAAATCAGAAGACCTGGACCATTAGACAAAACAAAAACCCAACAGAATATACAATTGAGAACTTGAAAAAGAAAAAGAAAAATACTGAGAATTAAATCCAAACTTGATACACAAACAGTTGAATGAAACAAATTAATTGATACTCTAACTTGTTGACTGGTACAACCTAAAACAATAACATATCAATCATGGTTAACCCGAAAGCTGGCCGAAACCGGAACATGTATCAAACTTAGAACACGTATCAAACTGGAAGAACATGTATCGCCTTAATACTTTAATCCAGGATGGTGGCTGCTAATATATCGACTTAGTGTGGCGGCAAGGGCTTCACAAAACTCAAAGAGGCCAAGAGATCTGACAAGCTCGTACCCGACAGTCCGTCTCCAATGGTTTAGATTTATGGACGAGTAGCTTGGATTTATGAACAAAATGGGGTTGCGTGACGCCATGCAGGAGGAGGAGAGAGATAGCGCTTAGATTTAGGGTTGAGAGATGGATGTTCCGATTGGTTTTTAACACAAAATAAGGAAATAATAGAGGCTCCCATTGAACTGGTCAAACAGAACTCGAACATATGTGTTTTTTCAGTTGGTTAACCATATTACTAATCTACCCTTTTGTTTATATAATTGATATTCTTAATTAAAAAGCTGAATATCCACATGGCACAACATGTATGGCTTCCTACACTATTTTATTTTTATAACTATCTCACATGAACTCATTCTATATGTATATATATATATATATATATATATATATATATGTATATATATATATATATATATATATATATATATATATATATATATATATACACACATATATATATATATATATATATATATATATATATATATATATATATATATATATATATATATATATATATATATATATATATATATATATATATATATACATATATATATATATATATATATATATATATATATATATATATATATATATATATATATATATATATATATATATATGTATATATATATATATATATATATATATATATATAGGGACCTTTATTTTGAGAACCCTGTTAAATGCGAGAACTATGAGAACCCTCTAAACCAATGAGATTTTTTTAAATATTAAAAATTATTATTAATCCAAAAGGGTATTATAGTAAAATACAATTTTTTATATTTTTTATATTAAATCCCGATTTTAAGCATTCCTAAATTTTCGGCTTTTTATTTTTATTTATTTATTTATTTTTTTTTAATGAGATACATGTTTGTTTTAAAGCACGTACATGTATGTTTTTTAAATGAGGTGCATGTATGTTTTTTTAGTGAAGTACATGTATGTTTTTTGCTAGCATTATTATTATTTTTTTGAAGTTTGAAGCATAAATTAAAAAACATAAACCATTATTAAAGAAAAAACAAGATTCATATACTTAAATGTTACATTTCATTTAATTACAAGTACAAAAAACACATATGCAATAATCGTATTTCTTCAAAAGTCGCAAATTATCTTCATGTATATTTGTATTAATCCACTCCATAGTCTTTAATGATATCATCATCTTCATCAATCTGAAACAAGCATGCACAAAAACAATTAAATCTCCAACAAATAAAACAAAAAATTAATCATAACTATCATAACGCATATACACAATCTTGTGTATATCAAACATATTTAATCATAAACAACTATCAAAACATACATGTTCATGAGAACGTGTATGTTTTGAGAACAGACTTGTTGTCAAACATAAATGTTTTGAAACATGCATGTGCACAATTTTGAAACATGCATATTTGAACCATAATTGCTATGAAACATGCATGTTTTGAACCATAATTGCTATGAAGCATACATGTTTTATAATTTTATTGAAACTATTAGATATGAATGAATGAAAGAATAAAATCATACCAACAGTTAACTACTACTAATAAAACATGTATTGAATGCATTTGGTGATGTTAATTTTTTCCTGGTAATTATGGGTGCTTTTGTTATCAACCAAAATAATATGGAAGACAAAAGTTAGTGGGTGCTTTTGTTATCAACCAAAATAATATGGAAGACAAAAGTTTGTGGCATGTCCCCACCTTGTTATGAGGGAACCAGTCACCACAGACCGAACCCATCCATGTGTATGCATCATGGCAAGGATGTAATATGAGTTCATGCTTTCTGATTTCACAAGTGATAGGTTGTTTTTTAGCACAAAGATAATTATGCACAATTTTATAACTATCATAACGCATATGCACAATTTTGAAACATGCATATTTGAACCATAATTGCTATGAAACATGCATGTTTTGAACCATAATTGCTATGAAGCATACATGTTTTATAATTTTATTGAAACTATTAGATATGAATGAATGAAAGAATAAAATCATACCAACAGTTAACTACTACTAATAAAGTATCAAACATAAAAAAAATCAAAAACATAAATTTTTAAAAGCAAATATGTTTAATAACACAAGTTCTTTTTAGAACATGTAAACATACATGTTGTAAAACATACATGTTTTTAACATACATCTTTAGAAGCATTCGCTATGGTTCTCAAGAAGATGAAAAAAACATGGATGTTTTAAAGTGAATACATGTTTTTAAAACAAAGATGTATGTTTTAAAGTGACTCTCATTTAAATTAGCATTTACCATGTTTCGAACCCATAGAGAAGTCGAACTTGGAGATTCTTCTACATGCCACAAGTAAAATACAATGATCATCAATACTACACCTGCTATAGACACAAATAAGTGGGCAAATTTGTATGCTATATTAAAACATTAATAGATACAAGATAGGATCAATATGCTACTCGCTATGCCGTATTCATCGATAAACAAAGATATACAATCCTATATTTTCTTTTTTCAACTACCAAACTACTCTTAAATATTTTCTTTAAGACGAACATCAGCAACATAAAACGAACATAGATCGAAACAAACCCAACACGGATTATATTTATTTTATATCGCATATTGAATAAACCGAATAGATAGAACATATCGAAAATAAACTGAATATATACCTCATATATTGAAAAAGATTCCGTGTACAAGGTCAAAATAAACCGATTCGATATTTATTTTACATCACATATTGAACACAGATTGAACAAGATCATATTTACATCACTTGCGAGTCTTTATTCACATATAAACTTTAACACAGAGGCACCCACATGCTATTTAACATAAAAAAACACATGTGTGCTAGCCTAATCTTTATTTACATAATAAACACATATTTTACTTAATCAAAAAAACAAAACAAAAACCTGGAGTGGGTATGTGATCTGCGCAAAACCGTCAAGTCTAATTACACAAACTGGTCACTTGTGAATGACCAGCCGTGTAATGACTTAAAACAGGTTCAGACACAAATGCAATGAAGATCTGAGGAGTATAGGGTCTCCCCGGGTCGTTATGTCCCAGCGAGCTGTGCAATGGATTATCGAACGAATAGTGATCGCGAGATTTGAACGGAAAAGGAGATTTGGAATTATTATAACTACAGGAAAAGCCAACAAATTAAAACGGCTTAAAATGCAAATTAAAGAAAATTAAAAAGATAAAATCTATTAAATAAACGCTATCACTATATTTAAAGTGATGAACGTTTAAAACTAAAAACTTACGTTTAAATAAAAAAAATACGTAAACGTACAAAATAAAACGTGAAAATAAAGAAGGAAAATACCTATGTATATAGAAAATACATTTTTACAATCCTAATTATATAAGAAACTTATTAGAAAAAGAAAATTATTTTTATAACTATTTATCTAATTATTATTAATTAAAAACTATTTTTAACTATTAAATAATTACCTAAAATACAAGAAATTAGGAAATAAAGCTAGAAAAATAAAATTATGAAATGGAAAAATCTAAAATATCAAACTAGAATTTTCAGAACTATTTTTGTATTTTTCTTATTATTTTTCTATTTTCTAGGAATTTTAAACTATTTAAAGCTAATTAAATTACTAAAAATTACAAAATAAACTATGAAAAATCTGGAAAATTACTTTTTTTACTTTTTATATTTATCTAAACCTAAGAAAAATGAAAAATTATTTTTTTGAACCTTTTCTTAATTTTTTGTATTAAAGGCTAATTAAAAAGGCTAAAAAGTGATTTAAATGCAGAAAAATAGCAAACAAGCTTGGAATAATATGAAAATTTCAGGAAAAGTCTAAAATATTACACTGAATCTAGGAAAAATGGAAAAACAGGTGCTAGTGTGCAAGAATTTGGATCTGTAGTGAAATTGCTTATTAATAAGCTCATCAAAATAAGCTAAAGGCTGCCTTAGAGAACCAGGTGATTAAAGAACCTAACTTATGCCAAAACTACTAGAAATCAACCTAATTTAACTACTCTAGACCTATGGAAATCATGAAACAAGCTATTGGTGAGAATTACACTTAAAAAGCTAAAACAGTTTACTCCTCAACCGGCAAATTTAAAATAAGCCACTAAATTAGCCGTAAAACCTAAAACAGATTTTGCAGTCTCAAGTTGACCTAGCAAAGGGGTTGTAAACCAAAAGTGAGCTACTCACAAGCTCTCATGAGCTTGTGGATAGCTCTGCAATTTCTGTCACAATCGATGTTAGGTGCACAGGCAACATTAGTCCTGCATTGACAAGCTTGTTTGAAACCATAAGAGCTTTTGAGAAATTTAAGATGCCATGAAAAGGCAAAAGTTTTGTGAAAACTTTTTCTATGAACTTCCACAATTAAGCTGTATGAACAGCTTATTTTTGCTGTTATGGACAGAACACAAACAACACACTTTTTATAACTTGGGACCTCAATAAGTACTCAACCAAACACCCATTTATGAACTGATATGAACAAAAAGCAGTTGGGAAATGTTCATGAGCATAAAGCAATAACATATAAACTGAAATGACCCTAGATAAGCTGAGAATAAGCAAAGGACAAGGAAAAACAGTGGGTTACAATTTACACTAGGGAGATCCTAAAAACAGCTAGTGGAATGGGAATAAGCAAAAGCCAACCAAAATAAGCACTTGAGGTTACCTAAATTAAACTGATCCTAACTAATACACTACATGGAATCCTAGAATAAGCTAACTAACTAATCCAATAAGCACTTGAAACAAAAACATTGAAAGAGATAAACTTAGCTACTGTGGCTGCAGCAGTGGACAGGGCCAAGGTGCTCACTTTAGAGCTTATTTGAGATAAGCTAGAGAGGGGTTTGAGACCTGAGCTTCTGGCCACTTTGAGTTCACCTAGCCTGCTACCTTTTGCCCCCAAGTGATTTCCTGAATAAGCTATATTCAGCTTATAAATAAGCTGAGAAAGAATAGAGAAAAACTGCACAGGATAGTATTTTAACAAACCTACCCACTTTAACCCAATAGCAGCCCTACTAAAGTAATTTTTGATTTTTTTCTCTTTTGACACAAGATAGATTACCCACTGAACTAGTGATTTTTGTCTTTTTACAAATTTTAATTCAACCAAATCTTTCACTTATATGGCTAAGAAAAACTGAGAAACTCATTTTTTTTCTTTGGAACATATTGAACTTCAAACTTGTGAATCTTGGCAAAACTCTTTTCTAACTCAAATGACTGACACAAATGCTGATACTAAACTGATTTTCAAACCAAAGATGGGTCAAAACTCTCTTTTGACCCATTCTAACCCATAAACCAAACTCCCCTTTAGAGTAACTAATTGCATTTTAAACTTTGAAACTTTGATGAATTTAGACCATAACTGAACTAACCATGATAAACAAACAAAGAAATCAATCAAACAAACACTTTGAAAGAATTTAAACAAAAACAGTTTGACTTTTGAATTTTACCCGCCTTGACTTTTTGGAAAAATTAGAATCTAAAACAATCACAACCAGTCCCAATCTCACACAAGTTTTACAAAGCTTGTGTGAGCTTCAAGGTAAACTAAACAGAGCTTATTGAGCAGTAATTCAAACAATTTAACAAAAACTGAAATTTTTGAGACAAGATATAGAATTAAAACTGATATTATAAAATGATGAAGTTACAATGTAAGAGTAAAAATTACACTAAATCAATACTGAAAATATGAAACGGACAAGTAATTAGAAAAGTGGTACAAATTCCTAAATGCATAAAATTGGACTAAAACTGAAAGTCCAGAAAAAATGAAAACTAAAACTAAAACTTCCAAGTTGCATCTTCTTGGCTTCTTATACACCCAAAGTCTCTTTCCTCTCTCGGACACTTCCCCAGCCAACAATCTGAGCCCCTAGGATGCTTTTTGAGCAATCTTGGTCGTTGAGAGGATTTGGCGGGAAAACTTGGTTTGGATATCAGGACAGGGAAGGAGGTGTAATTAATGAAGGGGTGGATGGGTAGGTGAGGTGGGGAGACAATATGGTGGTGTAGGGTTGTTTAGGTGGCTGAGGAGGGAGGGGGGGAACAGACTAACTTGGTCGGGGATGACAGGAACTAGGGGGCGGAGGTTTGGGTTTGTATTATTTAAATGTTGGGTGGGGTGGTCGGGTTAAAGGTTTGGCACGATAAAGAAGAATTGGGCCAAGGGTGTGTATGAGTGTGGGCTTGGGTTAAATACTAGGTCCGAATGGTTTGTGAAATTATTAATACAAAGGGACCAAATGTGTAAAACCTTAATTCCCAGGGACCAAACATGAAAATTATGAAGATGTAATCCAAGGACTAGTGTTGCCAACCTTAAATAGACCAGGGTCTAGTTTGACATTTTTGAAAATTTCCAAGGACTAAATTTGACCATTTTGGATTTTCGGGACTAAACTAGCAATTTTCTCAAAACTTTTAGATTTTTCACCAAAGGACTAAATATGACAATTTATGATTTTTAAAAGACCTTTGGTGACTTTTCTTTTGAAATTTTGGCTCAGGGACTATTTTTGACAACTTTTAAAACTTGGGGACTAAAACGCAATTTTTGAAATTTGATATGTTTTTCATCTGATTTTGATATTTTTGCATTTAAAACACATAAAACACTGATTTGTGATATTTTGATAATTTTGATGTGTTTCTGAGCGTTTTCAGATGATTTTGCAGGTTATATTGTACAAAAATGATGAGTATTTAGACACTCATCAATCCCCCACACTGAGATATTGCTAGTCCCTAGCAATGATTTGAGAAAACATAATGGATTTCATCTCTTTACCAAAATTCATTACTTCTGGAGTAGCCAAATGTTTCAGTTCAAGTAAGAACCATGGTACACCGATAACCAAATGATTTTGAGCAAACACACAGCTTTCAACGGATTTGATTTGTCTTTACAGAAGCCGTACCTTCGGACTAGCCATACTCTTAGATAAATTATCAGAATTATCTTTGGGAGGTGAATACCAATATGGTTTTTCCCATGCCACTTTACCACAAGATAACCTTGCGGCGTGCTAGCCAACTCTTCACTTTTAGGATATGGTGAGCTAGAAACCATACAATTTTGGGGCAAATTGCAAGCCATATAAACGGATTTGAGAAATCTTTACCAAGAGCCGTTTGCTCCTGGATTAGCCAATCCTTTTGTCTTACAGACATGGCGGACTGATAACCAATGAGAAAGTGTAAAACACTTACTCCAAAAAAAATTTTTGGCCAAAAACGGGGGAATTGGGTAGATAATATATGAAATTCGTGAGAATTCCCCCACACTTAGAAATGAATATTGCCCTCAATATTCAAAGTACCGGCGGTTATGCCGAAACAAAGAACGTAAAAAGGGAAATACTACGGCCATTATTTTGAAAGATTTTTTTTTTTTTTAATTATACACACATGTGGGGCAACCCCCCCACACTAGGGTAGAGTAGAAAGTAGAAAGTCAGAAAATATGGGTGAAAACCCATATAGTTGTGTGCTCTGTTTTTTGATTTCGAGTCGCTAGCTTGACTCGACCTCGACCAGATTAATTTGTTCATGGGGAAGCAAAGTGGAAGAAACAATCTCCATCGGACTTTCATTCAAGATGTTTGAACAAACATTTGAAGCGGTGAAGTTCCACACACGATGAGATATACATAGAACCGGCTCAAAAATGATAAATGAAATGCGGGATCAAAGATAATGTCTTCATTCCCGAAGGAGTGAAGAAGAGAGGACAGCACCAGGTAGGTGAAGAAAAGAAGGAAAATCATGATGACGATCATGATAAGATCTTCCTCAGGGTCAAGTGCAGTTGCTTTTCGTTTGGATTATATCGGTTGAGCTCTTAGGTTTGGAAAGCATCTCGGGAGGGAGGGTTGGAAAATTTGTCATAGAAATACAAATTCTCATGATTGAGAACTTTTCCCCCCGATCATGATTTTTGCCATCCAAGCGATCATATTCCGGCGGAGTCATGATATGAGTGAGTTCATCTGAGAACTCCTTGAAGGTGAATGAATCATATTCAGAATTGATATGAGTGGGTTTACTGGTGAACTCCTCAATGTAAATGATTCATAATCGGGGAGAGAATTATGAGAATGAAAAGTGGTAATGCCACTAATCTTCTCTCCCATATTATCAAAACAGAAGGCTTTCATTTCCAGAATAGAATCATCGGAAGAATGTCACTATCCTTAATGGGGATAGGAGATGAAATAGGTTTTTCATTAAAAGCCTCGATTTTAGAAATGAGAAGACTGACATTCAGTAATGTTGCGCGAAGAGCTTCATCTTTGATTCAGTGTCGGTAACTTCATCATTTCTCTTCTTCTAAGATAACGAGCTCAGAAGGTAAATCTTCCACATAGCGATGTCTCCACAAGATAACAATCATCATCATCAGCATCGGGACGAGAACATCTCAACATGATTTGTTTGTGAAGAGAAGTGGAGCGAGGGATATCACACACATGATCAAGAATTCCTTGACTGCTCTTGGGATTGGGACAAGGTCCTCAACACTAGACTTTATCAATTTCGTCGATTCCTTTTCGAGAACAGGTCAAGATGCTCGTCCCCTATAATAAGAGAGTGAGTGTGAATCTCGGGTGTGATAGCAGTTGTTTGAGATGGAATCTCAACTGTTGGAATATATCATGAGCGAGGGTTGAGGACTATTATTTCTAAAAGAGATAAAAAACCTCTCGTCATCATCATATAGAGCTGCCTTAAGAAATTGGGAAGCGCCTTTAGAGCTGCATGCTCTAGGGCTAATAATTCCTCCCTAGATTGGCGGGGCCTCTCGGCTCTCGCAAGCAATTCTCCCATGGTCTTTTCACCACTCACTTGATTCTTAAAGTGCTCATCATATCCTCAAGTGTTTTCATTGCGGTTTCAAAATCTTGGGAGATTTCTTGAGACAACGGCTCAGGGTGAGTTTGAAAGTATAGTGCTTTGTGGAGGTTGGAAAGTATCAAACATGTGAGAGTCATGATTGTTACAAGGAGCTGGGTTCCCTATTTGACAATCGAGAGCGAAATGGGGGACCTCCATTCAGTACACAACAGTATAAACTGTTGAGTCAGACAGGGTGAATCATATGGACTTTGGTTTATAACCAAAGTTTTGAGCATCATTGGAAACTGCTGTTCATAGACAAAGCGTTCCCGGATTGACACTCAAATCCTTGGTGAGGACCTCCACAAAATTCCCAGATGGTATGTTGATTATATGATGTAATATGTCATGGGCTGTGGTTGGTATTGGAAAAGTTTGAGGGTCGTTAAATGAGTTCGGATTAGGATCATAATCAAATGAATTCCTTGAACCACAAAACAAACAACTCCCGTTATGGATATCATTACCGCATTGTACACACGTACAACAAATAACGCAGGGTGAACCAAAAGAGGCTCACCACAACCGACACAAGGAATAAAGCGATTGCATTTTGATAGTTATGAAGAGGAATCAGTTTATCCAAAAAATCAACAAAACCAACATGTTGATCCGGATGACTATCAAGTCTCGAAGAACATTCGAAGGATCAGGAGGTGGGACAAGTGGTGTGCTCTGAGAGCTAGCAATTTCCACCACTTCCGTTATGGTCTCCGGTTCTTGAACAGGTTCATCGGGTTGTCGGTGGTAGATCGGAAAAACTTGGAGAATCATCGAGAGAGTTATCCGATAATTCGCACCAATAACAATATTTGCTTGCACCCATCCTTCCACATCGCTTGTATAAACAATCCGGATTCGACAATCGGCTGATCCTCTTCCATACGGCTTTTGCAGTGGAAACAACGAGGATAACCGATCGTCGCCATGAGAATTAAACATGTAGAGGGTTAAAGAAATAGAATTAAACGGTTTTTAGGTTAAAGAAGAGTAGAAATTAAGGCAAAAGAGGGTAAGAGAAATAGAATCAACGAATAAGAGGAATGAGAAGAATATTTTTGGGGTTTTTGGATAAGAAAACATAAACATATACAGATGGGTGGTATGAACAAAGAGTGAATATCCAAATTACTAATCTGCTAACGTAGGATACATCGCGGCTCACCCCAGGCTCCGGCGCCGCAAATTTTTGATCTGCGCCAAAACCGTCAAGTTAATTACACAAATGGTCACTTAGTGAACAGGACCAGCAGTCACATACTTAAAACAGTCAGGCACAAAAAATGCAATGAAGATCGAGGAGTATAGGGTCTCCCCTGTCGTTATGTGGTACAGTCGATGCAAGGATTATCAACGAATAGTGATCGACGAGATTTGAACGGAAAAGGAGATTTGGAATTATTATAACTACCGGAAAAGCCAACAAAATTAAAAACGGCTTAAAATGCAAATTAAAAGAAAATTAAAAGATAAAATCTATTAAATATAACGCTACTCTCACTATATTTAAAGTGATGAACGTTTAAAACGTAAAAACTTACGTTTAAATAAAAAAAATACATTAAGCACTACAAATAAAGCGTGAAAATAAAGAAGGAAAATACCTATGTATATAGAAAATACATTTTTACAATCCTAATTATATAAGAAACTTATTAGAAAAAGAAAATTATTTTTATAACTATTTATCTAATTATTATTAATTTAAAACTATTTTTAACTATTAAATAATTACCTAAAATACAAGAAATTAGGAAATAAAGCTAGAAAAATAAAATTATGAAATGAAAAAGTCTAAAATATCAAACTAGAATTTTCAAAACTATTTTTGTATTTTTCTGATTATTTTCTATTTTCTAGGAATTTTAAACTATTTAAAGCTAATTAAATTACTAAAAATTACAAAATAAACTATGAAAAATCTGGAAAATTACTTTTTTACTTTTTATATTTATCTAAACCTAAGAAAAATGAAAAATTATTTTTTTGAACTTTTTTAAATTTTTTGTATTAAGGCTAATTAAAAGGCTAAAAAAGTGATTTAAATGCAGAAAAATAGCAAACAAGCTTGGAATAATATGAAAATTTCAGGAAAAGTCTAAAAATTAACTGAATCTAGGAAAAATGGAAAAACAGGTGCTAGTGTGCAAGAATTTGGATCTGTAGTGAAATTGCTTATTAATAAGCTCATCAAAATAAGCTAAAGGTCCTTAGAGAACGGTGATTAAAGAACCTAACTTATGCCAAAACTACTAGAAATCAACCTAATTTAACTACTCTAGACCTATGGAATACATGAAACAAGCTATTGGTGAGAATTACACTTAAAAAGCTAAAAAGGTTTTACCTCTCTGCACTTTCAGGCTTAAAAATAAGCCACTAAATTAGCCAGAAACCTAAAAAGAGATTTTGCTACAGTGTCTCAAGTTGACCTAGCAAAGGGGTTGTAAACCAAAAATGAGCTACTCACAAGCTCTCATGAGCTTGTGGATAGCTCTGCAATTTCCTGTCACAACTGATGTTCAGTGCACAGGGCACATTAGTCCTGCATTGACAAGCTTGTTTGAAACCATAAGAGCTTTTGGAAAATTTAAGATGCCATGAAAAGGCAAAAGTTTTGTGAAAACTTTTTCTATGAACTTCCACAATTAAGCTGTATGAACAGCTTATTTTTGCTGTTATGGACAGAACACAAACAACACACTTTTTATAACTTGGGACCTCAATAAGTACTCAACCAAACACCCATTTATGAACTGATATGAACAAAAAGCAGTTGGGAAATGTTCATGAGCATAAAGCAATAACATATAAACTGAAATGACCCTAGATAAGCTGAGAATAAGCAAAGGACAAGGAAAAACAGTGGGTTACAATTTACACTAGGGAGATCCTAAAAACAGCTAGTGGAATGGGAATAAGCAAAAGCCAACCAAAATAAGCACTTGAGGTTACCTAAATTAAACTGATCCTAACTAATACACTACATGGAATCCTAGAATAAGCTAACTAACTAATCCAATAAGCACTTGAAACAAAAACATTGAAAGAGATAAACTTAGCTACTGTGGCTGCAGCAGTGGACAGGGCCAAGGTGCTCACTTTAGAGCTTATTTGAGATAAGCTAGAGAGGGGTTTGAGACCTGAGCTTCTGGCCACTTTGAGTTCACCTAGCCTGCTACCTTTTGCCCCCAAGTGATTTCCTGAATAAGCTATATTCAGCTTATAAATAAGCTGAGAAAGAATAGAGAAAAACTGCACAGGATAGTATTTTAACAAACCTACCCACTTTAACCCAATAGCAGCCCTACTAAAGTAATTTTTGATTTTTTTCTCTTTTGACACAAGATAGATTACCCACTGAACTAGTGATTTTTGTCTTTTTACAAATTTTAATTCAACCAAATCTTTCACTTATATGGCTAAGAAAAACTGAGAAACTCATTTTTTTTCTTTGGAACATATTGAACTTCAAACTTGTGAATCTTGGCAAAACTCTTTTCTAACTCAAATGACTGACACAAATGCTGATACTAAACTGATTTTCAAACCAAAGATGGGTCAAAACTCTCTTTTGACCCATTCTAACCCATAAACCAAACTCCCCTTTAGAGTAACTAATTGCATTTTAAACTTTGAAACTTTGATGAATTTAGACCATAACTGAACTAACCATGATAAACAAACAAAGAAATCAATCAAACAACAGTTTGAAAACAGAATTTAAACAAAACAGGTTTGACTTTTGAATTTTACCCGCCTTGACTTTTTGGAAAAATTAGAATCTAAAACAATCACAACCAGTCCCAATCTCACACAAGTTTTACAAAGCTTGTGTGAGCTTCAAGGTAAACTAAACAGAGCTTATTGAGCAGTAATTCAAACAATTTAACAAAAACTGAAATTTTTGAGACAAGATATAGAATTAAAACTGATATTATAAAATGATGAAGTTACAATGTAAGAGTAAAAATTACACTAAATCAATACTGAAAATATGAAACGGACAAGTAATTAGAAAAGTGGTACAAATTCCTAAATGCATAAAATTGGACTAAAACTGAAAGTCCAGAAAAAATGAAAACTAAAACTAAAACTTCCAAGTTGCATCTTCTTGGCTTCTTATACACCCAAAGTCTCTCTTTTCTCTCTCTGGACACTTCCCAGCAACAATCTGAGCCCTAGGATGCTTTTTTGAGCAATCTTGGTCGTTGAGAGGATTTGGCGGGAAAACTTGGTTTGGATATCAGGGACAGGGAAAGGAGGTGTAATTAATGAGGTGGGATGGGTAGGTGAGGAGGGGGAGACAATATGGTGGTGTAGGGTTGTTTTAGGTGCGGAGGAGGAGGGGGGGGGAAACAGACTTAACTTGGTCGGGATGACAGGGAACTAGAGGGGCGGGTTGTATTATTTAAATGTTGGTGGTTGGGTCGGGTTAAAGGTTGGATCCGAGGGGTAAAGAGAATGGGTAAGGGTGTATGAGTTGGGCTTAGGTTAAATACTAGGTCCGAATGGTTTGTGAAATTATTAATATCAAAGGGACAAATGTGTAAAACCTTAATTCCCAGGGACCAAACATTGAAAATTATGAAAGATGTAATCAAGGACTAGTGTTTGTGCCCTTAAATAGACCAGGGTCTAGTTTGACATTTTTGAAAATTTCCAAGGACTAAATTTGACCATTTTGGATTTTCGGGGACTAAACAATTAATTTTCTCAAAACTTTTAGATTTTCCACCAAAGGACTAAATATGACAATTTATGATTTTAAAAAGACCTTTGGTGACTCTTCTTTTGAAATTTTGGCTCAGGGACTATTTTTGACAATTTTGAAACTTGGGGACAAAAGCAATTTTTGCAAATTTGATATGTTTTTCGTCTGATTTTGATATTTTTGCATTTAAAACACATAAAACACACGATTGTGATATTTTGATAATTTTGATGTGTTTCTGAGCGTTTTCAGATGATTTTGCAGTTTATATTGTACAAAAATGATGAGTATTTAGACACTCATCAGTATGTTGACATAAAACCCAAAAGCCTACCGTCTTCATCCTCCCCGTCGATATAAACCACAAAAGTCCGCCGTCATCCTAGTCGCCGCCGTCGATCCTCTCCAACCGCTTGACCATCACCATCAAAGCGAACAAAAACCTGCATATTTTATACTCATCTTTGCTTGACCCTCACCAACAACTATGACTAGCGGCGGCCACAGTTCGACGGCCATCCGAAAAAATCGGCGACAACAATCCAGTGACAAACAATTTTCGCTATCCTGAATTTTTTATTTGATTTATTGATGATGAAACAAAATTCATTTACCAATAGAATAAAAATAGGAAACTAATAAAAGAAAACTAAAAATAAAGGGACGACTCAATGACATGGGGTAATGGTGTGGCTAGTTGGTGGTCGGATCCATTCGACAACTCGTCGGATATGTATTCGGTTGCTGGTGGTGATATGGTTTTCATTCGTGATCATGGAGGTTCGGGGTGGTTTTATTTTGAAAAACCGATTTTTAGATCGGTTTTATATAGGTTGTTTTTTAGATCGGTGGTTTTTTTTAATTCCGGTGAGGCTTAGATATCTGGTTTTTGATAAATCTTCATGGAAAGATGTAGCAAATAATTTTGATGGCGGTGAAAAAATATGAATCAGGGTTTGTGAGTTTGTGAGTAGAAGATATGTGAGAGAAAAAGGAATTATTACTGTATATGTAAAAATAATTATTTTGAAATACCTTAAATGCCCTCTTGGCTTTTTAGACATTTATTGATCTTCTAGTTTATTACGAAAATGCCACATTATTTTCATCCATTGATCAAACAATCTAACGGTTCAAATAGGGTTCTCATGAGTTCTAGCACTTGAACGGGTTCTCAAAATAAAGATACACTATATATATATATATAACATATATATATATACATATATATATATACATTATATTATATATATATATATGTATATATATATATATATATCTATCTCTATATCTATACTGATATATTATATATATATATATATATATCTATATATATACTTTATATATATATATATATAATGTATATATATATATATACCGTCTATTATCATATATATATATATATATACATACATATATATATATACATACATATATATATATATATATATATATACATATATATACTATATATACATATATCTGTATATATATATATATATATATATATATATATATATATATATATATATATATATATATATGTGTGTGTGTATATATATATACACATATATACATATATATATATATATATGTATATATATATATATATAGTGTATCTTTATTTTGAGAACTCTGTTAAGTGCGAAAACCCATATTGTCCAATCAGAATTTAGTAAATTGATTTTAGTTTATTTTATTTATCTAAATTTGTAAGGTCATTATAGGAATTTAACATTTACAATTCTGAAAACCGTCCCTAGTAATTAGGGTAAACAAACAACACGCTCCCCCTCTAATTCATGTGACCCCCTCTTTCTCCCAACTAATCTGGATCGCAGTTTCCATCAAACCCTAATCTCAAAAACTACTAGCCTCCTTTATCTCTCTTTCATAACTCAACCACCAAACTTTAACAACAAAATCAATCAGATTGAATATCCCTTTGTTGGAATTGAAAGTCTAACAACAAGAAATGAATGGGGAAGGGAACTAAATTGCATCCGCCCTATCAGATCCTCCATCAAACTAGATATGTGGTTCTAGCCTGAAACACCACAAGCACCAATATAGTACACACTATGTATTCTACCTACATTTGCTCCTTCATCATCTTGTATAACCATATCCAACGTTCAAGGTTCATACAACAAATTAAAAGGTTTATTTTTTTGTTTAATCAATTTATGAAAAAGGTAAAAAAAAAATTGTTTAATCGAAGTATGGATTGTTGTAAGAAGTGGCTCCATTTTTATGATAAAACAATTAACAACATTCAAAGTTTGTAATAAATTATATGTTTTTTGAATGAATGTTTAATGTATTTGCTTATGAACCGGGTACTGAAGGAAGATGCCTTTGGGTTTAGTCATTTGACTCTATGAATATAAGATATATGATAAGCATATGTCATTTTTTTTATGGTCCAATCATTTAGTTTTTTTTGGAGTGATTCTTTGGTTCATCTAATAGAAGTTGTAGAATATTATTTGATTTTGAATGATGATGATATATGTGTTTTGCTTATGAACTGGATTGAGTGAGTTATTGAGTTTGTGATGTTGTTTGCATTCTGCAATTCCTATTGCAATATCGAGAGTTAACCAAGTGGATGCAGGGAGGCTCGATATCGAAATGTCAGCCATGTTGAAAGAACAACTGGTTAAGGTTTTCTTTGTAATGAAGGTATACCGTTATTAAATCTTGTGTTTACTTAATCATGTCCATTTGGCTGTTATTTACTATTTTGAATATAATTAGAAGTTGATGTTTCCTTTTTTCATGTTAGTCGAGTTTTTTAGACGTTAACTTGCTACCCTTGTCTTTTTTTAGGATTAGCCTGATATCTCATCGTATAATTTTGAGTTTTCTGGCTGTGGATGTCGACATTGCGATCATCATCAACCTTTACTAAAATACAATGAAGTGAGAATGATGTAGAACTGAACTCTTGATTGTTTGTTGGCAAAAATTCTTGTAAAATTAACTTATTACTTTTTCTACCGTTTAGGAGGATTTAGGTGCAAAAGAAGTGGGCGATGATGAGATAATTAAGTTTGAAATGGTTAATGATGTGGAACAAGAAGAGCGCCGCATGTCTAATTTTTCAGATTAGGCTCCTAGTGTCAGCTCCTCAACTGATGTTCAGGTATAACAACATACTCGTATATTGTTATATATTAGTTCCTTGATGCTCTTATAGTCTTTGTCTGCCCCTATATCAGAAAACATCATTACCATGTTTATAAGTAGTCTTTTGTATATTTAATCGTCTAACATTTAGCTATAACTGTTGATGGCGCCATTGGCTGTTAGATCAGAATCATCAACTACTACTAGCTCGTCTTTCAAGAACTTATGAAATAAGTTTCACATAACCAGTTCAACTATGAATTTTACATGAGTACATATACTCAATTTTCTTTTATCCTTATCTTCTATAAATTACAATGTGTATCTTTATAGTGGAGTACTCTAGTTTAACATGTATGTTTTTAACATGCTTGTTTTTTGTTTAACATGTATGTTCTTGGTTTAACATATATTTAACATGTATGTTTTTGGTTTAACATGTATATTTTTAACGTGGTTATACAAATAATTTTAATTCAATGGTTATAGCTTCTTTATTTTGCATTTAACATGTATGTTCTTGGTTTTTGATAAATTTACATTATCTAGAAAATACTTAAGCACTTTAGTATTTGAAAAACATAAATTGTAAAAATATTATTCCAAAAACATAAATAAAAAAATTAAATTTAGGTCCTTATACATGTGTATATTAGTTTGCGTTTATTTTTCCTAATTTTTATATATTTTTTTTGTATCAGATGTAGTTGAATTAAAAGAATGATGACAACGAGTTTGCACATTTGTCCGTCTTCTGAAACATTGAAAAGGAGCGTGCACATATGTCCAACTTCTGAACTTTGACAACTACGAGTGTGCATATATGTCCGACTTCTAAAATTTTTGATAACAAGGAGTGTGCACATATATGTGTATGCGTTAAATATTACTTGTACACACGTGTATAGATCGATTAGATTCATGTATTTCTGTTTCTTAGAAATTTGTATTTAATTGTATATCAATAAATATTGATTTTGTATTTAACATGTATATTCTTAGTTTCATATAAACTTACTTATCCATAAAATATGTATGCACTTCACTTTGAAAAACATGTATGTCGAAAAAACTATTCGAAAAACCAAACTAATAAAATTATTTCATAAAAACACATATGCACTAAATCAGTTTTAAAACATGCATGTTCAAAAAAAAAACTCCGAAAATTGAATGTTTTTAATAAATAGGATTTATTTATTTTAAAAAATCAAAATAAATATAAAATTGACTTTTACTTTATACCTTTTGGATTAAATAAAAAGTTTTAATAATTCAAAAATGGTAGGTTGCATTGATATGTTGCACAATATGCATTACTAGGAGTACATAAGGGGTTCTCGCACTTAACATGGTTCTCAAAATAAAGGTCCCCTATATATATATATATATATAGAATCCGGATCGATTGAGAAGGTTTTTATTTTGAGAAGATTGAGAAGGTTTTCAAGAACGATAGATTTTTAACTTTGATTCATGTTTTTCAAGTGTAAAACTCATTTAAGTGTGATTAAAATTCAAAATGTGTAAAAAAAAGTTTGAATCAATGTTAAAAATCTCTCGATTTTGAGATATATGTAGAATACTAAATCATCTGTACAAATTTAATGAATCATCATCATAACTCGATTTTAACAATGATTTGTGAATCAAATTTGTGATTTATAGATGCGATTCACCATAAAATGATGTTTACTTGTGAATCAAATAAAAAACATGAATCAATTTGCTAAAACGAAGATTTCTCAATCTTCTCAAAATAAAAACCTTCTCAATGGAACCGGATAAATTGTCTTTTACTATAATACCCTTTTGGATTAAATAATAATTTTTAATATTTAAAAAAATCTCATTGGTTTAAAGTGGTTCTCGCAGTTCTCGCACTTAAAGTAGGTTCTGAAAATAAAGTGCCTATATATATATATATATATATATATATAGGGAAGGGATCGGTGTGGGATTAAATTTTAAGTAGGGATGTTGATGCGGATAATATCTACAGTAACATTCAAAAAAAATTCAAAAAATCATGAACAAAAATTAATTAAAAGAAAGAGGACAATTTATTAGAAGAATCATTTGAAAAAATTAGGAAAAAATCATTTTCTTGGTTAAAAGGTATAATGATATTACGAATTTTGTTAATATCACCGTAATTATCAAGCTTTCTTAATATCACTACTAAGTAAGGCTAACAGTAGTTTCATTAAGGCTGTAATAAGTATCTAAACTAGTGTGATATTAAGTTTTTTCTAATATCAAAGTAACTTTTTAAGTAAAATTATTAATATCACAGTTACTTTTTACATGTTTTCTTAATATCAAAGTTAATTTTTTTAATATCACCACAACTTTTCTTAATATGTAATAAAAAAGCAGTGATATTAAGTAAAATTGTTAATATCACATGAAAACTTAATATAGTTAATATCACGGTAGGACTCATAATCAAAAAACAAAAAGTGCTAATAAAAATCTGAAAAAATAAAAAATGAAAAGAAAATAGCAATAGTAAGGATGCGCTCAAAGGAAAAAAAAAAAATTAAAAATCGTTTACATGGTCAATTGGTACCGTGAAGGTTAGCGCAGATCTTGACTTTTTTACAAAAGTCAAGATCGGATCTGAAATAGATTGGTCAGGATCAATCCATACATCCATACGAATTAAAAAAATCATACATGATCCTCACTATATATATATATATATATATATATATATATATATATATATATATATATATATATATATATATATATATATATATATATATATATATATATAGGGGAGAGATAACGTGAGATCAAACTTAAGTTTTAAAAATAAGATCAAGTCTAAAAACCACTAAAGCGTTTACCAATAACAATTTTAGCAATAATACACAAAAATATAATATTTTAATACAAATTAACATTTTAGAAACTAATAACCATACATGAGTTTGAATTAATACATGATACACATTACACTAATAAATATTCCAAAATCGTGCACATACAAAAATCGATACACATTACACTTCTAATCAAGTGTATCACCTATGTTTAAATGAAATTTTAAAAGAAATCTATCAAACTTTAACATTTTTAGTTGTAGCTAGCCAAAAAAATTATTTTGTTATAAGGAGAGTGTCACTTGTCAAATTTTAGATTGATCTCATTTTAACAACTTTAAGTTTGATCTTATTTGATCTAGATTCTATATATATATATATATATATATATATATATATATATATATATATATATATATATATATATATATATATATATATATATATATATAGTGTTATATTCTATCAGTACTCATATTGAATCTGATTACTTTCTGATTATAATACAAAATAAATCTAGAGCCATTGGATGAGTTTGATCAAAGGTTAAATTAAAAGTGCCAAAATTGGAATTAAACAAGGTGAGAGTGTTTTTTCAATTAAACAAAAGGTATTAGTGGAATTTTGCTTAAAATATTTTCATTAATAGGTATTTCTCCTTCTGTCATATCATTTTCGTTTTATCTCGAGTCTTCCACCATTACCTTTTAATCTTCATCTCTCATACAAAACCCTAACAACGCTTTGGCCAATCAATTGTAAATACTTGAGGTTTATTAGTTCTCCTTGATGTCAACGTGATCTTAATTAGGTATGCGCAAGGGTCAATAGCAAGTTTAATTCAAAACTCTTTTTATGTGTAGATCATTGAAATCGGTTTTAAATTTTTAGTGTATAATATGTCACCTTCAATATTTTTGGTATATAATTTTTATTTGAAATCGATTTGTGGTATTTAATTTATGTCCAGCGTCACCTTCATTATTGTAGATGAAATCGATTTTCGATTTTTAGTATATAATTTGTGTTAGTCACATTCAATAACAAGTTTCATTGAAATTCATTTTATGTATAGATAGAAATGATTTATGTTTTTTAGCATATAAGTCACTTCAATATTTTGAGTATATAATAATTTGCTCTTTTAACCAATGTTTTAAATCTATTAAAAATATAAGAATTGCCGGTTGTTTCAAGATATGAATTGTTAAATATATTTTGGAGTATTCAATCCTTTTTCTTGATACTTGGGTTGATTTAATTTTAATTTAGTATAAAAATTATATAAACTTCTAACAGTTTGTATGATGGCTTAAAGTATGTAAGGTTTTGTTTGGTTGGGTATATCAAAACAAAAGAAAAAGCGATATGTAAATCTATTTAGTATCGGATATATGGGTATAATGATATAGTATCATTTCATCTAAAGGCCATGTATCACTTTATTTAATGGATGGTGTCAAGAGTTGCATGTTTTGTTATATCATCTTAAATGTTTCATATATGTTTCGGCTAGTATGATGACATTAATAAAATTTGTTTTAAGGTTGATATAAAATTAAAGAAAGAGGTTTGCATAGATGTGTTAAATTGTGCATATATGTGTTTTAGTTGTGCATATGTTTTGCTAAAAGTTTTGTTATAAAAAAGTAGCACAATTGTTTGCATTGTTTTGTGTATGGTACTCTCTTGTTGCTTATGGAATTTTGGAGTTTCAAATTACTAAACCCTATATTTATTTGCTTATGAAGCGTTTCCACTTTTAAAATTTACCCTACGAAGTATTTCACCAAGAATGTTGGTGTAGATTATTAAATGGATGTGCAAGATGCCTTTTTTTATATTAAACTTATATTTTGTGTCAGTCGGTTTTAAGTCACCCGCAATCAAGAGTTGTTGCTTGTTGATAGATTACGTACCCTTGCTGACTAAGCGTCCTTAGGTTCCCTTTCACAAAGAAGGTGAAGTAGATTGATATCTTGATAATGAACTCTTGATTAACCTTAACAATTTGCAGGTTTTCATGATGAGGCATGCAGCACATATGTTTGGGAAGGATACTTATATGTTCTAATGATTTTGATGAAGTGAAACTTGCACATATGTTCATCGAAGGGTGCATACATGTTCTTAGAAGGTACACATATGTTAAGTCGAAGAGTGCATCGTGTTAGAAGAGTGCATATATTTTTGGTTGGCGATGTACATACATACTTAACAAGATACATTTGTATTTAAATTATATTTCATTTTATATCAATTTTTGTGTATACTATTTATATTTTGGTTTTATTTAAATTTAGATGTTACATTTATATGTCATGTTTATGTTTTGTTACAAATTTTTAAGATAAAAAAATATACACTAGAAACATATGTGCAATTACTATTTTAAACAAAACAAGTTTGATGTATAATCAATTGTACACAAGCAACATATTTAAATTTACAATTTAAAAAAAAAAACACATATGCATATTTCTAAAACATGTATCTGGAAAAAATTCCGAAAATTATGGGGATTTAAAAGCGTTTTTTTAATTAAAAATCTCAAAAGAAACTAAAAATATGTTCTATTATGCCCTTTTCAATTAAATAAAAATATTTATTACTACTAAATTCCTATTGGTCTAAATGTGGAGTGAAAGAATGCTATCTAACTCATTGAAACTGCATAGAACGCGCCCCTATATATATATATATATATATATATATATATATATATATATATATATATATGTATATGATGACATATTAATATATATATAATATTATATGTAGCAAACTATAATAGCAACCAATATGTATATGCATATATATACATATATATATATATATATATATATATATATATATATATATATATATGTATATATATATATATACATATATATATATATATATATATATATATATATATATATGTATATGTATATATATATATATATATATATATATATAAAACTTGATTAAAATATTCTTTATAGTTTCACTACTTATGTATGAACTTAATTTAGCTGTAAGAATTTTCATGAAACATTACAAGTGTTATGAATTTGGATTCAGTTTATTTTTGGTCAACTAATTATTGGAAAGAGGTGCGATCCCTTGGAAAGGGAATATAAATTAAAAAGTCTAAAAACAAACTCCATCCGTCCGATTTCAATCTTACGGTTGGGATTAAAATTAGAAAAAAAAGAAGCGCAATTTACTAATAGAAGGGCATAATGGTAAATACAACTTTCCCTCCCACCTATTCACTTCCCTCCCACTCTCAGAATTCTCTCATTTCTCTCTCACAAAAAATACGGAAAATCTCTAAATCCTCTCTCTAGGATTTGGGGATCTAATTAGGGTTTTCTTCCGATAAAAAAAACACGATTTCTCTCAAATTTACGGTTCAAAGTGAAGGATTTGGACTCGGAAAGATGAAAACTAAAAGTAAGTTCATGATTTAATTTTTTATTTATGTTTTAATTTTTTTTATTTTTAGTTTTTGCATTCATCAGTTATGTGTTAGTTTATTAGAATTAAAGAAAAAAATATGAATTTTTTAGTTATTTTTGAATAATCTGAGTTTAATTTTATTTTATTTAAATTTTTAGGCAAATAAGAAAAAAAAATGACAAAATGATGGAGAAATATAGTATGTGACTGTTCAGGAAGAATTAGAATTATTTTAATCTTATTTTATTTAAATTTTTAAGCAAATAAGAAAAAAAAAATGAAAATGATGGAGAAATAGAATATCTGACTGTTCACGAAGAATTAGAATTATTTTAATCTTATTTTATTTAAATTTTTAGATGATACAAAAATAGAAGAACTCTTCAAGGAAAAAAGATCGAAAAACCGACCGTGCAACTCCCCGGGAATGAAGGTACTGCATTCATTAAAAAGTGGGACAATAGATTGTTACAAGGTATATGTTATGTTCATCAGTTACTTGTTCATCAGTTATTTTTTTTGTTCATCAGTTATTGATAGTGATAGTTTGCAAAGATTATTAGGCTGTTTGGTTTTGTTAGATGATAATAGTCTTACAAAGTCTCTTATGTTCATCAGTTTGATTATAATAGGCTTGTTCATCAATTATTTTTTGTTCATCGGTTATTGATAGTGGTAGTTTGCAAAGATTATTAGGCTGTTTGGTTTTGTTAGATGATAATAGTCTTACATAGTCTATGTTATGTTCATCAGTTTGATTATAATAGGCTTGTTCATCAGTTAATTTATTTGTTCATCAGTTATTGATAGTGATAGTTTGCAAGATTATTAGGCTTGTTTGGTTTTGTTAGATGATAATAGTCTTACAAAGTCTGTTATGTTCATCAGTTTGATTATAATAGGCTTGTTCATCAATTATTTTTTTTGTTCATCAGTTATTGATAGTGGTAGTTTGCGAAGATTATTAGGTTGTTTGGTTTTGTTAGATGATAATAGTCTTACATAGTCTATGTTATGTTCATCAGTTTGATTATAATAGGCTTGTTCATCAGTTATTGTTTTTGTTCATCAGTTATTGATAGTGGTAGTTTCGAAGATTATTAGGTCATTTGGTTTTGTTAGATGATAATAGTTTTACAAAGTATATGTTATGTTCATGTTAAGATGATAATAGCCTTGTTCATGAGTTATTTTTTTTGTTCATCAGTTATTGATAGTGATAGTTTGCAAAGATTATTAGGCTGTTTGGTTTTGTTAGATGATAATAGTTTTACAAAGTATATGTTATGCTCATCAGTAACATGATAATATCCTTGTTCATCAGTTATTTTTTTGTTCATCAGTTATTGATATAGTTTGCGAAGATTATTGACTTGCCAACATCTTTTGTTCATCATGTTTTTGTTTAAATTATAATCATCAACTGTTATGTTCATCAGTTAGTTGTTCACGGTTTTATTTGGTTCATCATTCTGATAAATGTATTATGTTTTGTTTGATATATACAGTTTCAAAGAAGGCAAAGAAGAAATCTTCTGTAAAAGCATATTCACCAAGTGATGATGATTTCGTAAAGGATGCATTTACAGGAAAAAAATGAAGTTTCTAAGGTTCTTAAACGCAAACGTGACAATCCGGTTACTGAAACAAGTTCAAAACAAAAGATTCATCAAAAACTTCTAGTTCATCTAAACCAGTTCTTTCCGATGACATAGATTCTAAACTGCATCAAAAACTTCGCCAACCAAGGTCAACATTTGAAAGGGTTTTAATAAAGTCATTCCCAGGTCCATTATTTGAAGTTATTAAGGATTTAACTGATGACCAAAAGAAGCGTTCTGACTTTAGGGTTTGGATCAATGTTAGAGTTTGGAATTAATGCAATGCCAAGCATTTTAGGATATTGGTTGCTAAAAGGTTCGATCGAAACAGGAACCTTGAAGGTATTTGGTAAATCTATTGAGGTTACCCCGAAGTTGTTCATCGACAACTAGATTACCAATGGGTTTTTGAAGTTGAAATATGTGATGTGTTGAAGGAAGAAATACGTTTACCAAGAATTTAAAAATCAATTCAACGGACTGTCAAGATTATATGCTAATAAATATTTGCTCAAAAGAATGAAGATTCAGATAAAGAGAAATTTGGAAGGCTATTTCAGTTGAATTTTTAGTCATGTTTTCAACTATTATAGGCATGTGGTTTCAACATGGACTCTTAATCTAAGCATTATACCATCTCTAAGTTCTCTAGAAAATGTGAAAGAAATGGATTGGTGTGAATACATGTTGGATTATCTGAAGTCACAAAGATTAATTTGGAAGGCGGGAAGACGGCGCTTCTTTGCCCACTCTTGTTACTGGAGGTAATTTCTATCACTTGATAGCCCGATGAACATATATGTATTAACTGATGAACATATATGTATTAATTGATGAAATGTATAAATGATAAACCAATTTTTTTAAAACTAAACTTTAACTTAAAAATGCATTCGCCAATTCTTGCCTCAAAAATCCACAATATCTAGCTTTTTAAATCCGGAAAACAGTTGATAATTGAATTAGATGAGATGATGTTTGGGAAAGACAGAAAAAAAAATGGTAAAGAAAGAAGATATTGAAGAAGAAGATATGGACTGAAGAAGAAGAAGAAATGGACGATGTTGGAGGAGATGAAATACAGAATGTTGAAGTACCCTAAAAAAACCAAAAATGACAAAGACATTGGTTAAAGAACCGAGACTACTGAGAAAAGAAGCTGAAGGTATAATAAATTGATGAACTGATGGACAAATGATTTTATTATATTTACATCTAACTTATATTCTATTTTTTTTTCTTATAGCGGGCCCGATGCCGAAAGAAGATCAAACCGTATTGATTAAAACAACGTTGTACTAAAAGAAAAAGTTAAAGGTAAGTATATTTTTAAAACAACTGTGATTTTAGTCTTTAAATAAAAAATAATTAGCTTCTATTTTGCAGAAGTTGAAAAAGCAAAGAATGATGCAAAGAACGGTTGTAATACTAAAGAAGGTATAATAATTTGATAACCGATGAACATATGATTTTATTATATGTTCATCGGTTTTATATATGTTCATCAGTTAATAAAATATATGTTCATCAGTTTTAATTAAAAAAACTTGTAAAAGTGGATGGTGGACAAGAAAAAAATAGTACAGAGAAGAACAGAAACATATATGAAGTGGAAAAAGCTGATAAAGATGGTAAGAATTGGTATGTATATATTAATGATGAATTGTGTAAAACATGTTAAAAAGTGTTACTTAAAAATACCTTTTTGTTGATGAAAAGGAGGCAAAATAGAATCTGAGAAGAAAATTGAAAAGAAAATAAGTGATGACAATTAGAGAGGAAAGAGCTGAGTTTGAAGGTGAAATTGGGGAGAAACATCTGGATGAAAGACCCTGTGATTGATGGGTGACATTGCAGCCAAGATACATTTGAAGGTCAAGCACTTCATGATACTCTTCATACAAAGGAAGACGTAATGAGTGTTCATATAGATGATATTGGCGAGCAACAATGGTCTGATGAAGATATGATCGGTAAAAATTATGTATGATCTTTGAAATTTGTTTATATTGAACATAGATTAGTTATTAAGATATATATTTTAAAATTTCATTCAATAATTTATGATTCGGAAATCAATGATGGGCCGATGAAAGTGTTGAAACTCGTAATCCAATGACTGGAACTGAAGTATGACCCGATGAACAAAAGAGCTTGTCATCTGACAATATTAAGCTCACACAACAATTATCAGCGATGGTTTTATAATTTCAAGGGATTTATTCACAATTCAAATCACCAGAGGTAAAAATCTTTAATATATCTTAGAGTAATAATTATTTTGTATATCATATTTATTAAATTTTAAATAATAACATGAATTTGACCATTCATTGAGGAACATGTTAACAATATTTCAAAAGCAATTGATGACATGTTAGAGCTGCATTGGAAAAATACCCTCGACATCAACCTTGTTAGGAGTACGAGGTGGATGAATAGGTTAGTAAACAGAGTGGGTGAAAGCTCGAAGGAAATTGTTGTTCATCAATCACAATTTGAAAGTGAAGAAGGCGATTTAGATGTTGATGAAGATGGCTCTGAACATGATCCAGCAGACTAAAAACTGATGAACATAAAGAGGATCTGGTGATGAACCAACACGGTGATGAACTATCTGGACGATGAACCAACAAAGACGATGAACCAACACTAACTCAAATGTTCAATGATCCAAATTCGTGAAAGATTTTGAACGGATAGAGACGTCAAAAGGAAATGAAAAAACGAATTCCCGTTGTTCAATATCACGAGGTGAGAAAATAAGAGTGCGGATATAATTTTATATGAAAAGACAAAACCAGTGATTAGTTTGGATGAATTAATTGCCAAATTATCTTTCTTGAACCCATCATCAGTGCTTGCAGAAGCAGTAGATAAGGATACTTGGCCAAAAATTACGAAGGATGCTTCAAAAGTTGAAACAATTGAACCTGAAGAATTTTCAACACCAAAGCCCAAGATGATAATGCCGATACTATTGATTAGTTTGGATGAATTAATTGCCAAATTATCTTTCTTGAACCCATCATCAGTCATGCTTGGAGCTGATAATGGGATACTTGGCCAAAAATTCGAAGGATGCTTCAAAAAGTTGAACAAGCGAACTGAAGAATTTTCAACACCAAAGCAAGATGATAATGCCGATATCATATGTGGCGCATCACGAGGAACAAACTGAAAAGGATATCATGTTTGAGCTGAAACACCCGAACAAAAAGCTGAAAACCACTTTCGGCTAAGTTCATTCAATACAATTGCTAAAAAGCTAAAAATGCCGGACCAAAAGAAAAATGCAAAAGAAGAAGACTTGGGAAAAAGAAAAAGGTGAAGCTGACTAAGCACTCAAGTCTCACTTATACAGTGGTGGTCATGAAAAACAAACCACATGACAGCGAAAAAAAGGTTCCCGAGACTATCTTCTCCATTAAGGAAATGTAGAGTAATAATCTAAATTATGCTCGTGAATTTAAAAATTCATATTGGTTCATCAAAAGCAAAAAATAGGAATGTTTTTACTAAAATATTATATTAATTTTAATTGGCAGTGATATTTTGTTTAAGTCCTACTTTTGATGGTGCGAGAATACATTTTGAGAGCTTGCAATTTGGAAATGAAGTAATTGATGCGGTAATTGACATGTGGACACACTTACTGAATATGGGTGAAAAAAAGAGAAGTCCTCAGTTGTTGAAAAAACTATTAAGGTGGCCGATTATTGTAAGTTATATAAAAGAAACAAAATATTTTTCATTAGTTAAATCCAATTACCCTTATGAATTTTGATGAAAACAGACAAAAGATGATGCAAGAGGATATAAGGAAGGCTTCTATGTATAACAAGTTTGAGGAAAATATGAATAATGCTTTATTACGTCAAATTTATGAATCTATTCTTGAAATAGATTTGGTAAACAATTTTATTTGTATTAATTCTTATAAGATAAAAACGATGAACAAAAGTATATTAATAAACTGATGAACACTCCTTGTATGGCATGTATTTTTCCCAATGTTGCTCAATGATGAACATTATTATGTTGTCTGTTTTAATTTGAAAGATCCTCAAATTCACCTTCTAGACAACATGCTTCACAATATGAAATTGAGAGATGGTTTGGGAGGAATCTGGGTAATTTGGTAGTATTCACGTTTCAAATTATCTTCACCAATCGTTTAAAAAGTAACGAAACTCATTGTTATTAATATGTTATTACAGAAAGTACTTTTTTTTAAAGTTTTTGAGCAAAAAAAAAGCATCCACGCGTAGCAAACTTGAAGGATTACAAGCTCTGCATTGTTGAGATGCGATGGAGAACACAAGACATATGATTGATTTGTGGCATTTTCGCCATGCGACATATGGAAACATATCAAGGAAGCATAAAATATGTGGATTTGAACCAGAAGAGGAAAGAACAAGAGGAGCAGAATGGGAACTTGAGAATGAAATATCCGACAAAGATTCGCTATCGACTCCATGAAAACAAAGAAGGAATTGAAAAAGAAGTTCAAGCATACCTGAACTTGGATTTGAAGACAAGGAGAAAACTCCAACAAGAATCAGTTGAAGCCATAAATAGCTGTATCAGCGACTACTGATATTATTCCTACTGCCAAGTATGCTAAGTGAAAACAATGTTTGGTTTGACTACGTAGATTCGTATGAACATTTTAATATGAACATACGGAATATTTGAGGTTTTGTCAAGAGTATGTTTGAAATATTTGGTTGGTTGGTCATGTTATACTAAGCCTCTGATAAATTGATAATTGTGTTACATGAGTTAATTATTATTATTATTAAACGGTGAACATTTTTATTAAACCGATGAACAAAACATTAAAAATAAACTGATGAAAGAAACATTAATAATAACTGATGAACAAACATGTACTTGCTTCTATAAACTGAAATGATGAGGTATTATTATTATTATTATTATTATTATGTATTATATTATTTATTATTATTATTTATTATATTATTATTATTACTATTATTATTATTTTTATTATTATTATTATTATTATTATTTTATTTAACACACTTTATTAAAACTCAAAGGATTTACAAGAAATGAGTGGGAAGCGAGAAACCAAGCGAGCCCCCAACTCACTACAGAATAAGCGAAACTAATACGATTAAAAATATGACCATAACACGAGCCGATGTCTTGAGTCAGGAGAAGCGTCTATCGCTTTAGTAGGTTGCCTTCTCTAAAGTTCTCCAAAGAAAAGGAAAAGGAGGGGCGTATAGAATATCTGCGCATTAAACACCATACTTGTTACGTTTTAAAATTAGATAGGCCTCATACTTAAAGACACGGCACAAAATCAAAACGTTGCGTGAGAATGACGCAATGGTCACTTGACATCCTTCCCGCCATCCCAAGAATAAAGCAATATATCGGCCAGATTAGCGGGTGTCGCATATCTCCATGAAGCCCGATATCACGCTCTTACGAGCAGAAATCGGTGCCATCATCAACAAATTTATCACGCATTACAATGTTGTGCCAATGTTTAATGTAACATACCATAAATCTGCGATCCCCACTTGTGTCTCGTAAAAACCCTAGAACATGCGAGCGGTGCCAGAAACCTTGATTAGAAAGGAACGCAGGTAAATAACCACGGCTAGCAGGGCAAGTCCACGTTTATAGTTTGTCCCCAAAAATCCGGATAGAAGACCACCTAAGCCAATCAAAGTATGATCCTCCTTTGGTGACTCCATGGCGCCACTCTCAGGGGATAGATGGGCAGTAGATTCAACGGTTTGGATTAACCCGATGAAAGTATATATACATGTTGCTATTATTATTGTTATTATTAAACTGGGTAGACATTTTTCTTAAACGATGGAAGAAAACATTAAAAATAAACTGATGAACAAAGTGATGAACAAACATGTACATGCTTCCTATAAGTGATAAATTGATGAAAATGTACATGAGTTAATTATTATTATTGTTTATTACTTACTATTATTTATTATTATTAATGGTGAACATTTTTCTTAAACGATGAAACATAATAAATAAAGTGATGAATATTGAACAAATAGTTTTAATAAACTGATGAACAAACATGTACTTGCTTCTATAAACTGATAAATTGATGAACAAACATATCAACAACAAACCTATTATATATAAGAGTATCAAAAAAACATATCAAGTACACCTTTATTTTGACAGTAAAAGAAAAAGGAAACAAAAGCTAAGTAACAACACAAGCATTCATATCAGACAACTTCGCCTTCTTAGCAGCCAACTTCGCCTTTTGCTTGCTCTCTTTAGCGACCTTATCACTAGCCTTCTTAGTAGCAATTTCATTTCTAATAGCATTGCGCTTGGCTTGATCATGATCTTTCATGCTACATTTGCAATATCTACAGTTCTTCCTAGACTTCCCATTTGGATTAACTGAACGCTCAAGACTACTCTTAATCCTTTTTCTAGAACCTTTAGTACTAACTTTTGTTTTAGAACATCGGGTAATAAAAATTAGATGATCAAAAAATGCTGAAAACACATCTTTGAAAAATCATAACACAAGAAAAAAATGATGAACAAAACATTAATAACAAAGCGATGAACCTATGTGATAACATAATAGTTAAAAGTCAATAGGTGATGAAGCAAAAGCAATAATGTTCATCAAATTAAAAATCATAAAAACTAACTGTTAACCTATAATAACTAAAATAAAAACAAAAAAAAAAATAAATAAACTAAGCCATGAACATATGATAAGATAACATATGAACAAAAAAGCATGATGAACAACGATTACTAACTTTGTTTTGGAACATTTACAATGGTCTCTACGGTTGCGACACACACAGAATAGAAACAAGCCTATCATTTATTAGTCTTTTTGGTATAGGAACATCAGCATCTCGCTGCCATTAAGCGAACACGATGATCTCTAAACTTTTGCAGTAGCTCGGATCATGCATAACGATTCACACAATACTCGACCGCTCTACGAATATCTCACGAGGATCATATCGGATATCACCTTGGCTTGAATGATGATGCAGGTGGTAGAGAATCCTTTGACCAACGCCTAAACCGCGTATTTCTTTGGAAACTTTTTAACCTTTGACAACGAAACACATAAAAGATATGATGACATAAAAAGTCATATGACTCAAAGCGTTTTGCGATACAACGATAAAGTCTTCACCTGGTTTACAGACACGCAAAAGCGTGGAAGTACATACGATTGGTAAATTATGAAAAATTGATGAACAATAAAAGATATGATGATTAAAAAGTAATTTTATAACAACAAAAAACCGATGAACAAGCAATGAGCAGAGATTAAAAAGATGTTACCTCATAAAACTTCATTTACAACGCCCTCCACTGCGATGTCGCTAGAAATCGCTCATCTTACCAATATCTTGTATAACATATTTTTGCGGAATCATCACCAGAAACACTAACCGACATACACATGAAATCACAGAAGCATAAATCTCGGTTTGAACATCAAAGAAAATCGATCCAGTATATAATGCGAACCTCACTCTAAATCAAGTTCAGTGTACATATCCGGAATAGTATAACGACATCATGATCATTTTACGTTGAGCAAAACTTTGGCACCCCACCACACTATCAAAATGATTATAGAACTCCCATAAAGTCAAATCAATACTTGTCAATCTACCATAAGCATTGTTTCCTCTCGACCTAGAAGAAGTTCTCATCAATCGACGCCGGTTCATCCTATAATAGGCTAGGTATCCATTTATACCTCAAATTATACATATCTGAAAGCCATTTGTGTCCCTTCAAATCAAAATCAACTAACAATCGCTCCACAAATCCTCCAAACTCTTTAGCAATTCTATAGGTCAAACAATATCGGATATTCTCCTTTTGAAAGTAAGATCTTTAGCTAAAAGCAGGCCAAACCTACAAAATGAAAAAATCAAATTTAATGATGAACGTAACTCGGACTGATGAACATAATATAAAAAACTAAGTTGATGAACAAAATATTAAAAAATTAGAGATGAAAAAATAGTTGATGGACAACAATAATAGCGATGAACGAGCTAATTGATGAACTTAATTTTATACTACTAGCGATGAACAAAAATAGTTAATGGCCAAGCGATGAATGATGTACAAAAGCCATTGATTAATTTACTTATAAAACTAACCTGATGAGCAAAAATTTAATCAACAAACACTAAGCTGATGAACAAAATACAAAAGGCGATACACTTAAATAATTAGAAAAAACAAATATGATTGTCGAACATACCTTTGAAGACAACTTGCATGATACCACATGCATAACTGTAGCGAATAACGGGAACAACGACTCTATAGCAACTTTAATTGATCCGTCACATCGGTCTACAATACCTTTGGTGCTCGAACAAACGCTTCTAAAACATTGAAGCAACCGGTGTAAGATTCTTTCGTTTGTGGCAACAAAGACCCAAATGTAACACAATGATTACGATTGTCAATCCCGATGAATGGTACAAAAACCATTTTGTACCTATAAACATATAAATTATAATCCATTACTATACAACTGATGAACCAATATTATATAACTGATGAACCATTATTAAATAACTCAAGAACCATTTACAATATTAGCTAGCCATGAACCATTTACATTATAATATAAGCGATGAACCATTATTATATAATAGCCAGATGAACCAATATTATATAATTGATGAACCATTATTAAATAATCGAAGAACCATTTACATTATAATATAACTTGCAACCATTACTATATAACGATGAACCATTACTATATAGCCATGAACCATTATTAAACAACCAAGAACCATTTACATTATTAGCTAACCTAATGAACCATTTTATATATTATAATATAACTAATGAACCATTACTATATAAGCCGATGAACCAATATTATATAGCTGATGAACCATTATTAAATCGAAGAACCATTTACATTATTAGCTGCCGATGAACCATTTACATTATAATATAGCGATGAACCATTAATATATAATGGATGTTTCTAGGTTTTGAATCCCATTGATAATCTCAAACACACACAAAATACCAGAACAAAAGATGATGGAGCAACGGGAAGTAATTTTATACCGATGAACATCATCTTGTTTGACTGTAATTTTATTGTGATTGACTTATGATCAATAGTTTTGAAGGTACTTGAATATCTTTAAAAGCGATGAACTTATAACTTGGACGAAGTATAAAACTTAATACTTAAAATTATAAAAATGAACTTACTTATTCGTTCGAAGTAGCATCAAATGACATAACATCGCCAAAAGCATAATAGTTCCTTTTTGCATATTCATCGACCCGAAAAAGATTAAATCAACGCATTATTGTCACCAGTTTGATACTCAAATGAAAAGTTAGGAAGAAAATCCTTCTTGTTCATTAACATCTCAACTAACATCTTGCATCGTTTTCCTATGAAATCAAGCACATCCCTCCTATAATTTTTACAATCAACCGAACTAGCTCCAATAAAATCATAGTCCCCATATATACGCCTAAGTAAATTGAAACCCTTCAATCGGACCAAGATTGACTTGTGAAGCTTGATATAGAAAAACCAAGAGTATAAGTAACTTCCGCGAGAAGAAACAAGAAAAATGCTATCCTCTTCACTAACAAAATGTGATTATGACCCTCAACAAAATCATAACACCAATAACCTTTCCACGGAATATGCCTAACCGAAAACTACTTTGCTGATGATGCCAGAGGGACACTTTCCTACTATTAGACTTCTTCTTCAATGCACCGACTTTTGGGGTGGGATTTGTACCTTCTTACTACAAACAAAATATTTCAAATCGAGAATTTTATCCTTATTTTTTAGATATATCTGCTGTCCTAAACGGACCTCAAAACCCGACTCTTTTTGCATAATCTTTGTAATCTTGATAAGCTTGCTCAAGTGGTGATACATCATACCATAAGCGACTTTGACCAACAGGGAATATCAGAACCCAAATCTTACAACCCTCCACCGGAAACAATACCAAGAGAATGCGGAACATGTTCATACTCATTATCTGTGAAAAATTATACAATAATGTTTCAATTTATCGATGAACCTAATATAAAAATAAGCAATAAAGAAAAAACAGAGATGAACCTAATAGCGGATAGGTAGCGGATTAGAATAACAAAAAGGATAAACTAAAACAAGTATAAAGTTGATGAACCTAACATAATAGATAAATGATGAACCTAAGATAACATAATAGCAAGTAGGTATGTTCATCAACTAAAATAAAAAAAATATAACAAAAAGCATAAAACTGATGAATCAAAAAAATAAAAATCTAGAGATAAAAGAAAGTAAAAGACAAACAGCATAAACGATGAACCTAAGATAAGATAATAGCGAAATTGATGAACTAAATATAAAAATAAGCAAAACACAAAAAATGCATAAATTGATGAACATAGCGGATAACAAAACATAAAATGATGAACCTAAGATAACATAATAGCTAAAAGATGAATCAAACATAAAAAATACAAAAATAAAAAAATGCTTAAATTGATGAACACAAAGATATCCATGAAGCTAAGAAGAGCGTAAAAGGTAAAGCGATGAACCAAACATAAAATAATCAAAGGCATAAATTGATGAATATAGCGATAACAAAACATACCAGTGACTTAAGATAACATAAAAGCTAAAGCTGATGAACCAAACATAAAATACAAAAATAAATAAAAAAGCATAAATTGATGAACACAAAACATAAACTCATGAACCTAGCTAAGCGATGAACCAAACATAAAATTAAATAAAAATAGAAAAAGCGATAAATTGATAGACACAAAACATAAACTCATGAACCTAGCTAAACCGATGAACCAAACATTAAAATAAATAAAATAGAAAAGCGCATAAAGCAGTCAAACTCATAACAACAAAATTACCTTGAAAGATTAAAACCCCAATTTTTATCAAATTAACCATGAGAGCAGGTTTACAAACCTAATTTCTTCCGATTAACCAATTGAAAGATTAAAACCTAATTTCCTCCGTTATGAAATTGAGCGATCAATTAAGTAAATGATATGAAAATTAACACAATTTGAAGAACAAATAGCGATTCAAATAATCGAATATCAAAGAGACAAAAACCCTAAATTTACAAAATATGAACGAAAGAATGAGAAAGATTGGAAAATTGAATAAAATGAATAGATAGTAGAGTAAATCATGTCAATGGAAACGTTTATATATAGGAAAAAGAAAAAAGAATAGGATCAAAATAGAAATGCCGGAAATAAAGAATAGAAAAAAGAAAAAGAAAGAAGAAAGAATAAAGGGGATCTAAAATTACATAAATGTCCTTGAGGGAAAAAAAGGGGAGGGACACGTGGCATAACCAGAAATCTTTTTAGACTTTCTAAAAAGTCCCCTCTTTTTAAAGGATCGGCTACCTTATTGGAAATACTGTTAGGAATTAGAAATTCCAGGTATTAAAGAGTCGGTCACCTCAAGTATATGTAATCGTTAGAAAGCTCGTAGTCGTAGTGATATTAAGTTAAGTAGTATTTGTTAAGTAACACCGTGGAGGACGGACGGGTCTTTACCCACTGTATGCACGATCCACGGCCGTGTGGCGTTTTATGTAAGACTATAAATACTCTCTACCTCCCAAGGTAGAGAGTTGGAGCTCATAATAATATCTTTCACTTTCTCTCACTAAGTTCCCTAAACCTCTAACTTTCTCTCTAGAATTCCATCTATATTCTACCTTGTGTTAATGTTATGATGTGTATGTGAAAAGTTATATCTTACAATTGGTATCAAGAGCCATGGTTAGATCATATCTTACACATCTTTGGATTTCTAGTGGTTTTTAGGTGGTTTTAAGTTTGAAAAAGTTTAGTGGTTTTAGCATCATTTGATTGATTTCTAGTGTTAAAGTTTCGATTTTGGTTGTACTTTTATGTTTAGAATCATCAAAAGTGTTTAGGTTTTCATTTGGTAAGCTTGAATCATCTTGGTTGGGTTGTTTTTGGATTGAAAAGTGAGGTTTACATGGTTTTCAAGCTAGCGACTTAGCTCACGGAATAGTTTCTTGGTAGCGACTTGCTTCACATTTTTGTAGCGACTTACAATGTTGGAACTAGCGAGTTAGATCTAGCGAGTTAAAGTACAAGTAGTGGATTCTCCCTCTGGTAGCGACTTTGTGGTAGCGACTTGGTGATGTGAGTTGCTCTTTAGCGACTTGTGTCTCTAGCGACTTGTGTAGCGAATTGCTGCAAAAATTTTGGTTAGCGACTTAGTGCATGCGAGTTACTACTTAGCGACTTGTATTTGTTAGCGACTTGGGACTCTAGCGACTTAGGGGTGTAGCGAATTAAGGGTTAGCGACTTAGTGCACTAATTTCTAGCGACTTAGTGCATTATCTTCTAGCGATTTAGTATTTTATCATCTAGAGTCTTGAGTGATTGTTTAAGGTTTTCTCTTGATTGATAAAATCCGTGAAAGAATCCATTTCCGGTTTAATCATAGAGCTATAAAATCCATTATAATGTTAACATGTCTACCAACGTTCCCCTTGTTATCTCCCTTTGTTCGAAGATGTTCGCAGTGGTTGAATACTCGTCCACCCATGCTTGAGCAGAACTGACTCGACTCTTGGGCTCAACGAATTAGACTGTATTGCCTTGGAAAGAAAAATGGTGTCAACATTCTCAAATCCATTGATGAAGGACCATATCGAGTTGAGACGACTAGAGACATACTTGATACTAATGCGGATGGTACTCTGTTTCTGAATGTAGGACCTAAGATGTATGATGAGCTTGATGATAAGGATAAAAGAGATTTGATCAGATATCGGGCTTCAAACATTGTTCTTCAAGGTCTTCCTAAAGACATCTACAAGGCGATCAATCATAACACGATGCTAAGGCGGTTTGGGACAATGTTAAGATGCTTCTCTCGGGTTGAATTAACTATGGAAGACAGAGAATCCCAACTCTATGACGAATTTGAGCATTTCAAGATGAAACCGGATGAGAGTGTCTATGAGTACTATGTGAGATTTCATAAGTTAGTTAATGACATGAGGAACATCGGAATGACTATGCCTAACATTCAGTTGAACTCAAAATTTGTGAACAACATGAATCCCGAATGGCACAAGTTTGTTACCTTTGTGAAGCTCACTAAAGGATTGAAGAATACAAACTATGAGCAACTCTATGCCTTCCTCCTTGAGAATGAGAGACATGCTATGTTTGAAAAATTAATTCTCAATCGGTTCAAAACCAACCAGGGAGAGACAAGCTCGTCTAATGACTCTGACTTTTCTACTCAAACATCGGAATCACAACCAAAGCATCACAAGTCATACCCCTGGGTAATGGTAATCACAAACTCATTCCTGATCCTATGTACAAACAAGCGTCTTTGATACTCACGTGGGTAGCTTCATTAATCAACTAGCTCTTCTCATCGGTCAAAACATGAATACTCTCCCACAAACCAACAACAACCTGGAACATCTAACCCACACAATCAAGCCACTATTAAAGAAGGAAGGATCGGTGGTGCAACCACATCGAGGAAAGACAGGTATGATCGAGGGGCGAGGTGGGCTGAGGAGGTTATGTTGGAAACGAGAATCGAGGAAGGAATGGTAACCAAGGTCAAACTAAGCTCATCAAATGTTATAAGTGTGGTGGAGAGGGACACATTGCAAAGGCGTACATCTCCATGAATGCGATTACTTCGAGAAGATCTTTGGCGGCTCAAGCTCGGGACAATGGTGCTACTGAATGAAGAGGAATTGCTATTTTCTTGGCGAAGGCAATGCCAAGACCTATGATGCGGATGTGGATGGCGACTATTGGGAGATAGGTCACAATCATCGAATGCGCTTTCAAGTCATTGGCGTGATGCATCGACTCGATGTGGATGATGGACCTCTGCACACACAATTTTATGGCTAGCATCTCCATGGTTTCTCCCAAGGTCTCCTCTACATCACTAGTTTGGGCCATCCCATGACAAGCTCATCTCGAGGTATTAAAACTATCGATGATGCGTGTGCACCGGATGCATGACAAAGTACAATCAACCGAAACTATTGAATCAAATATTGAAAATATGGGTAATATCAATATTGTCCCATATGATCAATACGTGAAACAAAGTGAAAGTGAAGTTGTACGAAGTGATGCATCTTCGATCAACAATGACTATGATTGTGATGAATTCACACGCATGTGCCTGATGATTCCATTATTTCTGAACTAAATGCCTATAAAGAGCGTGTTGCTATTTATGAACAACGTGCTAAGTTTGAGTTGACCACTCGTGAGCAGGAAATGGATAACCAAGTAAGTACAGTAATTAGAAAAGTAAGTTTAGAGAAGAAATATTGAAACAAGAATTAAATTCCTTGCAAGAAAAACTCTCTAAAACATCTAAGCAAAAACAAGAACTTCATGAAAATGTGAAAATGCTTAAGCAAGAATTTAATGCAAAGGAATCAAAACTCTTGAGAGATTTTTCTAATCCGAAAACTTTGAAAAACAAACTTGAGAACAAGTTGTACATACAAGGAAACACCATTCAGATTGCTCACATGGTCACTAAACATCGAGTCTTAAGCGATAAGCATAGCATTCCCCTTGTTGAGGAACCGAATCCCGAGGTAATTAAAAAGGCTAGAAATGCTCATAAGGTGCTTTATGATGGTAATGAGATTCTTAAGCCTAGGCGAGAAACCTAGTTAGTTGAGTGCGAGGAAGATAAGAAATCGGATGAAGTCACTAGGAAAGGATGAACAAAAACTAGATGACCGAAATGAAAGAGAAAAAGATTATTATCACTCCCATGACTACAAGAAGGAAAACTGGATTTCCTTGAACATGTTTAAGCCTCAAACATTGTGACCCACTGAACAAGTGTTACGGAAAAGGATATGGACTTGCAAAAGTGAAAATCTTGTTGAAAAGAATCCCCTTAGGAAATTCCCTAAAGCATTGGTATCCTCCAAATACACCAATGCATTTAGTTCCTAGAACTATTGCCACTAAGAGCAAGACCTTAATCAGTCAATATGTTATTCTTCAACTATTTACCGATTTTGAGAAAACTTGAAAGAAAAGGATCACACTTGGGATAGCGAAGGAAAGGGGTTTTGAGCAAATGAAAGAATGTTATTTAGCGAGGTCATGCCTTTCTTTAAACAACTAAAAGATCATTTTGAGAGTCTTAAAAGGGGGACAAAATCAGATATTAAAGAAATGGAAAAGGAATTTGATGCAATGGTAGTTGAAGTTAGTGATTATGGGCGTGCACTAAAATATAATGAGATTGAGAGGAAGAACTTGCATACCTTAAATGAGACTCTTATTCCTGAATGTGTTGCTCAAGATATCTTTTTCCTTTGCTTCAAATTGCTCTATTAATGCTTCCAAATTTCATGAACTATCAGTGGCCCTGAAAGTCTCCCATGATCGTGTCATTGAGCTTGAAAAACTAATTCTGAACTAAATGAGAAAATTGAACTGGATGATCACAACAATTTGGTTAAACATTTTTCTAAACCGGAAGTTGAGCATTTTAATTTACAACTAAAATATCAACATCTTAAAGAAAATGTTAAAACTTCACATGTCAAGACATCGTCGGATGCTCCGAGTTTGATGCGGTTTTCAAATTAACAAGCGTGATGAGCGATTCAAGCTCGGTCAGCTTGATCGAAAGTTGAAAGCCCAAATCTCTCAATTAAAGGGTCAAGCGAACAATAAGGCAGGGCTCCCAAATCCTCCTTCGTTAGATTCTCGAATTCTCAAACTTTTCATCTTCAAAACTTAGTTGATGCCTTACAAAAGGAAAACGAGAGTTTTCAAGAAGAAAATGAAAAGTTAGCGACATTTTAAAGAGTTATATGATTCAATGAAAGTCACCCGTGACCAAAACAACGAAAAAATAATGTCTTTACAAAGGAAATTGAGATCTAAAGTGGGAAATTGGAAAGCTGCACTTGTTTTCAATAAGAATGTTGTCTCAAAGTCACCCTTAGACTGCAAATACCTTGTGACAGTTAAATATATTCCTCCTCATCTTAGGAATAAGAAACATGCTTTTCATGAATCTTGTGCTCACCTTAAGGATAGTCAAATGTCTCCGTGAGATTGTCGAAAGAGGATTTCATTAATAAACCCTTGATAGTGAAATTAGGTTTGCTTGCCTCAGGCCCCAACGATCTCAAAGTTGCTAGAATGTGTAATTGCCACTGTCCAAAATCCTTAACCTTATGTGAAAAGGCAAAGCTGTGATGCCTGTTCTATGCCTAGTGCCAAGCGGGAAATCCGTTTCTCTATGCCCAGTCTTAAAAAGGAAACACTAATGTGCCTTCAAGAGTTGATTCGGATATTTTAGTGCTAAGAAAGTGAACTTTATTGTGCCTGCAAAAATCAAATCACATCTAAAGTATACACTAATGTGCCTTCTAGTACTTTGAGATCCTTGCACATCAAGTTGAGAATGCAAAAATTAGATCAACCAACTAATGTTCCCATTCCTCTACGGGAGTAATCGGTGACTTTAAAGCGAGGTCAAAGTCTCAAGACCAATACCAAGAATGTGAGGACCTCAAGCTAAGAATGTGCCTGGAAGAGAGTAGAAGACCAATCTAGGAACGTTAGGCTTGAGTTGAATAAAGCGAATCGTGTTGATTCTAGTATTAGCCTTAAATCTTTGTAATTAATTAGAATTACTGATACTATCGCAAACCTTGTCTTTGCATGCTTGAATTACATTTGCTAATCATGAATGGTGTGAATGCTTTGTCTAATCTTTGTCAAATGCCAGTTAAAATTGCTAATGCTAATAATCGTGCAAATAAGGCACAAAGCAAAACGAAAGGCATTAGAAAACATTGAAACCCACAGAAGAACTTTTATAAAGATAGGTTATTATTGGATACCTTTTGGTCATAAGAATAATCCGTTTGTTCTCACCTGCTAAGATTATGCCCACTAGAAAATGGATGCCTACTGGTAGAAACTATTCCTAAAGAAGTAAACATACTTTGAATAGGGCAAATACTGATTACCAGCATTGCATCTATTCCCAATGATTCCATTGCTTACTTTGATATGGATGTTTCGATGATGTTGGTGTTCCAAATCCATTACTAACCAATGGAACACCATTCTTGCATGGGGATCCCAATTATCCAGTTTATCCATTTTTATGCTGTGTTCAAGCTGCAGATCGTTTCAAATCGTTTGTGGTTTTACCTGGACTCAGTTTGTTCCAAGCATATACTGGAGACCGTCGCGGCTCATGAACTTCGGGAGCAAGTTCATCGGGACTGTTAGATTTGGTAATGATCATTTCGGTGCTATTATGGGTTATGGAGATTATGTTGTTTGTGATAGTGTCATCTCGAGAGTCTACTATGTTGAAGGGTTGGGTCATAATCTTTTCTCTGTTGGTCAATTCTGTGATTCTGATCTAGAAGTAGCCTTCAGAAAACATACCTGCTCTGTTAGAGATCTTAATGGTAAGGAACTGTTAAAAGGAACTCGTGGGTCAAACCTTTACACCATCTCTATCGATGACATGATGAGGGCTTCTCCAATCTGCTTTTTATCAAAGGCTTCAAAAACAAAGTCATGGTTATGCCCGTCGTCTCAATCATTGAACTTCGGCACCATCAACGATCTTTCCAGAAAGGACCTAGTTGTAGGTTTACCTAGACTAAAGTATGAAAAGGATCATCTTTGTTCAGCATGTCAATTGGGAAAAAGCAAGAAATATGCCCATAAACCCAAACCTACTAACTCTGTCACAGAAGTGCTTCATATGATTCATATGGATTTATGTGGACCAATGAGGGTACAGAATATCTTTGGGTAGAAATATGTGTTAGGTGGTGGTTGATGATTACTCTAGATTCACCTGGGTCAAGTTCTAAGGACAAAGGATGAAACTCCTGATATCATCATCAAACTCATCAAACAGCTATAGGTTCGACTTAACACCGTCGAATGTCGAGCAGACAATGTGAACTGAGTTTGTCAACAAACAACTTAATGAATTCTATGAAAGCGTTGGAATCAGTCATCAAAGGAGTATTTCACGAACTCCTCAACAGAACGGTGTAGTTGAAAGACGAATCGACTCTGTTGAAGCCGCTAGAACAATGTTGATTTACTCAAAGGTTCCATGTTTCTCCGGTCGAGGCAATCGCATGCATGCTATACACAAAATCGTCCCTAATCCACAGCATACATGAAAAACTCCATATGACTTGTCCACAACGAGAAAACCTAACTCTCTTTCCTTCGTGTGTTTGGTGCATTGTGCTATCCAACTAATGAGGTCAAGACTTAGAAACTAAAGGCTAAAGTCTGACATGGAGTATTTTGTAGGATCGCACAAACAAAAAGGGATACCGAATCTATAATAAAAGAACCCGAAATATCATGGAAACCATTCACGTTTACTTTGATGGCTGGCCGGTCAAAAATGGCTCCTGACAATCCAGCTGGACCCGCACTTCAAGACAGTCCCATTGGTTCATCTCTTGTTCCAAACTCTACTCAAGACACTCCATATGTACCCCCCATCTGAAGATGATGTAAAGAAATTGTTTGATCCTATGTTTGATGAA
>OU343221.1:65337921-65540164 GCA_910596185.1 Chrysanthemum makinoi
ATTGATCAATGACCAGAAGACTTGCAGTTCCATGAGCTTGTGATGCTCATAGCCACCGCCACCACCAGAGACAGACTTAGTGATGATGATGTAGAGTGTTCTCCACGGTTGAGGAATGTTCTTAAGATCCACGTGAGAGTGCTTGTTAATAATTCCCGACGCTTCATCATAGCCAATATTAAGCAGAATTGCGAACTGTCTCTTCACTAGGTGTAGCAAAGAAGTCGTGAGGCACGATGTCTGGAATGATGAGTACAACCCGTAAGTCTGCAGGAGTGATAGTGACTTGTTTGTGATTAAGTGTCACCGCCACAAAGACTTTGACCAGTGATCCTCTGCATAGAATCCCGTAATTGTTGAATGTAGACCTCGAACTGTGGCAGAGTGTGAGAGCATGTTCTGTAGGGATGATTCCTCGAGAATATCCACCGCAATGAGACAAGAAGATTCCGAGCATGTGAGGGTGTCAAAGTCAACCCTAAGGTTGTTCTTTCCAATCTTTCTCGGATAACCCTCTGGAAAGATATCAACAATTGTAAGAATTTCTGATGCATCCACATTCATTTGTTCACCATGTCGTGATCTCGAAATAACATTAGCCAAAAGAACCAACATATCGAAAGACATAATGTTAGTCAACCGAAGGTCTTATTGTCTAGTTATTGAATGTACAGTGTCAATGATTGTTACGAGTCCTAAGTCACTTGTTTGTCCATTAGTCCAATGATGTCGCGGAAATGTTTCGTGAGTTAGTTAACTTTAAGTTTTAAAGTTTATGTTATCACTTATTGTTCACAACATATCAAACATTTAAGTTTATTAGTGACATTATTGGATTCGTGACATTATGATAAGTTTATTAACAAGTTTGTACACGTAACAATTCATAATGAAGGTCAATCAAGGCATAGGCGTAGAATTGGCTAAGTTAAGCGTAAACAAGAATGACATACGCCAGACGAAAGCTTATGCGTAGGATCTTAACTTACGCTGTAAGAAATGTTACGTAGGAAAAGGGGACCTTATGCGTAGAGCTTACGCCAGAGGCGTATTTATACCTTACGCGTAAGGCTTACTCGTAAGAGTAGACCTTATGCGTAGAGGTCACTGTTTACGCATATCCTTCACCGGATACGCGTAGTCCCATTGTAGAACCTTACGCGTAATAGTTATGCGTAGGATTTATTCTTACGGATAACATGACTACGCGTAGGGTAATCCTTATGCGTAGAGATTCAAATGACCTTGATTCTGAATTTTAAGCGTAGCAAGCCTGAAATAAATTCATCAAATCATCAATATTAACACAAAAGTTCATTTAATAACAAATCATGGCATGAACATTTGTTAAACAGTTATGAGTAGAAAGTCATACGCGTAGGTCAAAACCCTAAGGGTTATGATTACGCGATAATTTCTAGCCATGGGATTTGCACCAAACAATTTCTGGTAGTTCTAAGATGTTGTGAGAGTCTATAAACCAAGTTATAACATCTAAATCGTGGAGAATCAAAAATGCCCAAACTTATGAACTTTAAACCCTAATTCCAAATTTTAATCATTTAGAGTTTCTGGGTGGTTATAGAGCTTGGAAATCATCAATTCATCATCATATAAACATTACACAACAATCTTTTTGAACAAAACTCTTCACATTTGTAAACACCCAAATCGACACATAAACCCTAATATTCAAAAACCATCTGGGTGGATTTTGAGGATGAAACTAGTATCATTGATGTTAAATACATGTTTTGACACAATCTTTTTAACCACAAACACCCTTTTATGATTTGGTGTTCTTGCGCTTACGCGTAAGACACAAAAGTGACTATATCATAAAATTAAACCGTTGGATTTTTGAAAGATTCAAAACCATTGCTTAAAAATATGTTATAAACACGAAATCACTTACAAATTGATGATCTGAAACACGGATTTGTCAAACGATTCTTAGGCGAGGATCCTTTTTGGTGTAAGTATTAAATGTGATGGAATAGTTAGGTGGAGAGTGTTTTTATTAAAATGACTTTAACATTTTGACAGTTTTGGTCTCTCCACCTTTTCCTTTTTCATACAAAGCCATTTAACTTCCATTTTGGTTACCAAACAAAGATTTTAAGAAAGAAATTTGACGACACTCCCCCTCGACTTAAGAAAAATGATGAAAGGTTAATAATTTTAGTCCGAGGAGTGTCATTGAACCAGAAAATTTACCACCATTGATAAGAGAAACAACCGAGATATTATAACATGCAAGTACAATGATGTTTTGAAACAAGTAAATCTTTGTATTCTCCCCCTCAACACTTGATCCGAAAAATACTGAATTTTGAAAGATTAAAGTGTTGATGGAAGAAATGTACTTGCCATGTTGAAAGAAAAAAAATAGATTAGAAGAATATTTTTGTTGTTTTATCAAGTTTTATATTTTTGTATTTTGTTTTTGAAAAATTATTTACAAAAAAGATTTTGGTGTTTGACAGGTTTTTAAGAATGTTTTAGGAGGTCATCCAATTCCTCTTGAGTCAAACACCTCATACCAATCCGGTGGACCAACTCATTAAACCTAGTGGTAGGCAAGGCTTTGGTGAGAAGATCTGCCAATTGGTATTCTGCACTCCACAAAATATAATTCAACAAGCACCTTGTTCCACGTGATCCTTGATGAAATGATATCGAAGATCGATGTGCTTTGATTTCGAATGCTGAACCGAGTTGCACGAGATCGCAATGGCACTCCGATTGTCGCAAGACATCGGGATTCTGTCAAATACGTAACCATAGTCTTTGAGTTGTGTTCTCATCCAAATGATTTGAGCACAACACGACATGGCTACATATTCTGCTTCGGTTGAGGACAACGATGTACAATCCTGCTTCTTCGATTGCCATGATACCAGCTTTATCACCAAGAAATTGTAAAGCTCCCCGAAGTACTTTTCCGTGAGTCTAAGCATCCCTGCGGGTCGGCCTCAAAAGCGATTAGTTCAAAACCGAATCCTTCGGATACCGATCCCCAAGTTAATGGTTCCCTTTATGTATCGGAGGATTCTTTTAGCCTCCGAGAGGTGGGTTTCAGTTGGTCGCGACTGATAACGAGAGCAAAGATATACGGCAAAGACAATATCGCTAGCTGTTAGATACATGAGAGACCCAATAATACTACGGTATTTTGTAGGGTCCACCAATTTCCCATGTAAATCAGCGCCTAGCTTCTTGGTATGAGCCATTGGTGTGGCATAGGTGTCACAGGTTTTCATTCCAAATTTGTTTAAGAATTCAAGGGCATATTTGGATTGACTCAAGAAAATACCACGGGTGATTGATGAACTTGCAGTCCGAGAAAGAACGTGAGTTCACCCATCATGGACATTTCAAAATTTTTCTTCATTAGTTTTGCAAAAGCGATTGAAAACTTTTTATGTGTAGACCCAAAATGATGTCATCCACGTAAATTTGAACAATTAAGATATGTGCCCCGTGATATTGTATAAAAAGAGTTGGGTCAACCGAACCTTTGGTGAAATTATTAGCAATGAGGAAAGATGATAGCTTATCGCACCATGCCCGAGGAGCTTGTTTGAGACCATACAGAGCTTTGTTCAGTTTGTAGACGGATTCGAAACTCGTGATCAACGAATCCATCCGGTTGGTCGACATAAACCGTTTCTTTAAGTTGTCCATTGAGAAACGCAGTTTTGACATCCATCCGATAGACCGTTATATTCATATGAGCTGCGAACGCTAGAAATATCCGAACTGCCTCAAGACGAGCAACCGGAGCAAAAGATTCTTCAAAGTCTATTCCCTCTTCCCGACGATAACCCTTAGCCACCAGACGTGACTTATTCCGGATAACATTTCCTTCAAAGATCCAATTTGTTTTTCCAAATCCATTTGAGACCAATGACGTAGACCCTGTTGGTCTTTCAACCAGTTCCCATACTTCAAGACGCTTGAATTGGTTGAGTTCTTCTTGCATGGATTCAATCCAGTTGTCTTTTGTCATTGCGTCTTTGATGTTTTTAGGTTGGCAGACAGTGAGTGCATAAATGCAATGTTCACCGCCTCGTGAAGACGTTGTCTCGTAACGACTGGTTGATTCGGGTTGCCAATAATGTTTTCCAGAGGATGGTCTCTTGTCCATCTATGTGTGGAGGGTTGATGTTGGTATACATTGTGCAGATTTTGAGGATTCAAATGGCTTGTTGAAGATTCGCGACATCCGTGCGCAGTCTCATTAGCAAACGGGTTAAAGAACGCATTTGGATCAAAATCGCAGTGGGGTACTTCATTCGAACATCATCAGCGGATTCATCATTGTTGGAAGCGGTTTGTTCAACTGTGTGTTGGAGTCAATCGGTGGTGCTTCTTCAACAAGTAGTTGTTGTAGCAGTGGTGTATCGTATAAGAGTATTATCGGTTGAGCGGAAATAGCGGATACACCGAGCACGCTCATCAATATCGCCACCGAACAAAGGAGCAAATAACCTTTCCATTTGTTGACAAGTAAGTGGGGCTTTGTTCACCTGATGATGGGGTTTGGGGAAGTTTAAGCGGTTGTGACCGGTTCTAAGTCGTTATACTCGAAGCCATTTTCGTAAGTTCATCAAAATGAGCATGAATCGCTTCCATCACCTGCTTTGTACGACGATTCCGATTCGAAACCTTTGAATTATCACAAGATCCGATAAAGACTCCAATGTCCGCTTTGGCTTTGAGCTTTCCAAAGTCATCACGATCATTATTCGGATAGCAAAGAGATCCAAATACATGAAAGTGTTTGAGATTCGGTTTTCTTTTGTGGACAAGCTCAAAAGGTGTTTTGTTGTGGCGCTTTGTAATCATAGAACGGTTTTGAGTATAGCATGCAGAGATGCCTTCGCCCATAAGTAATCTGGAAGTTTAGCATTGATTAACATTGTTCTTGCAGCTTCCACTAACGCTCGGTTTCGTCTTTCAACAACTCCGTTTTGTTCTCGTGTACGTGCAATAGATGTCTGATGCTGAATTCCCACTTTCTCATAAAATTCACGAAGAGTTTGATTAACAAATTCAATGCCTCTATCTGTTCTGATTAGTCGAACGGTGTTTCGTAGGTGAACTTGTATTTTCGTGAGAAAGGTGATGATCATTTGTGGAGCTTGATCTTTGCTTCCAAGAAAGTAGACCCAAGTCCAGTGTGAATAGTCATCAACAATTACTAAGATGTAGCGTTTGCCATTGATCGCTTGCACGCGCATCGGGCCACACAAATCCATGTGAAGAAGATGAAGCACATGCCGAGAGCTGTGTTCCACCTTTGAAGGAAAATGAGCACGAGTGCTTTTGCCTTGTTCACAAGCTGAGCAAAGGTGATCTTTAGAATACTGAAACCTTGGGAGTCCTTCAACTAGTTTGTGTCGAGCAAGGTTGGTGATGGTTTGAAAGTTTAGATGTGAGAGACGACGGTGCCATAGCCAGGATTTTGTTGATGTTGCCTTTGAAAGTAAGCAGATGGGAGAAGAAGCAACCATGTCTTGCATAGAGATAGTGTAAAGACTTGAATTACGCGAGCCAGTCATAAGATCGTTTCCTTGTAGATCACTTAATGAAACAAGTTTTCTCCCGAAAGCAACCTCCAAATCTCCATCACAGAATCCTGACCTATGAAAACAGATTGTGACCGAGGCCTTCCACATAATAAACCCCGCTTATTTCGATGTTCCCATTAATGTAGTCTCCGTAGCCCATGATAGCCGCTGAAGTGATCATTCCCTAACCCGACAAAGTGCCAATGAACTTTGCAATAAAGTTTGATAACAGTTTAAGATTGCCTGTCATGTGTCGGGAACATCCGCTATCAACTATCCAGAGAATGATCTCAGATCACCGTGCATTACACTGCACTACACAGATGGAATAGAAGTAGATGTGGAACCCGAAATGTTAGAGGGTTCCATAGTAGTTATAGTAGATATACACACATCAATAGCTTTAGGTATCCACTTAAATCCTAGTGTGTTATATATCCATTTTTGCCATCTCCAACTAGTATTTGCTTTAGTCTTAGTGAATGCACTAGGTGGTACTACATTCCTAGGAGGTGAAACTGGAGCTATAGGGATAGCAATGCGTTTCTTAGAATCTAAAGAGGGCGGTCTACCAAGCAATGCACTTAGAAAGATTAGTGGGCCTAGAGGTATTCCGGTTCTTAGGATTCCTTAAACGAGAGATGATAGCTTTAGCAACACATTTATCATGACAATCAGAATTCATACTTTTATGACAAAGAACACAAGGTGCATCGATCAATATCAAAAGTACTTAACGGTTTAGCATTCGTTACATCACTATTTCTATTACATTTGCCTGACGCAATATCTATAGTGGAAGCAACGTGAGTCTTATTCATAGTCCTAGGGTGTTCTTCTACTTTAGCATTCCTGATTGATCTTTTCTTAGGTCGCAACTTCCTATTCTTCTATGTAGTGCTCCTAGGTCGTGAAGTGCGGACGCTTGGAAAAGACACAACTATTCCTGTTTCAAGAGAAGGAGGCACGCTAGCAACTTGTGATTTGGCAGCAGTGATTCTAGGTTCATGATTACTAAGTGTTACCGGGCTAATCTCTTAATGATGGTTGGCGAAGTTGTTCATACTTTCCTAACATTTCTCTTAACTTGAAGATAGTGTGAATCGATCTTGATTTTCGACCTAACATTTCCAAAGAAAATGCATAACTTCTTTAGTGTGTGCAAGATAATGATCAAGTTCATTTGATGCTTCATCACGAGTCTTTTTGAGTAAATCAAATATGACACCATATTCCTTTTAACTTTTACAAGTTCTTGTTCATATTTTGAGATTTGACACTTAAAAGACACGTTTTGATCATCCAATTTCTCAATTTTAGGATCGAAGATTTTGCACGAATCGGGCGATTTTGTGTTGAAAAGCAAGTTGTTGATCGTGAATATCTTTTTGACACCAATTAAGACGACGTATTGCATTTGAAAGTTCGCTTGACAATCGTTTGTTTTCAACTTTTAAGGACTCGACCAAGCACATTATCGTGTTCTCAACATTTACCACGAACAAAGATCGGCAGAGATATAATCAAATGCATATGACAAAGAATTCAATAACACAACATTATGGACATCGCACGATGACATCTTCCAAGAGTCGATCAACATCTTTTCTCAACAGTTTCTTTTTACGCTTATTATTAGAAATAGATGTTTCGCTTTTCGAAAACGACCTTCATTAATCCAAGTTCCTTATGAAAGTCCCTTTCCCAAGACAATGCACAACTTTTCAAATTTTAACATTTGGTAAAAGATTTTTCTGAAAAATGTCTCTTTGTTCTCGCGCTATAGGCGATTGAAAGTGTTGAAATTTGATTTTAATGATATTCTATCTCATGTTGTAAAATTTTGAGGTCGACCTATGAAAATGTCAAAATATCTAAGAATTTTGCGATTTTCGTGTTTTGAATTTACTTCACCGATGGAAGGTAAAGGACCATAAGTTTGTGCATAACTGTTGGGATTAACATTAGAAGACTCGTGTGTTTTATGATTACCCTTGGTGTGTTAGAAGAACCGCTGGTGTGACGAAAGTGACCGCTTTGAATAGTTAAAAGGTTTGTTGTAAACAACTTTTTCTAATTTTGATCGACTCTCGCCTTCGTGATCTAATTCCTCTTGACGATGATATTCAACAACACTCATAAATGTAATTATCAACTTTATATTCTCGCACTAGAAACTTCGTGATTTGGTTTGAATGCTTTGGTTGAAAGCTTAGGTTTGTAATCCGCAAGATTCGGTCCATATCCATTTGGATTGGGTTTTAAAGTAAACTTTTCAATGGCTGTGACCGACTCGCCATGTTTGTAAACAACAGCTTTAAACTCTTTAAGTTTGTTTTGCAAGCCGATGATTTCTTCAAGATGATCATCTATTCGCTTCGTTGAATGCTTTTTGTATGCAGAGAACTGTTTTTGACAAGTTAACAACTCAGCCTTAGCTTTTGATTTTCCAAGGTGAGAGCGTTAATTTGCTTTTTATGTTCATGTTTCAGTTGTTCTATTTCAGGCAACAAAGCATTCTTCAAGCGGCTAGATCGATCCTGCCTTTCTAAATATTTTTCGTTTTGATAAGATTTGGCAAAGGTCGCTTCAAAACCGCTTTCACGCTTTTTCTTGAGTTTTGAAAAGTTGAGTTGCTTTTGTAAACATTCAAAATCCTTGGTTAACAAAGGCATTTTTGCATTTCAAGTCCCGATTAATGGCATGACATTTTTCCACTATGGTCTGTTGGTCTTGTATTAAACGAGCAAAATCTGGATGAGGCAAAGTTCGGCGTGTTCAACGTGAGTCTCAACATGATCATTACCGAGATCCTCAAGTATAACCACGGAGTCAATTTGATTATCAAGGGAAACCGTTTGGTCATCTTGATCTTCAAATATAACTACGGGTTCTAGTTGAAAATCGTCGGAATGAGATGTGGACGACCATTTTGAACATTTCCGAGCCTTGCCGGATTCAGATGTTGGCGAGATATGAGATCGAGATAAATATGGTTTGTTCGGTACTGAGACAAGCCATCGCTGTCATACATCGGGCCTGTGTCACTCATGTGTAACTCATGCATATTAGCCATCAACATAACATTGCATTGGCCTCGCAAGTCCTCCATATCATCATCCGAGTCAAGATTTGCCATAAAGCTCGTTTTGTCTGTGAGAGTTCCACCATCTTCATCCTTAAGAGCCAAAAGAAGAGCCTCTTTGAAATAAGCACGCCCCTAGTCCTGGCTTTGGGCATGCATTAGCCAGTGTCCCTTCTCATTGCGCTTGTAGCATCAAGACCATTCAACCCATTCCGAGCATTTCGCTCCACCATTGAGCTCGATTGTTATTCCTACCCACAAAGATTAAACCCTTGACCACCGCCCATCCGACCACCATAACCACGATTCAACTTCAACTCGCCCATTGTTCACACAATGCTTGATTCCTTGTATTAGATGAGGAACGAATACGGTTGTTGGATTTGTTGGTATAACGGCTAAAGGCATTAGCAATCATAGCAAATCCTTGTTGCAATGCTTCAAACGGATCGGATTCCTCATTAGCTTCAATCGACAAGGCTTGAGCATTGTTGTTGTTGTATGGAACCAATTGAGTTTGTTGAGATTGAGGTTGTGAAGGATCACATGGTGTGATTGTAGCGCTTGGTTGAGTCTTGCCGTTGAGGAGAATAACCGCTTTGAGCATATAAGGCAAGTTGTTGATTTTCCGGATGTGTCGGTGGAGCAATTTGAGCACGGAGAATCCTTTCCCTATCAACTTCCTTTTCATGAGGCTTCAAGTAATCGCACAACAATCCATATGTAGAATGATGCATGTTTTTCGCTTGACGGAGAAAAATGACATACTTCTCCCATTCAGTACCAAGACTACTTAGGAACTTAGTATTCACCGCAATTTTGGCATGATGATGTTGTGTTTATCCAAATCATTGATGATGTCTGAAAAACGGAGATGATAGGACTCGAAAGTGTCTCTCCGTGTTCAATCATGAAGTGTTCATAAGCCAAGTAAATTTTGGATTCCAAATCTTCCCGATTGAGTACAGACCCTTCCATAAGAAGATCTAATATGATCCCACATTTTCTTTGCAGCTTTTTGAGCATCAACACTACTTAAGAATTGGGTTTGGTAATCCTAAGAGGATATATTCCATTGCAATCTCATCTGCTTCATAGTGTAGAAGTTCTTGAGGATTCAAGTCGCAAATGAGCAATGTTCGCTTGTTCATCTCTTGGTGGAATGGCATTTGGATCTCCGGGTACAATGACAATAGGCATCTCAAATGGACCTTCCAAGATAACCTTCTTTAAGAACTTTCCATGTGGCTTCTTTAGATCACAAAACCTAAAGAACCTTATCACCCTTTGATCGTAGTTTCCTCGGAGTGAGCATTGAGGTCTATCAAGTGATCCAGCCTCATGAATTGATTGTTGGTTGCTTAAAGCTTCAAACATCTTTGCAAACCAAGTGGGTTCCTTCATAGTGTTCCTTGATGGATGTTGATTGAAGTCATTTGTGTACGGTTGAACTTGAAGACTTGGTGGTGGTTGAACCATTTTAGGTTGTGGAATTGCAAAGAAGTTGTGGAGTATGTTGTTGATTAAATTGTTGTTGATAAATTGCTTGTTGTTGATTCCATTGTTGATGTTGTGGAGTTAGTTGTTGTTGACCTTGAGAATAAGTGTAAGGGAAATAGTTAGAGTATGGTGGTTGTGACATGTTGAAAACTTGTGTTGGTAAAATGGATCTTTGTAGTCGAATGAACCTTTGTTGATGAAGTATCCTTAGGCGTAGAAATCACAATAGCCAAGTAGCACTTATGCGTAAAACACCAAAGTTACGCGCAACAATCAAGAGTTACGTGAGATTTAGCTTACGCAAGTATGGAAAAGACTCTAAAGTTACGCTGAGACACAAAGTTAGGCGTAGAAAGTTAGGCGTAGGATTACCTTATGCGTAAGACTGAGCTTAGGCGTAAGATGAATCTTATGCGTAGGATTTCTACGCCGTAGTTTATGCTTATGCGTAATTTTAGGTTTTATCTCAAGTGATCTTTTACACTTCACAAAGGCAAAAGATATCCAAAGTCGACGTATTTTCGTGCTTATCCAAGCAAGAAAACACGGAATAAATCAAAAATGAAGATCAAACCAAGGATAAAGTTACGCAGTAAGATTAGGGTTTTCTTACGCCGTAGACTTACCGTAAAAGTGATAATGCCCAAAGATGTTTCTAAACCAGTTTTGTGTGATGAAATAGCTTCAATAACACCAAAATACACAAAAGTGTGAAACTTGATGATCCAAAGCTCTTAAACAAGCTTACGCGTGATGAAACCCACTAACAAAAACAAGCTTAAAAACACGATCCACGATAAAGTTTGAAACTTTTGCCAAAAACACGTATTTTAACACCTTAAAACGTTGAAAGTACAAGAATCTTGGATTGAAAAGTGAAAAAAATCGAGTTTTAAGCTTAGCCAAAGCTCGCTTTTTACGCAGAGACCAAAACAAAAACTTCAAAAACAAAAGTGTTAACCCAACTATTTGGCGATTGATACCACTGTTGGGTCACTAGTTTTACAACACAAGCTTATAAGAAAGATAGAGAGGCGATTGCACAAGTAAACCAAACACACACACATGTAAATGTTAGATCGGTTATGCGTAGGAGTATGTGAAAAGAAAACTTGAACAACCAACCCTCAAGTGAGGGTTATTACATAGTATTTATAGGCAAGGAGCTAGGGCAACACTCCTACTCCTTCCCTTTCTCTTATGGGCTTGGGCCTAAGCTCATGGGCCTTCTACATAAGCTTAAGGCTAATAACAAACATAAAGGCCATAATAAGCTAACTATTACATATGAGTAACTAACACTTGAATAAGGTTTAGGAGTGATTCCAACAAGAAGAGTGATGGGCCACTAACACCAACTGCACAACACATGCTAGAGGCTATTAAGAAAGAGGTTGTTAAGTATAATGTGTTATGGAATGGGGGATCAAAGTTTCAGGTTAGTGGACCATGGGGTGACCAATGTGTAGTTAATGTTGTACAAAAGACTTGTACTTGCGTATGTGGAGATAACAGTTTACCATGTAAACATGCCGTTGCTACCAATTGGAATATACTTTAAATGGCCAACAAGTCGAGGAGAAACATGGGCTCATCCTTGTTACTATCTTCTCACTTGGGAGGCTACCTACTGAAACATCATGTCCCTATAACTAGCAAAGGTACATTGGGAAAAATCAACTATGCCAACAACAATTGTTCCACCGAAATCCGAAACACACCCGCCTGAAGAGGTAGAAAAAGAGTTAGGATAGCTCTGAAACTCAAGAGATTGTGAAGGATGGCAAGCCGTCAAGGGCTTGGAAGAGTGTCGGTGTAGTATTTGTGGCATTCTGGACACAACAAGGTAACATGCCTAGGTATGCAGCTGGAAGTAGTGGAACCGCCAAAAGGGAAATGTCAAACAGCTACTAAAGTGCAGAAAAAGAAACATCGTAAGGTAAAAAGGTAGCAACAGATAAATGAAGCCGGTTGTACAGTGGTGTTGTTGAAAGCCAAGTTAGTGCAGTTCAAGGAAGTGGTGTTCAATCTGAAAATCAAGAGCCAGAATCAAGATCCCATCATACATGATGCATCCCACCACAATCCCAAAGAACATCAAGTCAAGAAATTGCCGATCCCATCATGCATGAGCAAGCCCAAAGGTCAATCCCAAAGAACATGATCAATCCCGCCTGATTCTCAGACGCAATGACCGATGTTCAAGCACTTTCGCTTCAACCCACCGCTACACTAAGAATGACTAGGCAAAGAGTCGCGACTGAAAGAATGATGGCCTCACCATAGGTCAAATCTGTTATGCTAATTATCTAGATGATGTTTCATCTATGTTATTTCCGATGGACAAGTTATGTACTCTAAAAACATATGTGTGTGTGTGTGTGTCTAATCAGTAGCTCTCATGCTTTGAAAAGTATGCAATTTTATGCACTTGGAATTATATCCATTTGCATTAACTATGGAACCATGTCATTATTGTGTAGTTTTTTAGATTGACTAAGCTTGATGTGTGAATAATTTGCATCAAAAGTAACCAAAGCTAAATAGAACCTCATAAGAATGTTGACATTTAAAAGTCAACCCTAAACAAATTGCTAACCATCTGCATACCCATAAGGCATAGAAAATCATAAACAAACAAAACTAAATACTTCATAACAAGGTTACTACAATTCAAGATACAGAACATTAACCATCTCGCCTCATTACATAAAAGCTAAAAGTTATCCCAATGCATAAACAATCAAGAACAACATCCAACTTAGCACCGGGTAAATCTTCCACTTCCACACATCACCTTCGCCACTACTAATCTTGCCTCAAGCTCATTTCTCCCTCAAAAGGTCGGTATGATCATTCTTGAACGAGCACGATTTCGGATCATACCATCTTATCCACCACAAAAGAAGACCCCTATTGATGATTATGAGAAATCATTAAACAACCACCATTGTTACAAACTTACACAAGAAATATTAAGACGCACTTACTTGAACAAGACAAGCAAAGAATCGACGCTCCGGTTGCGAGAGGTCCACGGCGCGAATAATAGCTTGCTTACCACACCAGTAACGTACCATCTTCAAACAATTATCGTTTTGAAGAAGACGGGTTTTGAAGGATAGTTTAGGGATGGGTGATAAATGTATACCAAACCTTTTTACACACATATACTAGCTACATACACTGTAACAACGTTTTATTTAGTCGCACATGTGAAAGACGGTTTTGCCCTCACCAACATAACGTTGACAACGGCATTATTGGTCAAGGGACGAATCTGGCATTTAATGGCCAAGGTTTGGACCTGTGGCGATGAAAATGGCGAGGTTCGTCCCATCGCGATCCGGCCAGCCAAGTTTAGGGACCAACGATGTATTTTAGTCTTATTTAAAATATTACTTAATTTAAACAACAATATATATATACAATTAAACATTTAGTTATTAACTTAAAATAAAATATTAAAACCTAATAAAAAAAACATAAGTTAAAATTAAAAAAAAAAAAAAAACAAACATAAATAATAAATTTAGTCTTCAAAGTTGTATTTTGCTTTGATTTCTTCTTTTTGTTTTTTAACGTGTTCAAGTCTTTTTTCGCGTAAACCTTCAAACTCATTATAGTAGTAGGTGGCAACAAGACGGTCATGTGCACCATAATGATCACGTTTTTTAGAAGGGTTTCTACATTTTTTTCGGGGTCTCGACAAACCGGACAATTGTAGCTCGAATCTTGTTTTAATAAACAACGCCGCTTGCTTTATTGTTTCGGATATAATAAAGTTTCTGTCATCGGAAGATGAAGAATTTATTGAAGACGGTGCAGATGATGAAGAATATGATAATATTTTTTGAATTTGTTGAGTGGTGAAAGTTTTGCTAAAAAGTATGAATTTAATTGTAAAAATGTGATGTATTTATAAGATAAAATGGGGTTTAAAAAAGGAAAAAATAATAAATAAAACAAAGTTGACGTTGGCTGTAGCATTATCACAAAAAGATTATGAATTAAGCTTTAGAGTCTTTATCAAACCAATTCTACTTAAGGCAAAAGTTGTTCCATGACATATCAGTTATCACCTTCACCACTAATCTATGTAAACGCTCTTGTAAAGAAAAGAAGACAACAATCCATCAAAGGCATTCTAGTTGATGGTCAGTGGATTGATAATCCCGATCATGTTAAAAGAGAATTCTTCAATCACTTCGCTAATAGATTTTCTCAACCTGACTGGGCTCGTATTCCTTTAGAAGGTAACTTTCCAAGGATTTTAGATACTGATCATTCTCGTGCTTTGGAAGAGGCGGTTTCTAATGAGGAGATCAAAAAGGCGGTTTGGGAATGCGGGTCAGACAAGTGATTGAAGAATTATATTTTAAGATGATCGGAATTATCAATCCACTGACCATCAACTAGAATGTCTTTGATGGATTGTTGTCTTCTTTTCTTTACAAGAGCGTTTACATAGATTAGTGGTGAAGCTTTAGAGTCTTTATCAAACCAAATCTACTTAAGGCAAAAGTTGTTCCATGACATATCAGTTATCACCTTCACCACTAATCTATGTAAACTACCAATTCTACTTAAGGCAAAAAAAAATTATCTTTACAAGAGACTAAGATGGTTTCTTTCGATGTTTTTGTGGTGAAAGCTTTTTGGGGTAACATGTTTTTCGACTTTGCTACTAGTTCGGCTCGTGGTAGATCTGGTGGAATCTTATGTGTTTAGGATAAATCACTATTCCTAAAGAAGAGAATATATTCCAATGATCATTGCCTTTGTGTGGAAGGTACATGGTTGGCTACCGTTCGATCTTATTCATGTTACTCTCCTCAAGAATTGTCCCTTAAAAGGCAACTTTGGACATACATGACGGGATAATCCATGTTGGCATGGCGGGTTATTGCTATGGGAGATTTTAATGAGGTGCGTTTTGCTTGAACGACATGGTTCCATTTCCATGCATCAAACGCTGCCGAATTTAATATGTTCATTTCTAATTCTCATTTGCATGACATTCCTCTTGGTGGGTACTCTTTTACGGTCCCACAAATATCGCAAATAAGATGAGTAAATTGGACCGATTTCTTGTATCTCAAGGACTGTTGGATATTTTTCCAAATTTATCAGGTTTGATTCTTGATCGTCATATCTCCGATCATAAACCGATTCTTCTTAAGGAATCTCATATGGATTATGGCCCTACTCCTTTTCGATTTTTCCACTCTTGGTTCTTGGAACAAGATCTTGTTTCAATTGTTGAGGATTCTTGGAACAACGATGGGGTCCAAGCTTCTAATGTAATGATTTTATTAAAAAAACAAGCTGAAGTGTCTGAAGCAAAACTTGAAAACGTGGAACACTCGAAAGAAGGATATCAAGAATAATGATCGCCGAATTCTCCATGACTCTTTGTTTGAGATCGACTCACGTTTGGATAAAGATGAAGGTCGTCCTGATGATGCTATCAATCGTATTCGTATTTTTCATGATATTGGTGTTATTGACAACAAGATTTCGGTTGATTTGGCTAAAAAAGCTAAGGTTAAATGGGCTATTGAGGGAGACGAGAACTCTAAGTTCTTTCATGGTATTGTTAACAAGAAAGTAATCAAGACAATCCATCAAAGGCATTCTAGTTGATGGTCAAGTGGATTGATAATCCGATCATGTTAAAAGAGAATTCTTCAATAACTTCGCTAATAGATTTTTTCTCAACCCCATTGTGCTCGTATTCCTTTAGAAGGTAAATTTCCAAGGATGTTAGATACCGATCATTCTGGTGCTTTGGAAGAGGCGGTTTCTAATGAGGAGATCAAAAAGGCAGTTTGGGAATGCGGGTTAGACAAGTCACCGGGTCCAGATGGATTTTCTTTTGAATTTTTTAAAAAATTCTGGTATCTTGTTGGGGGTGATGTCTCAAATGCTGTTAAGGAGTTCTTTAATTCGAGCACTTTCCCGTCTGGTTGTAATCCCTCATTTATTGCTCTAATCCCAAAGGTACTCGATGCTAAGCTCCTTAATGATTTCCGTCCTATTAGTCTAATTGGATGTCAATATAAAATTATCTGCGAAAAATTTTAGCTAACCGTCTTAGTTTTCTGATCGATAATATTATAAGCTGTGAGCAGTCAGCATTTATTAAAGGTAGACAGATTCTTGACGGGCCTCTTATTCTTAATGAGATCGTTGCTTGGTGTAAGTCGAGGAAAGAGCAAACTTATGCTTACCAAGTTTATTTTTCATTCGATTCGGTTAGATGGGACCACTCGATGATATCCTTTGATAAGTTCGGGTTTTTGGTAGTAAATGGCAAGGGTGGATTCAGTGGTTGCCTCATTTCCACAAAGCTTCGCTTTTGGTTAATGGCTCGCCAATAATCCAATTCTTTTTTCCATCGAGGCTTACCAAACTAAGACAATTGAGATCCTCTCTTTCTCCGTTTTATTCATCCTTGTGATGGATAGCCTTTTCCACATGTGGCCTTCCAACGGGTTATTGATGAGGTATGTTTTCCAATTATTATTGGAAAAGATAACTTGATTCCCTGCCTCACACTTATTTTTTGCGGATGATGCAATGTTCATAGGCAAATGGTCTAGCTCTAACGTTAATGTGTTGATGATTATGTTACATTGCTTCTTTCTTGCCTCGGGATTGAAAGTAAATGTTCATAAAAGCAGTTTGTATGGAGTAGGTGTTCCTCCTAGGGATATCCAACATATGGCTTGTTAGTGCAAATATTACGATATTTAATCTATACAGTCTCGTTTGTTTTGATTGATGACAAACATGTAACTTGTAATACATAACGTAAAATGTACAAGTTACTTGTAATTACATTTGTCTCAACATACATTCAACACCTCTCGATGTCTCAAGTCCTCGTATGTTACAACACAGGTTCGTACATGTTTGTTATGTGGCATTATGATCAAACCCATTAACAAATCATTTAGAATGTTTAAAATACATTTAGAGTCACTAAGTATTTTAATAGGTTAACCATTCTATTTCGAACCTCATTTTACATTTTGCATTCACAAGTATTTCAAAAGGTAACTAGACATTTTATTAACTAGTTACATAATACATTTTACAAGTTTACCTTGATAAACCTTTTAATCTAAAAATGGAAATACATGTTACATCATGTCATGCATCATCTTTGAAATCCTTGGAAGATCACTTGAATATTTTGGTTAGATTGACACACAATATATCAAATGTGATCTTAGTAAGATTTGGTAATATCTTGGAAAGATTTGAAGAAATATTTTTTAGCTTTTTTGTCAAGCACCCACACCAATTTTATAAAGGGCGGAACCCTTTAAAGGGCTCCTTGGTCCGTGGACGCTCCTGCCCACTTTTGGCTATAAATAGAAGCCCATTGTTTTCCCATTTCTTCACCACTTCAAATCACATCCTCTCCACCTTCTTGCATACATTTAGATCAATCATTAACAATGTAATAACATACATTAAACACCCTAATGATCATGATCATAATGCTTCTAACATTCATCTTTGTTGTAAGCATACTCTTTGATCAACCAAGGAAAGTTTGGAGATTTAGCCATCCCCACCTACCACAAGTTGAAGATCTATCACAAGAAGTTTAGGGAACTTGTGATCTTCATCATGAAGGCTTCCTATCAATGGAAGTTCATTTAGAAGTAGTTATTCATATCCATTAGACATTTGTGTCATGGATCATTAGTGTAAACATCATTGCATCATAACAACACTTTCACCAAACTAGATTAGATGGTTTATGTGTTTGTGCCATAAAACACAAGGTTTATTATGTTGGGCCATAAAACATATTGGGAGTGGTTGTACCCTTGTAAAAGAACTCGACATCTAGCTTAGTGTCGGAAATATTGTATAGGCGACGTTAGGTTGGTTCTACCTCGAACTAGAACCCGGTTTTTAGCTTTGTACCGAAAAGTGTGTTTAACGATTGTAAGGTTTTCTCCGCCGAGAAGGGAGCTTGTTGATTTAGTGAAGTAACTCTCGAGTTGGGTACTCGGGGAGTGGAGTAGGGCCGAAAGGAGATCCGTGACCGAACCACTATAAATCCTCGTGTTCGGTTTGCACTTTCCTTTCTTTATCTCTTTACTTTTATACTTGCACTATACTATTGTTTGTGATGTGGTTTGATGTTCATGATTGTGTGACAACTTGGTTTACCATACTTTATATTAGTCACAAACAATAATTGGTACTTTCATATTATAACAAGCTTCATAAGCGATTTGATACTAAAGATCTAAAGTTTTTAAACGGTAACGTATTCACCCCCTCTACGTTTCCACAATTGGTATCAGAGCCATGTAGCTCTTATTTTCAAAACAAATGGTTTTAAAATAGAGTACGATCCATGTATCAAATTACCATTGAAGCGAAAAATAATATGAAAAATGTTTTGCTTGTTATACTTAGAAATTTTGTTGTTAAATGTAACTTTGTATACAAGCTTGAAGGTTTTCTTGAAAAATAAAATAAAAAGTTTGTTGAAAGAACTAGTAAGTATTGTATTGTGTGCTTATAGAAAATTTACGAAGAAATATGATTTTAAAGGAGTGTTTGGGATAACTATAAATTTAGTTGAAAAATCACCTCCGTAAATGTTTAAGATAAGTTACACAAGTAGATATGTTGTTAAATATGTGTATTATATGTTTACTATGAAATCTAGTAAGTCACACACGTTTTCTCTATGTCAAATACTAGTTTTGGTGAATCTGTCTCAGAGGACCACGGCACCAAATCTTATAAAGGGCGGATCCCTTTATTTGGTTCCGTGAAATCCGTGTGTACAAGATGCAGTTTTGGGCAACTTCAAAAATCATAACTAATTAACCGTAAGTCCGTACGAGTCGAGCCACCTATCATTTTAAAGGGAATTGAGTCTACTTTCATTTAAAAATACTCTCATAGCCTGAGTCTAATTTTAAATAAGTGAAATATACCAAATACTACAGTATGTCTAAAATATTGAGTTTCGCTTTAACATAAAAACTCAAATTTTTGAATCAAGCAATTTAAGTTGGTATTCTTAGAACTTTGATACAACTTCCTTTGAAACTAAATAATTTGGTAATATGTTTAAAGGAAACTAATCAAGCTTGGTATACATCGTCATATTTAAACGCAAAATGACTAAAAGTGTCTTTCTTGTTATGCTATGCTAAATGACCACTTGTTTATGTTGTTTGCATATATGTTGCTTGCTTACTTTTCAAATTGTTGTTTACACTTGTTTGTTTGCATAATATAAGTGTCAATCTTGCCATGTTATTTATTCGCTTGTTTGACGATTTCTTGTTTATGCACAATAGGTTATTTGATAGATTTTGTGCACTAAGTTGGAAAATTGTTTTACCATCGCTTGTAGAATTAGATCACTTCATTTGCATAGGTTATACTAACATATCGCATAACTTATGAAATGTCATAACTCACTTAGCAATAAGTACTAAGTAAATTAGTCAAGTACTTTGAAAAATGAAGGTTTTAAGAGAGTGTTTGGTACAAGGACAAAAACAATGTTGTATGATGTAATTTATATGTTTTCACTTCATAGGATGATAAACTAACTTAAAACATTGATGTATGCTAACCGGTTCATGCAGGGGATAACACACGGGTGTTATCAAATTTTACCCATTTTCACTTATATGTGAAAATCGTTAGCCCTTGGTCAAAGTCTATGCTCCACTATGTTTGTATATGTGTTATTGACTTTTCCTAACTAGAAATGATTAATGTCACATGTTTTAAGCAAAAATTCGGGTTTCGGAAAACTCCCCGACACCTAAAAATGGGTCTGTGAAGTTTCTCGGTGTCCACGGATTAGACGGCACCAACAATTTGGTATCGTCTGTTATGCATTTTGGTACCGCCGTTCCTGCAGGCGGACCAGCGGCACCAAATTAAGGGTTCCTGCGTGCGAAAAATTGGTGCCGTGGATTCTACAAGTAAGTTGTTTAATTTTACTAAATCTCGCAATCTAGATTACCAAATTTTGTTTCTAGGATAGTTGTTAATGCATATCTTTCATACCTCACTCAACACATCCTCAATGAATTAACTTAGGATGTTTGACATGATCTTAGACACTTCCATCTCATTAGAAACTACTATCTTTGTATGAATTAACATCAAGTGCATGAATCCTTAGTTCCATAAATCGACACATTCAGGATGGTCATTTTCACACCTTCAATGTTACTTTTCCTTAAGCTTAGCATTTCTCAAAGCAAAGTCAAAATGACTAAATCTTTAACCTCAAATAAGACACTTAAGAAAACCACTAGGATTAGCATTCGATCTTGTTGTTACATTAACTTGAACTCTTCATCCTTAGACTCATTACCTCTCAACATCTCATCACCCATTCAAGATGTGAACTTTCTAAACTTAAGTACTCCAACTCCACCACCAAAATCACCCACCATTATGACTACTTCACAACCATCCAAAACACCTTCACTACCAAAGTCTCCAAAGCTTGTCTCTATCAAACTTTGTGCAACACCACCAACATCTCCTCACCCGTTTGCGGATGACTTAGATGACTTACCGAGACTAACAAATCTAGACTCATTATTTGCAAAGATATCATACACAAGTCTATCATATGACTATAGATATTGTTTTGTATCTACATGTATTGCCTCACTTGGTTAACATGAAAATAATGTGTCATCCTTCAAGACGATAAGTATTTACATAGAGTCATAACTCACACGTATGTTAAAGACATACTATCAAGTCTTGTTATCCTTGAGTTCAATCTAAGCTTTATAATCTCAACAAATTAGGATTGACAACTTAAGTATTTCATCCGAAATATTCAAGTATATGCGACTTACGATTGTAGTCATTAAAAGTCATATCCAAAAATCAACACCCAAGTATTTTAACAACACATGTTGAAACACTTATCCAAAACAAACAACCCATTGTGCCACTTATCCCTCTTTGACACCTACTATCCCTCTTCCATCTTTTGGCACCATTAAGAGTATTGCTCATGATCTTCCAAGAGCATCCTTTAAATCAAACGTCCCCTTTCAAGGTGAACCTATACCTCAACCCCTAAGCTTCATAGACATAACCAAAGCTTCAAGCACTTCACCCACTAGTTGTAGCAACCAATGAACCATAAGAATTAGTATCCGTACTTTTTATGTTCAACATCTATGGACAATCAACCTAAGTATTCACATAGCACAACAAACCCCTACATCACCACATCCTTTTTAGACACACTAGAAAACCTACCACCTAGATCAACCAATCCACCATCCTTACCATCATTTGAATTTGTTAAGTGTATTGCTCAAAAAGCCCTTGTGTCCAACACTTGTACTGAATCAAATGCACGCTTGAACAAACTCAAACATTCCTTCCCACATATAAGGACTTAGATAATTCATTATGGCTAGAACCTCAACTATCAAATAAGCATGGTGCTCTTGGTAATTGTTGTCAATTTCCACTAGGTATAAGTAGTACTACCTTCACAAATTATCAAAGTATTAGTAATACTTTGTCATTAAACTTCTGCATAAATTTCGTTAAAACTCAAATCAACATTTTAACAACATATGTTAAAATGCAATCTCAAAGGCAACATCATACACCCCAAGCAACAATGACTCTTGAGGAGTATACATAAGAAACTCGAGTGAATTCCTCTTGTCATCATCTAGTGAATATAATCTTGAGACCAAGTTTATTTAGATAGGACTATCCAATTCAAACACTTTGGCTTCATATCTTCATTTAGGAAAACATGATGTTTTGAAAAACATTATACCTAAGAAATCATGCTAAGTATTCATCTTATTAAAAGGATATTGTATATCCTATGCATCATTCTCTCCTTGCGACATATATGGTTATGTTACAAGAGATTTCATTACACCTCATTGGCTAAATGATCTTGAAACGAACATCCAAAAGTTCTATGAACTAGCATATCCAATTCATCTTGTCATACTTATTTTCATAAGCATGATAACTTTATCCCATGCGATAATCTCATTTGTTGAAAGATACTATTTGTATTCATTTCCTTTCAAGCGTACATCATAACCTAACCTTGCTCAAACCTTGTGCACATCCAAGGTTGAAACTACACATCTCTAGAACATACACATGATCTATTGAAGTTAGTAACCTTATTTAGATTCTTGTCAAATAAAGTTCCAAAGAACTTTCTTGAGAACATTCTTAATTTAACATATTCCATTCCCTAGTCTTAGATAATCAATCACTTTTAAAGTATACACTTCAACATAAAAGATGTCATCCATTAGATCATACAATTAGCTTTGTAATTTGAACAACCTTAGATTCTAAACACAAGATTAAAACACATTGTTTATCAAACACACCATTGTTAAAATTCATGTGTATAACATGACGTCTTCATCACTTTAGTTATATTGCATATTAGTTAAGTCACATTAAGCCAAGTATTGGTAAACTATCATCTTTTATGCACTTTAATATGCAAAAGTAGGAGTTCCCATCTTTCTAACATGAGAATGACTACTGGAGAACCTATTGCACTAGAAACTCAATTTGACCTAACGGTTGAATTGCTTCCTCGAGAGAAGTTGGGTATGTGGAATCACCCGTAAAAATGGTCGTGTTTAGCCTTAATTGAGCACCGCTAGTAATAGTCTCATATTCATTCACCAACTTGAAAAATCTGTATTCCTATACTTGCCTAAAGTAAGTGTTAAAACATTGATAGTTTGCCTCGCTTTAGGAATACTAATCAAACAAGTAGTATATATGACTTTTCTTTTAAAACCACTTGCATTGCACTTACATGTGTTGATTACATGTTCTTGTTTGATACGATAAGTTGATTTGACATTATCTTAGTGTTTGATAACTAGTCAAATGTGTAAACCTTAGTACGGTTTTTATAATGCTTGTATCCTTGTTTCATGCTACTAAACGTTTAAAACCTAAACTTTATTTGCATGATACTTACTTTTGAATTATCCTTAGCATGATTAACATGTTGCTTATGAACTCATAATATGTCATTTTGATATGTGATAATTTTGATATGATATATTTGTGTTTGAAAGCTATTAGTTGGCATTCATTATATCTATGTGTAGTATGATCTAAATGATACATGCTCCAAATTGTTATGTCTTAAACATGGCTTGCATGACTCTTTCATCTTGTTTCTTTTGCTTCTTGTCACATAATTTGTTTGCTACGTGTGCACATATAATATGTCAAAGTGCTTTTGGTATGACAAACTTTTAGAAGCCTTTTTATCTTACAAATTAATCACATAGATTGTTGTGTTAATTTATAAGCCAAGTATGCTTATATGTCTAAGTCTAACGACAAAACAATCTCAAAATGAAATGTCTTGAATAAAGTTGTATTCTTGCATAATATGATTGTCTTGATGCTATCTTGTATGGTGATTTCTTGTCTACTTAAGTGCAATGTGTTGTTCTTGCTTATATAATATGTTATCATTTGATTTCTATCATGTTAACATCTTTTGTCACTAACAAATTTGTTTTGTAGGTTGATAACAAATTATTTGTTATCTCAATTGGTTTTAACTTTTGTATGCTCATTTTGCATAATCCCCTTTATTGCTACGTAGATTAGTACTATGCTTTATGGGACCCCTACACTTGCATATAGTTTAAAAGCATATAGAATTAAGTTCTAGCGGGTTGGCTTTGCATTTTTGTCTTTCAACCGACCTCTTTCCAAATCTCAATTTAAGCTTCCGCTTTCCAAAAATCATCTCCATCATTATTTAGTTATAACAATACTCTAATCCTCTTCACTTCCTATTAGGAAACCACATGCCTCATCATACGATCATCTCGTATTAATCGAGAAGAAGTACGTGACTTTAAGGATGAAGCTCATTGTATGCTAACCATCATCCATAAAAACATTACTAAGCTCACCTCTTTCGTTAACCCGAATAACCTCCTAAACACTTTGTTGTCATTCCTTATTTGATACATTGCACATTATGTTGGATGTCCACCAATTAAGGGGAGAGAAATCCATTCACATAATTGTCTTTTGTCAAAATTTATGTCTCTTAGACTCTAAAATACCAACACATAGGTAAACACCACTTAGCTAAAACCGGTTCACGAAACCACAACTAGTTCAACCTTTTTAACCTTATATCACAAGTTTGCACCAATACCTCATCAAGTGAAAAACACATCATGTGTTTTACAAACTTCTTCATCTCCACAATCAACGAATCTAGGATTTTCCTTAAACTAGCACCTTACAACTTCACTATCTAGAACACCATCATAGGATCTTATCCTTTTCTCGCTTGACATATATCATGCATGTCATTGTTAGTGCAAACAATATATTAATCAAAACAGCCATTTCCAACACGTTGGTCCATCCAACTCTCACTTATATGATGTCATTCTCATCCTCATATAGGTACTCATTATTATTATTATTAGTATTTTCCATATTGTCTTCACTTCTTTTCAAAGTGATAATCATCCATGTCGGTCAAAACCATGCTAATACTACCTTTCCCATTGTCACCTAGAATAGGTCATTTTTATAATTCGTGTCAATCAATGAACGAATTTATCTTCATGTTATCACTTTTATATATTCTTAGATAGAACACATTATTGATTACTCTTGGGTTGAAGCATATGAGAACTTGCTCAAAACAATAGGTTGTTAGCATCAATAAATCATTCAAATCATAACCCTTATGCATCATTGAAATGCAATGTCCATTCATATTTTTTTTCTTCTTAGCTTTGGTCACTTGACATGACGAAAGGATTGCATGAGTCCATATTTTTATATTTGCTATACATACGAGTTTCTAACTCCTTAATAGCTTCCTACCTAATCACCACCACCTTCCATCACCACTTTCACTAATCATCACCACCATGGATTAGCGAAAACTTACTTTTGTAAATCTCGAGTCATCTACCATCACCACATGAATCCTACTAGTAAACCGACACCAACACTAGCACCACTAGTGGCACACCCGGTGGAAGACTTCATATCTTCTTTCTAGGAACTATTTTGTAGGCTTTTATCATATTATATTCTCACTTTTCTTATGATTGTAATTAGGAGACTACACTTCATGAGATCTTTGATTATATCATTTATCACATATATACATCTTATTTTTCTTTGTGAAAAAGATAAAATATATTGCACTAATGTTTTTCATTGTAGGTTCATCATCATATACACTAGATTGTATATAACTTACTCATCTAAGGATGAAGTTTGCATCAATTATTTTTCTTATTTTAGGTGCTTCTTGACATCCTAGAACAAGGAGGAATATCCTTTAAGCACTCATATTGCATCGTCTATACACTTGGTTGTATATGACATATTTGTCTAAAGACAAAGCTTCTATTATACTAATATTTATTTTGAAGGTTCATCTTGACGCCCTAGAGCAAGGGGAGCTTCCGTCAAGAATTTACTGAATGCATCTTATACACACTTTGTTGTATATCACTTACTCGTCCAATGACGAATATAGTTTTGCACTAATATTTGTTTTGTAGGTTTTTAATCATACCCTGACACCTCAAACAAGGGGGAGCAACCGTCAAGGGGGAGCATGCACGCATTTAGCATCATTCTCACTTTTCAACAAGCATTTGTGCTTCGATAAAAAGTGGAGAAAATAGGCTAACATTGCTATGCATTTTCCTTTTTCATATATTTCTCATAATTTTTGTTGCATAGAACTAACCTTGATGTAGGTCAAGCCTCTTTATTTGATCCATGGATCCGCTACCAAACAAGGGACGGATTGAAGTGGACGATTTAACTTCACTAGGGATGATGCAAGCTCGCCTTTTTGGGAGAAATTAAGTTAAACTCCAAGGACACGCCCTTTTGTTTCGAACAAAAGGGGAGAAGAGTGTAAACGGAGAAGGTAATGTAAAGGTAGTAAGGATACAAGTAACCTTTTACATTTTACTTTCTATTACGTTTACATATCTTTGTCATCATCAAAAAGGGGGAGATTGTTAGTGCAAATATTACGATATTTAATCTATACAGTCTCGTTTGTTTTGATTGATGACAAACATGTAACTTGTAATACATAACGTAAAATGTACAAGTTACTTGTAATTACATTTGTCTCAACATACATTCAACACCTCTCGATGTCTCAAGTCCTCGTATGTTACAACACAGGTTCGTACATGTTTGTTATGTGGCATTATGATCAAACCCATTAACAAATCATTTAGAATGTTTAAAATACATTTAGAGTCACTAAGTATTTTAATAGGTTAACCATTCTATTTCGAACCTCATTTTACATTTTGCATTCACAAGTATTTCAAAAGGTAACTAGACATTTTATTAACTAGTTACATAATACATTTTACAAGTTTACCTTGATAAACCTTTTAATCTAAAATGGAAATACATGTTACATCATGTCATGCATCATCTTTGAAATCCTTGGAAGATCACTTGAATATTTTGGTTAGATTGACACACAATATATCAAATGTGATCTTAGTAAGATTTGGTAATATCTTGGAAAGATTTGAAGAAATATTTTTTAGCTTTTTGTAGGCACCCACGGAACCTTTTTGTATAAAGGGCGGAACCCTTTAAAGGGCTCCTTGGTCCGTGGACGCTCCTGTCCACTTTTGGCTATAAATAGAAGCCCATTGTTTTCCCATTTCTTCACCACTTCAAATCACATCTTCTCCACCTTCTTGCATACATTTAGATCAATCATTAACAATGTAATAACATACATTAAACACCCTAATGATCATGATCATAATGCTTCTAACATTCATCTTTGTTGTAAGCATACTCTTTGATCAACCAAGGAAAGTTTGGAGATTTAGCCATCCCCACTTACCACAAGTTGAAGATCTATCACAAGAAGTTTAGGGAACTTGTGATCTTCATCATGAAGGCTTCCTATCAATGGAAGTTCATTTAGAAGTAGTTATTCATATCCATTAGACATTTGTGTCATGGATCATTAGTGTAAACATCATTGCATCATAACAACACTTTCACCAAACTAGATTAGATGGTTTATGTGTTTGTGCCATAAAACACAAGGTTTATTATGTTGGGCCATAAAACATATTGGGAGTGGTTGTACCCTTGTAAAAGAACCCGACATCTAGCTTAGTGTCGGAAATATTGTATAGGCGACGTTAGGTTGGTTCTACCTCGAACTAGAACCCGGTTTTTAGCTTTGTACCGAAAAGTGTGTTTAACGATTGTAAGGTTTTCTCCGCCGAGAAGGGAGCTTGTTGATTTAGTGAAGTAACTCTCGAGTTGGGTACTCGGGGAGTGGAGTAGGGCGGAAAGGAGATCCGTGACCGAACCACTATAAATCCTCGTGTTCGGTTTGCACTTTCCTTTCTTTATCTCTTTACTTTTATACTTGCACTATACTATTGTTTGTGATGTGGTTTGATGTTCATGATTGTGTGACAACTTGGTTTACCATACTTTATATTAGTCACAAACAATAATTGGTACTTTCATATTATAACAAGCTTCGTAAGCGATTTGATACTAAAGATCTAAAGTTTTTAAACGGTAACGTATTCACCCCCCTCTACGTTTCCACATGGCTGATTGTTTTGGTTGTTTGGCAAACAAGCTCCCTTTCACGTATCTTGGTGTCAAAGTGGGTGCAAATATGGGTCGTATCAACTCATGGATTGAGGTTATTCAGAAGGTTTCTAACAAGCTATCAAAATGGAAAGCTAAAACCTTATCGGTGGGGGGTAGACTTACCCTCATAAAATCGATGCTAGGCTCTCTCCCTACTTACTATATGTCGCTATTTAAGGCTCCAAACGCTGTTTTATCACAATTGGAACGTTTACGCAATTCTTTTTTCTTGGGGGCGGAGATAGATGAACGTAAAATGACTTGGGTTTGTTGGAAAAAAGTGATGGCTCATAAACAACTAGGCGGTTTAGGAGTTAGCAGCTTGTTTGCTTTTAATCGTGCTTTGTTGTTTACATGGATATGGCGTTTTTTATCCTCTAATTCTGGTCTATGGCTCAGTGTCATTAAAGCCATTCATGGTTCGAATGGGTCTCTTGATCAACCTACAATGTCTCGTTTCCATGGGTCAGTTTGGTCTTCGGTTCTTAAAGTTGTGGATAACCTTAAAGCTAAGGGAGTCGATCTTATTGAGTTTTGTAAAAAGATAATCGGGAATGGTAATAACTCTAGTTTTTGGCATGATAAATGGCTTGGTGATGCTTGTTTCAAGGTTAAATTCAATCGGCTTTTTATTTTGGAGCTTCACAAAGATATCTCAGTTGCTCATAAGCTTCAAGACATAGACCTTATTTCATCTTTTCGTAGGGGTCCAAGAGGTGGTATTGAAGAGTGCCAATTACAGGATCTTTCCCTCTTGCTCTCCTCGGTAATCTTATCTTCTTCTTATGATCATTGGTCTTGGACGTTAAATGGGAACGGTGTTTTTTCTGTGAAGTCGGCTAGAGTAGAGATTGATAAGTGTCTTAATGTTACATCTTCCTCTTCTACAAGATGGTCCAAGCTTCTTCCTATCAAGCTTAATGTCTTCACGTGGCGTATGCTTCTTGATAAACTCCCTACAAGGATTAATCTTTCTAATAGAGGCTTGGACATTCCTAGTGTGTTATGTCCGAATTGTGAAGGTGAGGTGGAATCCCGTAATCATGTATTCTTTGGTTGTCCGATGGCTAATGATTTGTTTCGGTTACTAGGTCGATGATGGAATATTACCATCCCTACCTTGTTAGACCCTATATCTTGGGAGACTTGGTTTAAAGGTATTCGGCTCAACGGTTTACAAAAACTTGTGTTGGAGGCTTCTTTTTTCTCCTTGTGGTGGCACATCTGGAAATATAGGAATGCAGTTGTGTTCTCCTTGAAGAAGCCTAAAAAAGGATTGATCTTTGATACTTTTGTCTCTCAATCTTGGTTTTGGATAAACAATAGAGGTAGGAGTTTTAATGATTGGGTGGATTGGCTAAAAGACCCTTTAAACGCTATTTTGTCTATGTAATTTTCTTTCGCCTAGCTTCTCGCTAGGTTTTTAATAATATTCTGGCGTTCAAAAAAAATTGCAACATAATTGGATTTATTATTATGTTATCTTGCAACTATATAAGTACGGTGAACTCAGACATATTGCTATGTTTGGCACATGAGATTATGAAGAGATTATGTTTATTTTTTCAAAAAATAAGTTACTTAAAAAATAATCTTTGTCATACCCACATGAGATTATGAAAAGATTATGTTTATTTTTTCAAAAAATAAGCTACTTAAAAAATAATATTTGTTTGGCAAACAAAACTTATAAGAGATTATGAAAAAAATAATCTTCATAATCTCAGAAAATAAAAGGTTACTTCATCTGGCTTATAAAAATAATCTCCTTTTAGAGCATTTCCAGTAGTAACGCTGCAACGGCGTTAAGGTGCAAATTTTGGGGCGTTAGTAGGCGTTAACCGATGGGAGGGAGGGAGTATAATGGCGTTATATGGTCCAAGTTATGCCCATAACGGGCGTTAAGTGTAAAAAAAATAAAAATTTTTATTTCACCCCCCTAAACCTGAGATGTTATTGATGTGGGTGTTTTTTTGGGATGTTAAAGTGAAATGTTAAAGTTTAACTTGGGATGTTATTGATGTGGGTGTTTTTTGGGGATGTTAAAGTGAAATGTTAAAGCTGATATGGCGCTGACGTGGACGGTGTTAAAGGATAACTCATGTTATTGATGAGAATGCTCTTATAATTTTTTTTCAGCACTAGCACCGGCACAATCTATTTTTACCAAACATACCCTTAGGGAAAGTATATCATGAGCTTTTTTATAAAACCTTTTTTTTTTACTAAAAAGACATTCAACATGAATCTATAAAACTAGTTTGTGTTCGTTATCTAAACATCGGAGTTACTATAAAAATACAAATCTAAAGGAAAAGTATATCACAAAAAGTGTATTATGTCATTTTAAACTTACATAAGCAAAAAGTTTCAAAATAAGGCATAAAAGTGAGCTTATAAAACAAAAACCCAAAACCAAAAAGCCATAAGCCGATACAAACACCTCTTAAATTTATACAAATTATTATCATTGATAAAATATACAGGTTTGTCAAATAAAAAGCTGGTTGAATTAATTTGTTGATTTTGTTGGGAAGATTATTTCATACTAATGAGAACCAATAAAAAAAAATTGTGAATTGTGATTTTAAAAAAATAAAATATGTATATAGTGCGTAGTCATATCATAGAATTTTTTTATTGTTATCCATTGAACAATACTAAAAAATGTGAAGAATATCAAATCGCCAGGAGAGAAAGAATGTTAAGGCTTATGAAAGTTTTTAGTACTTGTGATGGCATGTGCAATGCACATGCATTTCCAACATATACTTTGTCGTCCGTCTTTAATGTGTGTTTGGTATGCGGTAATGGGAATGATGAAGGATTTCTAGAATGATAAATGGCATTTGAAATATTGATATCGGAATCAAAATTGGATTGAAAAACCAATATCTAGCATTTCTCATAGGAGGAAATGGATGTGCCTTTTAGAATATTGGTATATTGAGAAACTTTGGTCAAAAAGGAAATCTTGAGAATTATAATTGCATTTTGAGGCGTCGAGTACTATGTGATTAAAGTTCAGGCATTAACAAAATAACAATGACGAGCTGATTAATCTTAGAAAAATAAAAAGAAATAATTCCGGTTTGGTCCGCTTTTACTAGTTCTGATGGTCCTCTCAAGTTCGTTTTCAAACATTTTTTATTGGCCAACAAAATTGGTGGCGACTCCAGTTTCCAATTAAATTGGTTGAACAAGTTGGTCGGTTTTTAAAACCATAAGTTCATCCACTTGTTTGCATATAAATTGTATGAAGTTTTTTGTGTTTTCTTAGTTTAAACAATATATTATATTATATATAATAACAAAGTTTTTTTTTTTTTCATTTTAGATGTGTTTTAGAAATAACATTTATTGAAAAAGTTGAAAAGTCGATAGGTAGTTATGGTTATAGATTTTTTTTCCTACATTAAATTATATTGGGTATGTTTAGCGCAATGGGCTGGGGTTGAAGCTAGGGTTGGGGCTTATATTATAAGCCGCAAGCTAAAGTTTATATTTTTATAAAGCTATTTGGCGAATTAATTGGAGCTGAATCTTATTAATGTAAAATTACATAAAGTACATCAAATTAAATTCACATATATTTTCATCTTTTATGTGATAATTCATTATATTTTTTAGGGTATTTAAGTAATTTAACTAATTATAAGCCCCTTTCTATGTGTTTGGACTTATGAAGGCTTGTGGCTCATTTTATAAAACATAAGTCTCCATAAACTTGTGTGATAAACGAGAGTTATTTTATAAGATGCTTTATTTTAAAAGCCCAAGCCCTTGTAAACCCCATAACTTCGTCAAACATAGCCTAAGTGTTGTAACTAATCTCATTATGGCTATACTTATTAAATTTTGCATTTATTTATAATGATTATGTTGTAAGTTATTGATTTCATAACAAAATCAACACAATTCAATAATATTTTGAGACTTATTTTGAAAAGGTCTCAAATACTCTACAATAGTTGTGTTTGGCTAAGGGGCTTATGGGGCTTAAATTTCAAAAGCCTCCCTATAAGGCTCATTTGGCGTAGAGGCTTATAGGAGGGCTTTTTGAAACTATAAGCCCAAGCTGGCTAAAAAATGAGGCTAAAATTTTTATAAGCCTCAAATATAAGCCTTGTTGGTACCAAATTACTTAATTACCAACAAAAATATCTAATATATACATATGTTAATTTAATTTTACGTCATTTTTATTAATTGTTCAGTAATAAGCCATACCTTAAACTAATTTGCTAAACAAGTTTATGAAAATAAAAATTCTAGTTTCGGCTTATAATATAAGCCCCGGCTTCAGCCACTTGCGCCAAACATACCCATTAATGTAGTAGAGATGATTCCATCCAAAAATTAAATTGAGGATTAGGCTATTTCATAAACTGATTAATTACCTTTTAACTTGTTCCCTTTAGGAGATCCAAAGTACATATGGCCTAAACAAACCAATCATTATTGTTTCAGCCGAGCAATTTGGTAGTTAGAAACTGTAGTTATAGTTGGGTTAGCCCGAACTAAACAAAAGTATGGAGGCTTTCAAACTGAGCATACTTAATGAAATGGGAGATGATTTGTACACTTTTAAAAATGATTTGTACACTCAAATTAGTTGTGTTTGGACAATTATACCCTTATAGTCATACTTACGTTTTCATCACTGTAAGGGTATAAATGTCCAAACACAAATAATTTGAGTGTGTCAATCATTTTTTGGAGTGTACAAATCAACTCTAATGAAATTGTTGGCTTGTTGAAAGATTTTCAAAAGACAATAACCACACATTTTTTCGAGTTACAAAAAATTACTCTATAACCCCAAGAAATGTTGGTATTGGCTTTTCAAAATTTGAACACGCCTATCTATCCAACCACCCTTCCATCCCAATTTATAATCGCTTCTTTCTAACTACTTTCCCAGACAGTTCAATGTGGGATGAGAAAAAAAAAAAAAAAAAAAAAAAACCATTAGTTACCCTTCCCTTCCATTGTGTCTGATGTGGAGGTTGAGTCATACGATGGTTTGTTAGCTTGGCTGGTGAATGTTTGTCTCTCGTCTAGGAACAAAAAGATGCTTGAAGGAGTTTTTTACGTTATATGGTGGCTTTTATGGTCGTTTCGTAACAAGACTATTTTCGAAGCTAAGGCCCATACGAAGCAGACGTTTTTTGATGATGTAGTGTGTAAGTCTTTTTATTGGTGTCGATATAGATGTAAAGCGTCGTTTTGTTGGAACGATTGGCTTAAGAACCCGAATCTTATTTCTTTGTAATTGCTAGCTTCTTGCTAGTTGTTTCTTAATAATATAGCCGTTCAAAAAAAAATGTAAGATGTTTGATAAACACTTACGGTATTTATGTTGTGCGTTTACGCTTGCAGTAGTATTTTTGATTCATCTCAAACATCCTAAGTTATTGGTAACATTTTAAAACATAACTTGATAGAAAAATTGTAAAAAAAAATGATGTTTAAATACTTTTTATACAGTATGTTTTAAGAATTATGTTTGCACCATACCTTCGGGTCATAATATGACCACAACACAAAGCAACGTTACCATTTACAGTTTTTTGTAAATCCACAAGTCTTTATGTCCAAAATCAGCTTTGGCTAAACGTGTTGTAACAAATGGATCAATTTTTTTTAAGCCAAGCGATTTGGTAGTAACCGTAACTTACTAGAGGTGGCTTAGCCCACACTAAACAAAATTACTGATGCTTCAGTTAACTTTTTATGTGAAATTGTTGGCTTGTTGAAATTTTAACAAGATGCAAACATTTTTTCTCGATTTGTAAAATTATAACTTTAAACTTACAATTCATTAATCGAGCAAGGGCTTTACAAAATTTGAAGTCGCCTATCTTTCAATCAAACTCTTCCCTCCTTCTTTATAATCATTTATTTCTACCTTTATTCATTCACATTGCGATGTAGGATGGTTGTAACCAATTTGATTAATTGTTCAACTGTCCAATGGTGGAATAATTTCACTGCTACTGAACCGGTAGTATGTTGCTTTGATTGGTTGATATTGTGCTATAACCAAAACCGAGTTAACCCGAACTAAATAAAACGAAAGGAGCTCAAACCAAGCTTTATTTATAATGGAATTGTAGACTTGTTCATATCTAAATTAGCTATTGTCCTCACATTTTGGGCGATAACGCTGTAAGCCTGTAATGCAGTAAAGAATTTTTCAAATAAATCACACCAATAGTCCCTAACTACCTGAGAGCACTTCGGCGGCCATGATTTCTAACGGTCAATATGTATTTTGTTACAAAAGTTTTGTTGTTAATACTTAGCGGCATTTTATCAAACATTAGTGTGCTAAATTAAGTAAACAGATAACCCCAACAATAGCCCAAATACAAACCGATTTATTTATTCAAACCAAATGAAACAAATTGCGACCAATGGGTAACAAGAAAGATGATAGTTCGTTGTTTTTGGTTAATAACATTGCTAATAAAATGAAAATGAAAGATCACATTAACTGATTAACAAATTATATAGCCTCACTAAGTTTACATTTAATATGTCAATAACCTCGGTTAAATAGTTCGTGATGAGATTTAACACTTATAAGATGACATAACATTGTGTATAGTTTTCGTGTATCATGTTTATCATTTCGTTTTAGTTGTTTTAGGAAGGCTAAAGTTGTATTAAAAGTTTGAAAAATCTGGGTATATGCATATGCTACTAAAGGCTTTTTACACATATGTTTTTTTTATATGAAAATTCATTTCAACCTTTGGTCCCAAATAGGTTAAGGATACAAAATTGTGGTAACTTATATACAACAATGTACGAAGCATTTCATATCATGATTTATAACTCTTTGAATAGTTGTGTATCGTTTCGATGTGTCATGTAAGCGGCGGAGACAGGACGGGGCATATGGGTCCAAAGTTGTAAATTGGTCGGTTTTTGTTTTATCATTGTGATTAGGTAAAATTCATAACTAAAACTGGGTTAACGCAAACGTAATAAAAATATAAAGGCTTTCAAATTACTTATTCTTCTTAATTTAGATATTTCAATCAACTTTTTTTCACAAAATTGCTGGGTTGTTTAAATTTTAAAAATCCAAAGTACCAGCAAACTTTTTGTAAATTTATAATTTTTAATTTACAAAAAGAATGATGGCCTTTGGCTTTTCAAAATCTGAATTCACCTATCTTTCAAAGGACCCTTCCCTATTTATAATCATTTCTTTCTAGGTATATTCATTCACAGGGCGATGTGGGATGGTTATAACTTATAACCCATTTGATTTTAAACTATGTGTTACCCTTGTAGTAGTTTTATATTCGGTGATCTCTCTATTGATCTTAGATATCTCTAAGTTCATAAGTTGATAACATTTTAAACATAAGTTGGTAGTTCTAGTTATATTCATTCACATATTTAACATTTTAAATTACATTCACATGCTGTTTATAAAATTAGCATGAGCAAAACACAGTTTTTATATACCTAAAACAAACTCAAACTAAACAAAAAAAGTCACATAAAGAGGCTGTACATTTCATATTCAAGAAAGTATCCCATGGTCATGATATGTATGTATCAATATATGGAACTACAATATCTCCATATATCATCAAACTGATAAATACCTGGTGGATAGATAGATAACCCCGACTTATTACTTATAAATAATCTTTTGTGTCCTGAATCGAATATATACATAGCTTTAGTAAAATGCAACAAATTGAGCTTGGTGGTTAACTGAATATTGTAACACTTCGATATATGACATAACATTGTGTATAGTTTTCGGTGTCATGTTTATGATTTTGGCGTAGTTGTTTTGCAAAGGCTAAAGCAGAGTAAAAAGTTTCACAAATCTTCTTATATGCTACTAAAGTCTATTTACACTTTTAACATTTGGTCACTAAACTCTAAGATAATTCTTAATATTGTAAAGTTTCATTACATCTTGAGAAACATTATAAGGATTTTAAGCAGACAAGCTAAACCACAAATGGATTTTAAGCACACATTTGATTAGCACAAACAAGTTCGTACGTCATGGAAACCCATCATTAATAGTATCACAAAAAGATCATGAATTATGCATTAGAGTCTTTATCAAACCATTGCTACTTAAGGCAAAAGCTATTCCAAGACATATCAGTTATCACCACTTATCTTTGTAAACGCTCTTTTTGTCTTGGTAAACTTTTACTTATCTTCAACATGTTTTTGTGCGAGAAAGAACATGTAGCGCCTTTCGCAGTTCTGTGAGTTTTAGAGCGGGTTGGTCACCTAGCCTAATCCAATTGTATGTATATGAATAGTGATTCGAACTTTGTATTAGTTTTATAAACAATTACAAATTTTTGGAACCCTTGGCCCTTGCATGTCTTTTCTTTTTATTAAAACTCATATTAAGCTTTAGTCCCACATAGATTAAATATATGAAATGTTCGTAGCTTATACCCGGTAGGGAATATTATAATCATAAGCTGATCTAAATATTATGTTCTCTTGCAAGTATTTGAGTACCGGTGAACTGAGACATATTAATTCACCCAACTCCAATCCTACGCAAGCTAATTTATGAAAATTAAACTTTTTAATCATGAATCTTTTATAAAACTAGTTTTTTCTTTTACTCTTGTTTTGACTAATAAAACATTTAACATGAATTTTGTATAAAACTAGTTTGTGTTTAATCATTCATCATGAATCTTTTATAGAACTAGTTTTTTCTTTTATTCTTGTTCGGACTCAAAAAAAATACAACATGAATCTTGTACAAAACGAGTTTTTGTTTGTTATCTAAATATTGGAGTTATAAAAACACTAGTTTAAAAGAGAAGTATATTGTGTCATTTTAAACTTATATAAGCCAAAATGTTTCAAATAAGCTATAAAAAGTGAGTTTGGGAAACAAAATTCCGAAACTAAATAAGCCATAAGTCGGCTGCACTTTAACCTCTGCCCAGTGGGCACTTATTAGCAAAATCCTTCTATTAATTATAATAATTTGTAAGAAAGATTTTGCTAACAAGTGTCCACTGGGCAGAGGTTAAAGTGTAATTAGTGAACACAAACTTTCTTAATTAACCAAAAAATACATTATATATAGGTTAAATGAACGTGTAAATTACTATATTTGAACATGATTTTCACTTGAATAAACATTCCTTTGATAAATAGATTAATTCGTGCCCACTTGGCAGAGATTAGCAAAACGCTTAATAGAATATATAGGTTTGTCAAAAGCCGGTTGATTTTTGTTGATTTCGTATGGGAAGATTATTTCAATTAATGAGAACCAATAAAAAAAACGTAAATCGTGATTTTAAAATATGTATATAGTGTATAGAGTGATATTATAGAATCGTTTATTGTTATATAACGAATAATACTCGAAGATGTGAAGAAAATCATATCGCAAGGAGAGAAATAAAGTTAAGGTTGATGAAAGTTTTTAGTATTTGGGATGGCTTGTGCAATGCAAATGCATTTCCAACATATACCTTGCAATTCATCTTTAATTTTGATTCCATCCTCCTATTCTCATCAATATCTCTTGTGCCTACTAGCCTTCTCAACCATTCTTCACTTTTTCTAAAGAATGAATTTGCCGGAAAGAAAATCGAAAATTGATTCTTCTTTCCCATTCCCATCTGCAACAAACAAGAAATTTGTCCTTCATTCCCTTTCATTGCTTTCCATTCAATCCTACCATGCCTTAGAGGTTTTCAAAGTGAGCTTACTTATCTTGTTATTTTTGGTGATGTTGGAGTTAACATTTTTCAATGAAATTGTTGGCTTGTTGAATTTTTTTAAAAGAGAATGAGCACACATGTTTTCGAGTTGCAAAATTACTTACAACCTTAACTTTACGAGTTATTAATTTAAACTCGAGTTTATAGATTTCTAATTCAAAAAGATGTTGCCATTGGCTTTTCAAAATTTGAACATGCTAATCTTCTAAACCACCCTTCCTTCCCAATTTATAATTGCATCTATCTAGTAATTTTCCCGAACAGTTCAATGTGGGGTGGTAGGAAAAAAAAATTACCCTTCCCTCCAAATGTAACATGTTTGATAAGCACTTATTAATATATGATGTGAATTTACACTTGCAGTAGTATTTTTTTTATTCATCTTATACATCCTAAGTTAATGGTAACATTAGTTGATGGAGATATTATAAAAAAAATTATGATAAATACTTTTATACACTAAATCTTAAGAATTATGTTTGCACCATACCTTTGGGTAATAATATGATCACAAGCATGGAATCGGGGTGTTTCTAGCGATTTACACTGTCACACCCTCAAAATACCTGTTAGTTCATGATTGTACCAAGTCCGTTAGTACAGCATTATACCAAGTCCGTTAGTTCGATATTATCCAAGTCCATTAGATCGTGATCATACCAAGTCAGTTAGCTCAATAGTCTATGATATAGAAACTCTAAGTATGGCAATACTGTTACTTCGTATGACTAAACATTCAGTTCAGATAAACATATAGTTTGCAAATAATCATGATTGTCATAAAAGTTGTTGAGCATGTATCTCCTCCAAAAGTAATTCAAAACGTATAAAAGTAGGGGATACGAAACTCACCTGATCCAATGATTATGATGACAAAAGTGGATACACTGAAATGAGGTGAAATCTCTATCTTCAACCTAATATGAATGATATGTTCTAATGTAAGTCATTAAACAATGATGTGCATGCAAACTCATATGATATCCATACCACTTGTGCATTTTTGAAAATAGAGTTTATCGCCGAAATATATGTTTATGACATCTCGTCATGTTATAAAATACTTTACAAGTGCTTACGTTGAAACGACATCCTACGATAGTCGTTTAGTGATTTATCAAGAAATTATAGTTTTTCGTCGCAAAATAATGTACTTTGATAATTCGTGAAAGTGGCTAAGTGACCTCGAAAAGCTAGTCGTAAAATAGTGAATATCGAGTGTTAGGAAACAAACTCAGCGGTTTTGGAATGCTTGTAACATTATCTAAAAGTCGTAACACTGAACTTTTGTCCATACGAGTCTCGATCCTAGATAAAAATGATGGTGAAGTGAGGTAGTCGGGCTAAAAATGCAGTTTCTAGGCAGTTTTCGGGAAAGTTTGAGGTCATAAGTTACTCATTATAAATCCGTTTGACGAACGGCTGGAAATTTTGGAAAATAGGCCATGTGAACTAACTTTTACTCAGAGCTACTATTTTACCAAAACCAACTCCATCATTGAGAAAAACGGCTCCAAACATGGGTACCCGAAAAGACAGTTTCAACACTTAGAAATATTTTAGTAAATGCTGATGGAAATAAGTTGTGAACGTCGGTTTTCAAATGCTTGTATCTCGGTCATTATAAGCTCGTTTTCTACGATCTATATATCCTTGGTTTCGTGTTAACGTATACTAATATATTTTTGATAAATCGACTCATTTAGATAAGGTTAAAAACTCATTTTTGCCCCTTAAATAATCCTTGACAGCTTGTATTTTTCAGAAAATTAGTTTTCGTCGCAAAACTTGAAAATAGCATAACTTCTTCGTTATAAATCCGTTTTAACCCGTTCAAGCGACCACAGTTTCGTTTTAAAGTCTATTTTCTGAAAATATAAACCAAAATAATCCGTGACCTGTCGAAATTTCCAGATTTTGTAAAAACGAACAGACCTCAATCTTGTGTTGTCGAAAATGATTTTTCTTGCGTAACTCTTATTTCAACCACTTCAAATCAACACCAAATCTATTCTAGTCTTACCATACACCTTCTTAGGGTGTCATGGGTTCCTAAACTTCATCAACAATGATAAGTTTCAAGGGAATAATTATAGGATGATTAAAATTCATATTAGGAAATAAAAACATGTAAAAAGTGGTATGATTCATAGTATATTTGCATGTTTTTGTTACTAGATCATAAAAATATATCAAGAATGAGTATGAAAGAGTAGGAAAAATATATTACTAGCTTACTTAAGTGATGATGAATTTTTGAGCAAGTAAACCTAATAATCTTGAGGTTTTTATTCCATGACCCTAACTAGATTATCACTAAGACTTGATTAATACTTGAAGCTTGAAAATTTTAATGGTTTCTCCTTGTTTCTTGCTTTGGTCGACCAAGATGAAGAAGAGAGAGTTCCCTTTTTGTTTTCACCTTTTAAAAATGTGTTGCTATGTGTTTTGCTTAGTATATTATTTGTGTATTTTAAATATCTAGCCAAAAAGAAGATTATGTGTACATTATTTAGATAGGATATTTTTATAAAAGGATGGCATGGGGTGTTTGGTCGACAAGATCAAAATGGGGAGATAGGTGGTGCATTTTTTATTGTTAAATGTATTTTAAGTTAAGTATAATGTATAATTTGTACATGTAATTAATTATTTAGTGTAGCGTAAGCTAGAAATCGATTTTAACGGAAAAAAAATAAAATATATCGAAGTCATAAAAATTATAAAATTAAATTTCTCGTAAGTATTGAGTGAATAAATAATTATCGAATTGAATTTACGAAAACCGTCGTAAATATATATATATATATATATATATATATATATATATATATAACAATTTATATACCAAAATAAATTCAAAACATCGGGTAATTAATAATATAATTTTTATAGTCTTAAAGTGAGTATAAAAATATATCAGGACAATTGTTGCAAGTGTCGGATCAATTATTCAAAATAAATGATCGTGCGATAGCGTTTATTTAATAAATAAATATACGTTAATGAAATATGCAAACTCATGCATGAACTAAAATGAAAATGATGTTACTGATGATATGTAGACTAACTCTAATCTATATGAAATGTTCTCAAATGATGTTTCATGAATACGCAACTTAACCCTCAAGGTTACGCGTATTTGATACTCGTAAACCTAGTTTACGAAAAATGATGAATAGTGAATCATGAATAGTGATTTTTCTCCTGGAATGAATAGTGTTTCGTGAATAGTAAAATTTTGAAATAACCTTTCAAAATATCAAATCGACTTCAAAAACGATGAATAGTAAAATGATGAATAGTAACCGATGAATAGTAAATTCTCGAGATGAATAGTAAAATTTTTAAAGTTTGTAAAATTACCTGAAATTACGATTTGTCACATTCGCCCACCCAAAAAGGAATTCAGTCCCTGAATTCAGTTCATGTTGGTTTCTCAGGTTTAGGGTTTGTGATGAATAACGAGGAAAGAAGACATGAAGAAGTGTTTTTGAGGCTATCTAGGATTTAAAGTGTATAAACATCGCGATAGAGAAAATATTGGAAGAATCTCCCATGAGTATCACTTTGACTTTTAAGAATATGTGAAAATTTTGCTTGCACTAAGATTTATAAATAACTGCTCCCAACATAACATGATCCCTCCAGAATTAGACATAGTTAGCTAGGATATGTATAATTAAGGAACGATAATGTGGCGTTCGGTTTAGTTGTTATAACTCTCAATGTTTAAATAGACTTAAACCATGTCGTTAAAATAGCAGTTTAAGCAAAAGGAAATAAAATTTTTGGTAAGTGATAACAAATCAGAAGGAAAATAAAGTACGATAGATGAGAATATTACACAACGAGTGGTTTATTAAACAGTAAACAGTATTAAGTCTTTAAGATCCGAATACTAGGGAAGGCATAAACTTAGTACGACATAGAGCATAGGGAAATAAGACTGCTAAATTCTAAACTTCATCAGTCTGTCGCGTTGTTGAGACCATGGCGAGCTTCTCCTCCTTATAACATGTATGCTTTCTCATGAACACCCTCAACTTGTTGACCTTGGTTTTGGGGACATTGGTTCCGGTAGTGTCCTTGCTCCCCACATCCGAAACATGTAATTATGGCCTTGCCTCTACAATCCCTGTTAAGGTGTCCCAGTTTTTGACACTTGTGGCACTTAGCAGGGCAAAGACCCGAGTGATGATACTTACATCGATTACATAGTAGGTAGGTTCCAGTATAACCTCTGCCTTCTATTGGTGCAGCAACATAAACCATTGCAGCTTCTTGTCTTCTATTCTGTTGTTGATGATGGTTAATGTTATGGTTTTGGTTGTCATAATTATAACCTCCCTGGTCATTTTCCAATTTCCTTTTGTTGTTGCTAGTTTGGTTGTTGTTGTTGCGGTTATTGTTCATAATGTTTTCCCTTTTAACAACTTGAGCCATAAGTTTTTGAGTTATCCTGATAGTCTCTTCAATTGTTTGTGGATCGGAAGAAGTTACATCTCCTTGAATACTTTGTGGAAGTCCTCCAATGAAGTTTTCCAGTAATTTCTCATTGTCCGAAACCATCGATGGACATAGTGCAGCCAACTCTTGAAACCTCCTGATGTAGGTCTCGATGTCATAACCAACAGTCACTAACTCATAAAATTCCGTTTCTAATTTCTTCACCTCCGTGCGTGGACAATACTTCTTTGTCAACAACCTCTTGAATTGATCCCACGTGAGCTTGTAAGCATTTTCGATACCAATAGGCTGCGCATATGAATTCCACCATGACATTGCGCCATCTAAAAGTGTACCAGTGGCGAACTTCACCTTGCAATCATCTGGGCAATTGCATAGAAGAAATACAGACTCCATCTTCTCAAACCAACGGATCATAGCAGTGGCTCCTTCTGTGCCTTTGAACTTTGTGGGATCACAGTTCTTAAAGTCCTTGTATGTACAATTTCGAACTCCAGACCCTCCTGCAGCTCCTGTCGCAGCAGCAAGTCTAGCAGCTTCAGCAGCAGCCGCGGCCTCGGCAGCAGCAGTTACTGTTGCTCGTTCTTTCCTTAGTGCCTCGGCTATACTATACTTTACATACTTTTAGATAGCAGCTTGTGTCATATCTGGTGCAGCTTTCTTCGGCGCCATAACTCTTCAAAATAAGAGGAAAGGTGAGACGTAGCAAAGTCTTATGTTAAGAATAAACACTCTAAAGGGATGTGATATGAGGTGATAAGTTTGAGGTTATTTTTCAAAATGATTGACGAATTCCTAGGAGATGGGTTATGAGATGTCGTAAGTGCTTCAAATGTATGACAATTTAGTGACTTAATGTGTGAATATCGTGTAACTCGACATGTTGGTGGTGAAACAGAGGAGTGAGAGCGACTTCACCCTTCTTGAAGGCTTCGTCTCGGCATCCGATGTTATCGGTGATGAGTCAACTGATGTTAAAATTGTGATAGGGAATGACAAGGCATTCTCCACGTTGGAATCTAAAGAAAATATAATGGAATGGGTATTTCAAGACATCAATGTGACAATCGATTTGAAATGAAAGTAAGTAACTCACAAAACGTACGTATGAAACCGCATGTATAGTGAATATGCACTTATGATGAAATGATGAGATGTTATGATGATGTACTTATAGTCTAGGGTCAATGATGCAACCTAGTTCTCTATAACTCTTGCTCTGATGCCAATCTGTCACACCCCCAAAATACCTGTTTTGCAGCGGAATGGAATTCCTAGGGGATGACTGCCATAACATCACAGTTACAGTTATATTGAACGACCTAAAGTGTCGTTTTGAAAATACATCGTTTGATTAAGTAAAATATTCAGAGTTTACAAAGTATAGGTCCCAAATGATAGTCAACATGTACGGAAATAAGTTTGATACAAGCCAAACGATGTTTTTAAAGTGCATAAATCCCATGTGAGACGCGTCGTCACCACGACTCTATGATAAGTCCACATGCATGCCATGAAGTGTATGCCTTAGACACCTGAGATAAAACATGCTAAAAGTGTCAACACAAAGGTTGAGTGAGTTCATAGAGTTTGTGTTATCATGAAAAACCTTTAAAGAGTGTTCATGCAGCAAAGACATTGCAAATCCACTCAGTTCCAAGTTCCGCCCATACAAAACTTGCAACTTGTGTGTTTACAGCCCACTGCCAAAATATGTATAGTTTATGTTCAAGCACACATCATCAAATGAGTTCACATAATAGTACATAACTTAATGTATCAATAGTCAATTGATATAGCACATAATTCGTATAGCATCAAATAGTTCCAAGTCTGTTAGTTCATGATTGTACCAAGTCCGTTAGTACAACATTATACCAAGTCCGTTAGTTCGATATTATCCAAGTCCATTAGATCGTGATCATACCAAGTCAGTTAGCTCAATGGTCTATGCTATAGAAACTCTTAGTATGGCAATACTGTTACTTCGTATGACTAAAAATTCAGTTCAGATAAACATATAGTTTGCAAATAATCATGATTGTCATAAAAGTTATTGAGCATGTATCTCCCCTAAAAGTAATTCAAAGCGTATAAAAGTAGGGGCTATGAAACTCACCTGATGCAATGATTATAATGACAAAAGTGGATACACTGAAATGAGGTGAAATCTCTATCTTCAACCTAATATGAATGATATGTTATAATGTAAGTCATTAAACAATGTTGTGCATGCAAACTCATATGATATCCATACCACTTGTGCATTTTTGAAAATAGAGTTTATCGCCGAAATATATGTTTATGACATCTCGTCATGTTATAAAATACTTTACAAGTACTTACGTTGAAACGACATCCTACGATAGTCGTTTAGTGATTTATCAAGAAATTATAGTTTTTCGTCGCAAAATAATGTACTTTGATAATTCGTGAAAGTGGCTAAGTGGCCTCGAAAAGCTAGTCGTAAAATAGTGAATATCGAGTGTTAGGAAACAAACTCAGCGGTTTTGGAATGCTTGTAACATTATCTAAAAGTCGTAACACTGAACTTTTGTCCATACGAGTCTCGATCCTAGATGAAAATGATGGTGAAGTGAGGTAGTCGGGCTAAAAATGCAGTTTCTGGGCAGTTTTCGGGAAAGTTTGAGAGGTCATAAGTTACTCTTTATAAATCCGTTTGACAAACGGCTAGACATTTTGGAAAATAGGCCAGGTGAACTAACTTTTACTCAGAGATACTATTTTACCAAAACCAACTCGATCATTGAAAAAAACGGCTCCAAACTTGGGTACCCGAAAAGACAGTTTCAACACTTGGAAATTTTTTAATAAAAGCTGATGGAAATAAGTTGTGAACGTCGGTTTTCAAATGCTTGTATCTCGGTCATTATAAGCTCGTTTTCTACGATCTATATATCCTTAGTTTCGTGTTAATGTATACTAATATATTTTTGATAAATAGACTCATTTAGATAAGGTTAAAAACTCATTTTTGCCCCATAAATAATCGTTGACAGCTTGTATTTTTCAGAAAATTAGTTTTCGTCGCAAAACTTGAAAATATCATAACTTATTCGTTATAAATCCGTTTTAACCCTTTCAAGTGACCATGGTTTCGTTTTAAATTCTATTTTCTGAAAATATAAACCAAAATAATCCATGACCTGTCGAAATTTCCAGATTTTGTAAAAACGAACAGACCTCAATCTTGTGTTGTCGAAAAGAAGATTATGTGTACATTATTTAGATAGGATATTTTTATAAAAGGATGACATGGGGTGTTTGGTCGACAAGATCAAAATGGGGAGATAGGTGGTGCATTTTTTATTGTTAAATGTATTTTAAGTTAAGTATCTATACTACATAATAATGTATTTAGGACTTCCTATAAAAAGAAGTCTTAAAAATATAAGCCTACACATGTTACTATAATTAGTAGTTCATATAATTAAGAAAAGAAGCATAATGTACAACACTTTAATGCACATAATTTTCAGACGTACAAGAGAAGAAGCATAGCGTACACCACTTTAATGCACATATTAAAAAAAACAAAACACCACATTAATGCTATTTAATATAGTCAATTAATTAACTGATCAATAAATACAATTAATACAATTATTAAAACACCCTTAACATAATCGACGCTCTTTTTGTTTCGACAAAAAAAGAGGAGAAGAGAGTAAAAACTCCAATTCAAACTTTTACGAATTTTAGTTTTTCCTCAAAATAATTTTATGTTTTGTTATCAACAAAAAGGGGGAGATTGTTAATACAAATAAGCGGTAAAAACGTTTATTTATATTTTACGATCTTCTAATGTTTTGTCGATAACAAACGTAAAATCAATTTAACGAAACAAATAAAATACGTAAATGGTTTGAGCCAATAGTTTACTAACATACTTACGTTTTCACATAAAACACTAAACAAGTGAAAGTGATTTTATGATTTAGTAATACATATGTACAACAACTAGTATTTACATATTGGGTAGATATATACATAATTACTAACATACTTACGTTTTCACATAAAACATTAAACAAGTGAAAGTGATTTTCTAATTTAGTAATACATTTTGTGTCTATTTGACCAAAACGTCAGTTTTTGTTTGAACAGAGTGATTAGGTAAAATTGTTTTTAAACAAAGGGATAGGTAACAAGAGTTGAGATCCATGTACAACTCATATTTGTCATAGAACCAATGAACCAATCATAGCCATCCATTTTTTATCCAAATTAATAAAAAATCATTTTCCACCTTTTTTTAAAACAACATATCTTGCAAACGGTAAATCTTCAAGCTACAAAAAATACACAATCGTGACGAGAATTAAATTATCTTTCTATAGATATGCATTGTTATATACTTTCGACGAAGTTTTTTTTTTTTAATTTCGCCCAGAAAAATCACATGTGATTTGTAAAAATCACATGTGATTCGTAAAAATCAAATCACATGTGATTTTTCTGGACGAAATTTAAAAAAAAAAAGTTCGTCGAAAGTATATAACAATGCATATCTATAGAAAGATAATTTAATTCTCGTCGAAATTGTATGATTTTTTTGACGTAACGATTAACGGTTTGTGAGATATTTAATTTTTTTAAAAATGGTGAATATATTTTAATAAAAAAAAATGAGTGGCTATATTTGGTTGATTGGTTCTATTACAAATATGAGTTCTATATTGAACTTTTCTCTAGGTAACAATCATAACTAAAGCTGTGTTAACCCGAACTTAACAAAACAATAAAGGCTTTCAAACCGAGCTAACTTAGCCTGTTATTTTAGATATTTAAGTCAATTTTTTACATAATATTGTGAGTTTGCTTAAATCTTAAAAAATCAGTAACACCAACTTATCTGTAAATTAATAACTTTTCAAAATCTGAACTTGCCTATTTTTTAGACAACCCTTCCCCCTATTTATAATCTCATCTTTCTAGCTATATTTATTCACAATGCGATGTGGGATGGTTATAACCCATTTGATTTTAAACTTTTACATTTTCAATTACTTCAACTATGTGTTATCCTTGCAGTAGTTTTATATTCAGTGATATTTTGATTAATCTTATATATCTTTGAGTTCAGTTGTTGGTAACATACTAAACATATGTTGATAGTTCTAGTTTATGAGTTACAATTACAAAGCTACACATGTATAATATAAGAATAACTAATGGTTAAAGATCATTTAGGACTGTCGTCTTAACATGTTTGCGTATTTAACATTTTAGATTTCATTCACATTCAACTTATGAAAAAATAGCATGAGCAAAACATAGTTTTCATATACCGAAAAACTTAGACTAAACAAAAAAGTCCCAAAAAGCCGCAGTACATTTCGTGTTCAAGAAAATATCTCATGGTCATGATATGTATATATAAAAGTACGGAATTACACTATCTCCATAATGCAACAAATTGAGCTTGGTGGTTAACTGAATATTGTAACACTTCTAATATGACAGAATATTGTGTATAGTTTTCGGTATCATGTTTATGATTTCTCCTTAGTTGTTTTGCAAAAGGCTAAAGCAGTGTACAAAGCTTCACAAATCTTCTTATATGCTACTAAAGTCTTTTTACACGTTTAACGTTTGGTCACTAAACTCTAAGATAAGTCTCGATATTGTAAAGTTTCATTACATCTTGAGAAACATTGAAAGAATATGAAAATATAAGAACTATGTTTGCATATCAGCAAAACTGCAAATGGATTTTAAGCACACATTTGATTGGCACAAACAAGTTCTTACATCATGAAAAAGAAAAACCATCGGTAATAGTATCACAAAAAGATTATGAATTATGCTCTAGAGTCATTATCAAACCATTTCTACTCAAGGCAAATGCTCTTCCATGACAGATCAGTTATTGATCACCACTAATCTTTGTAAAAGCTCTTTCTGTCTTGGTAAATTTTTACTTATGGTCAACATGTTTATGTGCGAGAAAGAAAATGTAGTGGCTTATGCAGTTCTGCGAGTTTTCGAGCGAGTTGGTCACCCAGCCTTATTATATTCCTTTCCCTCTCTTTGGTTACAGAGTAATGCATCGACAATATTCTAATCCAAATGTGTTTATATAAATAGTGATTCGAACTTTGTATTAGTTTTATAAACAAATTGCAAATTTTTGGAACCCTTGCATGTGTTTTCTTTCTATTAAAACTCATTTCAAGTTATAGTCCCATATAGATTAAAGATATCAAATGGTGGTAGCTTATATACATTAGTGAATATTTGTAATATAAGTTGGTTTATTATTATGTTATCTTGCAAGTATTTGAGTACGCTGAACTGACACATATTAATTCAGCGTGTTCCAATCGATGCAAGCTAATTTATAAAAATTCAACTTTTTAATCATTCATCATGAATCTTTTATAAAACTAGTTTTTCTTTTATTCTTGTTTGGACTAAAATTCAACATGAATCTTGTATATGTGTTCGCTAAATCTTTTATAAAACTAGTTTTTTCTTTTATTCTTGTTTGGACTAAAAAAAACATTCAACATGAATTTTGTATAAAACTAGGTTGTGTTCGTTATCTAAACATAAGCCGGTTTATTATTATGTTATCTTGCAAGTATTTAAGTACGGTGAACTAAGACATATTATTTCACCCAGCTCCGATGCTACGCAAGCTAATTTATAAAAATTCAACTTTTTAATCATTCATCACAAATCTTTTATAAGACTAGTTTTTTCTTTTATTCTTGTTTGGACTAAAAAAGCATTCAACATGAATCTTGTATATGTATTCGTTAAATCTTTTATAAAACTAGTTTTTTCTTTTATTCTTGTTTGGTCTAAAAAACATTCAACATGAATCTTGTATACAAATAGTTTGTGTTTGTTATCTAAAAGAAAAGTATATTATGTCATTTTAAAGTTATATAAGCCGAAAAGTTTCAAATAAGCCACAAAAAGTGAGAACAAAAGTCCAAGACCAAATAAGCCATAAGCTGGCTACATAAGCCGAAACAAACACCCCTAAATTTATACAAATTATTAAAATCGATACAATATATAGGGTTGTCAAAGAAAAGGTTGGTTGAATTTTGTTGATTTTATTTGGGTAGATTATTTCAATTAACGAAAACCAATAAAAAACTGTGAATCGTGATTTTAAAATTAAAATATGTATATAATGTATAAAGTCATATTATATATTTTTTTTACTGTTATCCATCACAATACTCGAAGATGTAAAGAACACCAAACCGCCAAGAGAGAAATAAGGTTTATGAAATTTTTTAGTATTTGTGATGGCATGTGTAATGCACATGCATTTCCAACATATACCTTGGTGTCCATCTTTAATCATGATGCCATCATTCATTCTCATCAATATCTTTTGTGTCTACTATACCTCTTTCTCAACCATTCTTCACTTTTTCTAAAGAATGAATTTGCCGGAAAGAGAATCGAAAATCAATTCTTCATTGTCATTTGCAACAAACAAGAGATATGTCCTTCATTTCTTTTCATTGCTTCCCATTCATTCCTACCAAATAGGCCTAGAGGTGGTGGGTGGTGGTGGCGGTGGTTACGTATTTGAGACTAACTAGGGTTATGTATTGAGGACCAACTGTGCTATTGTTTATGTATTGGAGACTAACGGTGTAGGTACCATGTCAAGTAGTTAGTCATGTTGGTTAAAAGTTTAAAAGTATAATAGTCCTAGTGAACCTTTTGAAAGTATGTTAATCATATTAGCATATTTTAAACAGATAGTCATTTGTGGCTTTTGTCCTTAATTTAAACTCAAGGTAGATTTATAACACAAAAGATGTTGCCATGGCTTTTCATAATTTGAACATGCCTGTCTTTCAAACCACCCTTCCCTCCCAATTTATAATCGTTTCTTTCTAGCTACTTCTCCATACAGTCCAATGTGAGATGGTAAAAAAAAAAGTTACCCTTCCATCTCAATGTAACATGTTTGATAAACACGAATTTATATATGCTTTGCGTTTACACTTGCAGCAGTATTTTTTGTTTTTATCAGCTTAAACATCCTAAGTTACTGGTAACATTTTAAAACATAAGTTGATAAAAAAAAATGTAAAAAAGAATAATAAATAAATAAAAATAAAAAATAAAAAGTAAAAAAATAAAAAATAAAATTGGGATCCTCTATATGAAATTATGAATATGACTGTGAATGTTCCGTTACAAACACAACAATAAAGCCTATAGAGGGATCCAATTTTCTTTTTGATAGTAAGGGAAAATTAGCGTTAATGTTTATATCAAATTGAAAGGATCTTAATAAAAAAAGGTAGATAAAAATTTTATATAGTAAGTCATAAGAATTATGTTCGCAACATAACTGGTCATAATATGATCACAAACAACGTTTCTTTTGACTACTTTTACAGTATTTTGTAACTCCAAAAGACGTTTTTTGTCCTAAACTGTAACACCCTCAAATTTGGTTTAGCGGAAGCATACGTGTTATTTGGGAGCGTTACGGGATTGGTGAATCATAACACAAGTAATAAAGAACAGAATACATACTCCGTTTAATTCCATAAAATACTTTAAAAACATTGTCTTACAACATTGTTTAGATAAATGGGCACATCCCATTAGTTTTAGTGGTCCCAATGTAAAACATCGTTTCTGTGTAAAAACACTTCTTTAATACTACTACGACCATTTACCCGCTTCTTGCCTTGCCTTCATGAACATAACTTAAACACCTGAGAAAATATGCTAAAAAGGTCAGCTAAAAGCTGATGAGTTCATAGGTTTAAGTTAAAATAGTAAGTTTGGACCATAAGCAAAGTCATATAATCATTACAACGAATATAATGATATATGGAATGAAAGTCTATTACGTTAGCTCTAAGTTCATGCAACCGATACTACGACAGTTTCTGTATGCTAAAAGATGTCATACAATATAGGGGCCCATAGCGAGTGTTTTGTCCCTCAACACTCGGTTCCGACATGGTATACGTTTCGCCTTGGCCTAAGTATGGCCAATCGAACGGAGGAGTCACCCTCAATAGATCTATTTATAACATTCGCGTTTCCCAATGGGGAATTGACGGTTCATGAAAAAGGGCATTCTCTAGGGACATAAGGGCTTAGGCTAAACCACATAATAGTAATCATGTAATAGTTCAGGTCCATAAAAGGTTTTGCATATTTCTCACCCCAAAGTGTATAAAACAGTTTATCATGTAAAAGAGGGGTTATGAAAACTCACCTTAGCAAATGTGCAATCCAAATGTGGGATTAGTGATGGTTGTGGAGCGGCACCGACACGCGACCTAGATAAGGAGGTTAATGTTTTAGTTCATTGTTTTAAGTATTACGTACTTAAAATGGTTCAATGTAATTGTATTAACATCAACGTAAGTTTGCAAAATTGTTAATATGGTTTTACTAGTAAGTATACAAAATATACACATACTTTTCATGTTGACATTAAGATGGTTTTAACATCCAAAGTTTGATTTGAAAATAATTTCAATATTCCACTAGTAAGTATATAAATGTGTATATACTTATTTAAGTTGACACCAAATGGTATTGTCAAAATATATATATAATTGATTTATTTTCTAATTGTGTTTAGAAAGTATTTAAATTAAATTTGAATACTTTAAATTTTGATATATAATAAAATGGCATGGTGGTCTCTATTTATTTATCAATCTTGTTCTTAATATATAAAGTTCTAGACGGGTAGTTTACTTGACATATTGACGTTAGACGTAAACAACATTATGTGCATCATGTTTTTAGGAAATTGTCGTCTCATGTATATAGGAATATAGTTTTTGCACTTGTTTGCTTGACAACTCGTAAGTTTAACTATAACTTATGTAATATATTTTGTGTATGCGTAAATAATTTCATTTATCGTTGGACAATTGTTTTACGTTCAATCCTTATTCGTGAGTTAGCTTATATTACTTGACCGGACGTTCGAAGACTCGTGGACTGTGGTCCGGTGTTGGCAGCAGTTGGGTACTCGGGTTGGGCCTGGGCCCAAACTAACTAACAACTCATTCAATAAGACCATGTCTTAGGACTTGGGCCTTGGTCCATTTTGTGCTTTACACGAATGAAAAAAAAAAGAATACAAGGTTTGACCCACATGTATTTCCACAACTTGTGTTATTTAGAATATTTAGAGTACATTCTCATTTTCCAGATTTTTGATTGCAAAAAGGATCCAACTTGAGTTATAGAAGTTTACATAGACTACATGGCTTGGGATGCACTTGTTTGTTCATGCTTCAACTTGTGATGCCGAGCTCTTCGACTAGTGAGTACGACCCATCACCATGGTACCACCACAATGAAGTTGTCGATCCACTTGTCTAGACTCAAGCACACTCGTAGTGATGACTACCATGCACATGTTAAAGACAAGCTAACAAGGGGAGATGCTCATGTTCAATCCTTATTCGTGAGTTAGCTTATATTACTTGACCGGACGTTCGAAGACTCGTGGACTGTGGTCCGGTGTTGGCAGCAGTTGGGTACTCGGGTTGGGCCTGGGCCCAAACTAACTAACAACTCATTCAATAAGACCAAGTCTTAGGACTTGGGCCTTGGTCCATTTTGTGCTTTACACGAATGAAAAAAAAGAATACAAGGTTTGACCCACATGTATTTCCACAGCTTGTGTTATTTAGAATATTTAGAGTACATTCTCATTTTCCAGATTTTTGATTGCAAAAAGGATCCAACTTAAGTTATAGAAGTTTACATAGACTACATGGCTTGGGATGCACTTGTTTGTTCATGCTTCAACTTGTGATGCCGAGCTCTTCGACTAGTGAGTACGACCCATCACCATGGTACCACCACAATGAAGTTGTCGATCCACTTGTCTAGACTCAAGCACACTCGTAGTGATGACTACCATGCACATGTTAAAGACAAGCTAACAAGGGGAGATGCTCATGTACAAGGCTTGTCTCGAACGAGATTTGGCTAACTTTGTTAACTAGAAAATGTGAGCAAAAAGGGGTGACGATACCTTACATTAGTCGAGTACTACTCAACTTGGTTCCGTCCGCCAACTATTTACCATTATGGACCTCGACAAAATGGATTACCACAACATCATACGCTGCTCTTGTATCCGGGTCGTCATGATTCCGGTTTCATTTGATTAATCACTCAAGCACTAGGGGAAACACCTATGGTTTGACTGATGAGTACTACTCAAAAGCATTACGACCAACTCAAATTTCCCAGATTCAAAGCTTATTAAACATTAGCAAATTTCACAAGACCCATCTTTTCTAAACTCCTATTCTCGACAGGAAATCAAATCGACCCAATTTGTGTTTACAATTTGCGTCTAAGGCAACATAGGTTGTTTTATCAACACAACTATTTTAACATCAAATACCACTAGTTCTTAGTCTAAGTTTTTCAAAACTCAACTTCGTTTTCTTTGTTTCATGAACTCGACAAAACAACAACAAAAGAACCTAATGACCAAAACCAAGTCTTTACATGAGAGTTTATCATTCACCAACAAACATAAAACTTATTAACATCAAAACACTAAATTTCATAATCGAACAACCATTTTCATTAACAACTCGAATAGTAATTTTAACAAGATGAGGTTTAGTAATTTCTTACAACAAACTCGATGACAATGAATCCGAAGGCCAACCCAAGAGTTTATCTCCGCCACAAATTCCAATCGACCTAGAGTAAAACCCAAGTGATGTTTCTTCACTCCTTGGAGTTTCCTTATCTTTTGTGGTGGGATTTGAAGTGTGACACTCTTGGGGGTCTCGGCTGAAATAAAAAGGAAAACACAAGAGGAGTCTTTGACCAAGCTTTCTCATCTTGTAACCTGGTTTGAAGCCAAATTTAGTTAACTTCCAAAACTAGACGAATCTTGGATATTGGCTCAAGATAGATTGGTGTGAAGATTTGTTTCTCTTAGGTGGTTTATCTTGATCCTTCTTGGATTCCATCGAAGGGTAGCCGACGCATCAAGAGGGGATTTGGGAAGCAAAAACTTACATGGTTTTGGTGAGGATAGATGAGGAATATTAGGAAGAGGTGTGTTGATTTACCATCTTGGGATATTCGGCCTATATGGAGCGTAGATATGAGGAGCAGGTCTAGGGGTTGAAGAAGATTGCTATATCTTCCTTTTTCTGCTTTTGGTGAGGTTTTGTCGTGTGTGGGATAAGAAGACAAAGGATGCATTATCTCACTTTTATTTAGTGTATTTATTCATTCATTTATGTAAGTATATGTATGTAGGATACTTATTGTATAAAATGTATGCATATACATTATACTTATGTATGTTTGTACTTGAGTCTTATAAAAGTTATTGCTCAAATGGATGTGTGTTAAATACTTTGTGTCCCGTGTTATTAAATTGTGGCCGAGGTATCATTGTTTGATAACTTTTAGATGTAATATCTTATGGTCACGCATCGGAGATATTATTATTTTTGTAATATTTTTCTTTACGGTTGTTTGTCATTTGCTTTATCAAACCTTTATCATAGTGTCGGCGCGTCAGTTCAATGTCGGTTACTGGGGAAAACGAGATAACCTCTCGTCTTACAATTTAAATCATAAGACAAAATGGGATATTCATGAAATGATATGAATGCAAGAGTGGTGAAATTATCTCTGTGACGCGAAGTTATCTACTCAATTGATCAGGCAAAGCTTATGCATGCTTCATGACTCATGCTTAGTTATAATAAATTACTAATTATCAGTTAAATTTTAGTGAAAATTTACCGTGTGTCACATCCTCCCCGCCTTAGAAGAGAAAACCGTCCTCGGTTTTCAGTTAGGATTTATTTGTTGAAGTAGAGAAAAGGTGTGGGTATTTGCGCTTGAATTGGTCTTCACGCTCCCACGTGTATTCTGGACCTCTTTGAGAGTTCCAACGGACTTTGACGATCGGGATGCGGCTTTGCTTAAGCCGTTTGATCTCTCTATCCATAATTTCAATGGGTTCCTCGACAAAATTCAATCTTTCGTCTACTTGGATTTCTTCCAAAGGAATAGCAAGAGTTTCGTCAGAAAGACATTTCTTCAAGTTGCATACGTGAAACACGTTGTGTACAGAGCTGAGTTCTTGTGGTAATTCGAGTCGGTATGCTACCGGTCCGATTCTAGCGAGAATTTTGAAAGGTCCAATATAACGAGGATTTAACTTTCCATGTTTTCCAAAACGGATCACGCCTTTCCACGGCGCAACTTTGAGCATAACTTTATCTCCCACTTGAAACTCAAGTGGTTTCCTCCTTTTATCCGCGTAGCTCTTTTGACGGTCACGAGCTGCTTGTAGTCGGTTTTTGATTTGTACAATCTTCTCGGTAGTTTCTTGAATTAGCTCTGGACCAGTAAGTTGACTTTCTCCAACTTCGGCCCAACACACAGGTGATCTACACTTCCGACCATAGAGTGCTTCATATGGTGCGGCTTTGATACTTGTGTGATAGCTGTTATTGTAAGAAAATTCAGCTAATGGCAAGTGCTTATCCCAGCCATTTCCAAAGTCTATCACACATGCTCTTAGCATGTCCTCCAATGTTTGAATGGTTCTCTCGCTTTGTCCATCGGTCTGAGGATGATAAGCGGTGCTCATGTCGAGGTTAGACCCTAAAGCATCTTGAAGTGATTTCTAGAAATTCGAGGTGAAACGGCTATCTCTGTCTGAAATGATGGAAATTGGTACACCATGGCGTGCGATGATTTCCTTCAGGTATAGTTGTGCAAGTTTTTCCATTCCATCACTTTCTTTCATCGGTAGAAAATGTGCTGACTTGGTGAGACGGTCAACTATTACCCAAATAGTGTCGTAGCCTTTAGAGGTTTTAGGTAGCTTAGTGATAAAGTCCATTGTTATACTAGTAGACCTGAGGGTCTCTGATGTTCAGCTTTAACCTTTGAACAGGTTAAACATCGGCTGACATATGTTGCAATGTCGGCTTTCATGTTTGGCCACCAGTACAATTTCTTCAGATCAAGGTACATTTTGTCGGATCCTGGGTGTATGGAGTATTTAGACTTGTGGGATTCGTTCATGATAATGTCGCGAATTCCTCCGTAGAGTGGTATCCAACTTCGCTCTTTGAAACACAAAGTTCCATCCGACCTTTTCACGAATCCATTTTCACTTTCTGGCATTCCGTAAAGGTTCTCATTCGGACGATTTTCCTCCATGAGTGCTTCCAATTGAGCCTCAATAATCTTGGTTGGAAGAGGTGAACTAATTGTCATACCCAAGGATCTGACTCTAAGAGGTTTTGGTCGCTTCTTCCTACTGAGAGCATCGCAGAACTACATTCGCTTTACTCGGATGGTAACGAATCTCGCAGTCGTAATCACTGAGTAATTCCAACCATCGGCGTTGTCTCATGTTCAGTTCTTTCTGATCCAAAATGTGTTGTAGGCTTTTGTGATCGGTGTATACGACACACTTCGTGCCATATAAATAATGTCTCCAAATTCTGAGTGTGAACACAACTGATCCTAACTCCAAGTCGTGCGTTGTGTAGTTTTTCTCATGAGTCTTCAACCGGCGAGAGGCGTATGCTATCACCTTCTCTCTTTGCATTAACACTGCTCCGAGCCCCTTATGTGAAGCGTCGCAGTAAACAACAAAGTCTTCACTACCTTTAGGTAAGGCCAGAATAGGTTCGCTACACAACTTTTCTTTAAGGAGTTGAAAAGCTTCTTCTTCTTTTTCTCCCCAGTCAAACTTGGTGTTTTTCTGGGTTAGCTTGGTTAAAGATTTGGCAATCTTTGAGAAACCTTCAATGAATCTTCTGTAGTATCCAGCGAGTCCTAAGAATTGGCGTATTTCTGTAGGAGTTGTGGGTGTCGCCCAATCCTTTATTGACTCGATCTTAGCGGGATCTATATGAATACCCCGACGTCGATTACATGACCTAGGAATTGCACAGTAGATATCCAAAACTCACACTTCGAGAACTTCGCATACAGTTCTTCCTTCTTCAACAATTCCAAGATCAACCTAAGATGCTCTTCGTGTTCTTTCACACTCTTGGAATAAATTAGGATATCGTCAATGAATACGATCACAAATTTATCCAGGTAGGGTTTGCACACTCGGTTCATGAGGTCCATGAACACAGCTGGTGCGTTGGTTAACCCAAAAGGCATGACTTGGAACTCGTAATATCCATAACGAGTTCTGAAGGCGGTTTTGGGAATGTCTTCTTCCCGAACTCTTAGTTGATGGTATCCGGATCTTAACTCGATTTTTGAATAAACGCTTGAACCTTGAAGTTGATCGAATAAGTCATCGATTCTCGGTAGTGGGTAACGGTTCTTAATGGTTAGTTTATTCAATTCGCGATAGTCGATGCACATTCTGAAAGTTCCGTCCTTCTTCTTGACGAATAGGACTGGTGCTCCCTATGGTGATGAGCTTGGTCTAATGAACCCTTTTTTCCGCAAGTTCCGACAACTGGTTTGATAACTCCTGGAGTTCTGTTGGAGCTAATCGATAAGGTGCTCTTGCCACTGGAGCGGAACTAGGCACTAAATCGATCTGAAATTCAACCTGTCGGGTCGGCGGGAGTCCTGGCAAATCTTCGGGAAAGATTTCAGGGAATTCTCTCACTATTGGCACGTCTTCCAGAAGTTTTTCTTCCTTTTCTTTTTCGTCCTTTCCGGTGACTTGTGCTAGGAAGATGTGACATCCTTCCTCGATGCACCTTAACACCTTGGTACAGGAAATGACATGCAGTCTTGAAACGTTTCTTCTGTCACTCCTGTCCCCTTCTATTGTTAGGACTTCATCTCCATAGGGTAATTGGACGAGCTTCTCGTCACAAATGATGGCAGCATGATATTTTGCTAACCAATCCATTCCGACGATGACGTCAAAACTACCCAATGCTACTGGTATCAAATCGATATTGAATGGGTGGTTTAACAGATTCAGGGTGCAACCTCTTAGGATGGTATCTACCCTTTCTACGTTACCGTTAGCTAATTCCACGTTGTATGCATTTCCTAATGCAGTTGGGGCAATATTGAGTAGTGGACTAAATGCATTAGAAACAAAACTCCTATCGGCTCCCGTATCAAACAATATGGATGCATAACGGTTATTTATAAGGAACGTACCCGTCACAACATTCGGGTCTTCCTGAGCTTCCACTTTGGTCACTGCATAGACTCTCCCACGAGCTCCTTCTCCATTCCCCTGATTACTCGTCATTCAACATTTCCTGAATCCTGCCATTCCCATGGCTTCCTGGATTTCCTCGGTTTCCTTGATTTCCTCCATGGCCTTGGTTCCTGGTCTTTCGGCATTCATTCTTATAATGCCCTTTCTTACCACAACCAAAGCATGTTATAGCTGCTTTTGGTCCTGAATTTGGGGCTGTTTGAACCGCCGCCAATGACTTGGACCTGCAGCTCCTGGTTAAGTGTCCGATTTTCGACAGATTCACGGCACTTGACTGTGACACCGCCTTGTGATGCAGTGTGCATTGATTACACAACGGTGCAGTCCCTGAGTACGGCTTTCCTTTCCCCAACACTCCGCATAAGCTCTAGCAGCATTTTGCCTCTTGCTTTGATTGTTGCTGTTGTTCCTACTGTTGTTGCCACGGTATTCATTGTGGTGGTAGCCTTGAGAATGGTCGTCCCATTTCCTCTTATTGTCAACCACTTTGTCCATGGAATCCTCAATCACTTGGTCCATGAGTTTGTTGGCTACTTCGATAGTTTCATGAAGATCAGCAGCCTTAGAAGTGGTGACATTGCCCTTGATAGGTTGGGGCAGTCCTCCGATGTATCTCTCTAACAATCGGGTCTCAGTGGGAACCATTTCAGGACACAATAAGGCTAGTTCTTGAAATCGTTGATTATAAGCGACCATATTGGTGCCTTGAACTTTGAGGTTCCAAAACTCATGCTCGAGTTTCTTGATCTCATTACGAGGAAAGTACTTTCGAAGTACCATTTCCTTGAAGTTCTCCCATGGCATGGCATAGGCAACATCGATACTAGCAGATTTCATAAAATTGTTCCACCAGTCAAGGCAAGATTCGTGAAAGTGAATGATGCATACTTAACCTTAGACTCTTCTTCACAATTGCGATTCGAACACGCAGTCTCGAGCTTTTCGATCCATCTAGTCGACCGGCTCTTCGGTTCCACTAAAGCCTCCAGTCATGGTTTTACGAAAGTCTTGGTAAGTACAAGTGCGGCTGTGGGTGGCTGGTCTCGAAGTTCCAGCATTAGTAGACGAGTGGTTTGCTGCAGCCTAGCGGCGTTCACTCGCTCATTGACTAGTTGGTCAATCATGGCTAGATTCATGATAGGTTGGATTGGAGTAGCCCTAGCGGTGAGTAGTGGCTTCAGCAGTCTGCTCGTGTGTGACTCTGTTTGGAATAGCAGCGTTTGCAGCTTGGTTGCGAGTAACCCTCGCTGGAATAGGAGCATTGGAAGCTCCACCAGGGTTGGTACGTTTGGATCTTCGTTTTGGCATTTCATTTTGTAAAGAAGAAAGGTGGTAAGATATAGAACCCTTTTGAACAAGGTAAGTGCCAAGTAATAGTGTAAATATCGCGGATAGATCATATGAGCAATCTATAAAAGAAGAGACAATTAGATAGGAAATAAGTTTGTCATAGATAGAACTTGGGGTACAATGTTCCTACGGTACATGATGAGATACTAGATGAAAGACAACCGAATACATGACTGAAATACAACTGGAGCACAACCGAAATACATGGGTAATAACTAACACTAACTGTTATAAATCCAGTTTAGTGTGATACATCATGCAATCATATCTAAGAATGTCCATGCTCGGTACGGAGTCGCTCAATGGTAGCAATCAACTCTCGCTGCGTATCCTCCAAACTCGCGATACGTCTCATATGAGATGCTAACATGGACTCTAAACCGAGAGTCCTCTGCCACTCCTCTCTGCATTATCTCTAGCCATCCACCGGACGCTCTAGCTCCTCTAGTCGTCCGTGCATGGGCTTGACCTCGCCCAAAGCTCGTGTCCCGCTATCCAACTCTCTAACATCCTCGACCGAGCCTCAACCCTAAAACCCGGTCGAATCCTCTCGGTTCTCGAGCTCCATGCTCTCAAACAACAAATCGGTAACTCGGTCTAAACCTCAACACCGCAAGCTTGCAAGCTTTTGTGTTGGATCGACTCTCTAGCCGATCAAGATATGGACTCCTAGCAGAGTCTCATGAGAGTCCAACGGAATAAATATCCTTTCAGTGAGGGTCGATCACCATTTGGAGATCCGATAGGTGGTTCGACGTGTGCCTCAACCGGTGCAGCTTCCTCGATGGTCTCAAGTCGTCTAGTGGCGCGAGCAAGCTCCATATTCCGCTGCAGACGGTATGAATGAAGGTGATGATGGATCAGTAGCTCGACCGGGGCGATGTGTGGTATAGAACTGATCACACAATCAATATCCCTCCAAGTAATCATACCACTCTCCTCCCTGGAGGAAAGCAGCTCCATTTGTCCTAATCAGCGGTGCATCAATGTCCATGTCATCGCCAATCTCTCGAGCCATCCCCTGGAACTCTGTCCTAGCTCCTGAATACTATGGAAAATCTCCAAACCCTGTGTACTCATATCTGCCGTGCTAACATATCCGGGAACACTCTCAATCGGCATAGGCTCCGGTAGTTCCTCCTCAGGATCCTCTTCCGGATCTTCTTCCGGTCTTCCTCGAGTAGGAATCGGTAGATCTCCTGAGTCTCTCGATGAGGTGGTGACTCAGTGGATGATGGTGTCATGACTCAAGTAGTAGAAGGACCCATGTAAGCGTGCAGGGTCATCTCGAGAAGCTAGTGCAGTGCACAAATGAATACCGCTCGATATCCGTGTACCCTCACAATCATGCGAGGTTTTGCTGCGCGTCAACAAAGCTGATGGAGTGGTGGTAAGGGTCGGTACAGATGGAGTAGGTGCAATAACCGGCCGAATCGCTAGTGTGGCTCGAATATACGGATCGCTGGCTAAGTGTGCAAGCTGACGGATGGTAGGTGAGTGAGCAAGTAGGATGTCCTCCTGAACATCGTGAGGGAAAGCTGGTGAAGGCATGGTCTGTGACAAGACGGTGCATATGTGTAAGTATGTGGAAAAATATGCTCATAATGAACATGAAATAGTGCATAAGTAAATAGGAAATAAAACATGTAATCCAATTTAAATAAATTCTAAGTAAAATGGCAAGTAAGGCAAGCGGCAACTGACGGTCGTAGTATGATGTTTTTGGTGAAAAGTAGTTATAGTTTAGGGTTTATATGTACCTAGCTCTCTATAACCTTGGCTCGATGCCAACTGTAACACCCCAAATTTGGTTTAGCGGAAGCATACGTTATTGGGAGCGCTACGGATTGGTGAATCATAACACAAGTAATAAAGAACGAAATACATACTCCATTTAATTCCATAAAATACTTTAAAAACATTGTCTTACAACATTGTTTAGATAAATGGGCACATCCCATTAGTTTTAGTGGTCCCAATGTAAAACATTGTTTCTGTGTAAAAACACTTCTTTAATACTACTACGACCATTTACCCGCTGCTTGCCTTGCCTTCATGATCATAACTTAAACACCTGAGAAAATATGCTAAAAGGTCACTAAAAGTGGTGAGTTCATAGGTTTAAGTTAAAATAGTAAGTTTGGACCATAAGCAAAGTCATATAATCATTACAACGAATATAATGATATATGGAATGAAAGTCTATTACGTTAGCTCTAAGTTCATGCAACCGATACTACGAAAGTTCTGTATGCTAAAAGATGTCATACAATATAAGGGCCCATAGCGAGTGTTTTGTCCCTCAACACTCGGTTCCGACATGGTATACGCTTCGCCTTGGCCTAAGTATGGCCAATCGAACGGAGGAGTCACCCTCAATAGATCTATTTATAACATTCGCGTTTCCCAATGGGGAATTGACGGTTCATGAAAAGGGCATTCTCTAGGGACATAAGGGCTTAGGCTAAACCACGTAATAGTAATCATGTAATAGTTTTGGTCCATAAAAGGTTTTGCATATTTCTCACCCCAAAGTGTATAAAACAGTTTATCATGTAAAAGAGGGGCTATGAAAACTCACCTTAGCAAATGTGCAATCCAAATGTGGGATTAGTGATGGTTGTGGAGCGGCACCGACACGCGACCTAGATAAGGAGGGTAATGTTTTAGTTCATTGTTTTAAGTATTACGTACTTAAAATGGTTCAATGTAATTGTATTAACATCAACGTAAGTTTGCAAAATTGTTAATATGGTTTAACTAGTAAGTATACAAAATATACACATACTTTTCATGTTGACATTAAGATGGTTTTAACATCCAAAGTTTGATTTGAAAATAATTTCAATATTCCACTAGTAAGTATATAAATGTGTATATACTTATTTAAGTTGACACCAAATGGTATTGTCAAAATATATATATAATTGATTTATTTTCTAATTGTGTTTAGAAAGTATTTAAATTAAATTTGAATACTTTAAATTTTGATATATAATAAAATGGCATGGTTGTCTCTAGTTATTTATCAATCTTGTTCTTAATATATAAAGTTCTAGACGGGTAGTTTACTTGACATATTGACGTTAGACGTAAAAAACATTATGTGCATCATGTTTTTAGGAAATTGTCGTCTCATGTATATAGGAATATAGTTTTTGCACGTGTTTGCTTGACAACTCGCGTAAGCTTAACTATAACTTATGTAATATATTTTGTGTATGCGTAAATAATTTCATTTATCGTTGGACAATTGTTTTACGTTCAATCCTTATTCGTGAGTTAGCTTATATTACTTGGCCGGACGCTCAAAGACTCGTGGACTGGTGGTCCGTGTTGGCGCAGCTTGGTACTCGGTTGGGCCTGGGCCCAAACTAACTAACAACTCATTCAATAAGACCAAGTCTTAGGACTTGGGCCTTGGTCCATTTTGTGCTTTACACGAATGAAAAAAAAGAATACAAGGTTTGACCCACATGTATTTCCATAGCTTGTGTTATTTAGAATATTTAGAGTACATTCTCATTTTCCAGATTTTTGATTGCAAAAAGGATCCAACTTAAGTTATAGAAGTTTACATAGACTACATGGCTTGGGATGCACTTGTTTGTTCATGCTTCAACTTGTGATGCCGAGCTCTTCGACTAGTGAGTACGACCCATCACCATGGTACCACCACAATGAAGTTGTCGATCCACTTGTCTAGACTCAAGCACACTCGTAGTGATGACTACCATGCACATGTTAAAGACAAGCTAACAAGGGGAGATGCTCATGTACAAGGCTTGTCTCGAACGAGATTTGGCTAACTTTGTTAACTAGAAAATGTGAGCAAAAGGGGTGACGATACCTTACATTAGTCGAGTACTACTCAACTTGGTTCCGTCCCGCCAACTATTTACCATTATGGACCTCGACAAAATGGACTACTACAACATCATACGCTTCTTGTATCCGGTCGTCATGATTCCGGTTTCATTTGATTAATCACTCAAGCACTAGGGGAAACACCTATGGTTTGACTGATGAGTACTACTCAAAAGCATTACGACCAACTCAAATTTCCCAGATTCAAAGCTTATTAAACATTAGCAAATTTCACAAGACCCATCTTTTCTAAACTCCTATTCTCGACAGGAAACCAAATCGACCCAATTTGTAAGCGACAATTTGCGTCTAAGGCAACATAGGTTGTTTTATCAACACAACGATTTTAACATCAAATACCACTAGTTCTTAGTCTAAGTTTTTCAAAACTCAACTTCGTTTTCTTTGTTTCATGAACTCGACAAAACAACAACAAAAGAACCTAATGACCAAAACCAAGTCTTTACATGAGAGTTTATCATTCACCAACATACATAAAACTTATTAACATCAAAACACTAAATTTCATAATCGAACAACCATTTTCATTAACAACTCGAATAGTAATTTTAACAAGATGAGGTTTAGTAATTTCTTACAACAAACTCGATGACAATGAACTGGCCAACCCAAGAGTTTATCTCCGCCACAAATTCCAATCGACCTAGAGTAAAACCCAAGTGATGTTTCTTCACTCCTTGGAGTTTCCTTATCTTTTGTGGTGGGATTTGAAGTGTGACACTCTTGGGGGTCTCTACCAAATAAAAGGAAAACACAAGAGGAGTCTTTGACCAAGCTTTCTCATCTTGTAACTTGGTTTGAAGCCAAATTTAGTTAACTTCCAAAACTAGACGAATCTTGGATATTGGCTCAAGATAGATTGGTGTGAAGATTTATTTCTCTTAGGTGGTTTATCTTGATCCTTCTTGGATTCCATCGAAGGGTAGCCGGCGCATCAAGAGGGGATTTGGGAAGCAAAAACTTACATGGTTTTGGTGAGGATAGATGAGGAATATTAGGAAGAGGTGTGTTGGTTTACCATCTTGGGAGATTTGGCCTATATGGAGCGTAGATATGAGGAGCAGGTCTAGGGGTTGAAGAAGATTGCTATCTCTTCCTTTTTGCTTTGGTTAGGTTTTGTCGTGTGTGGGATAAGAAGACAAAGGATGCATTATCTCACTTTTATTTAGTGTATTTATTCATTCATTTATGTAAGTATATGTATGTAGGATACTTATTGTATAAAATGTATGCATATACATTATACTTATGTATGTTTGTACTTGAGTCTTATAAAAGTTATTGCTCAAATGGATGTGTGTTAAATACTTTGTGTCCCGTGTGATTAAATTGTGACCGAGGTATCATTGTTTGATAACTTTTAGATGTAATATCTTATGGTCACGTATCGGAGATATTATTATTTTTGTAATATTTTTCTTTACGGTTGTTTGTCATTTGCTTTATCAAACCTTTATCATAGTGTCGGTACGCTGCGTGCAGGTCGGTTATCGGGGAAAACGAGATAACCTCTCGTCTTACAATTTAAATCATAAGACAAAAATGGAATATTCATGAAATGATATGAATGCAAGAGTGGTGAAATTATCTACTGTACGCGAGTTATCTACTCAATTGATAAGGCAAAGCTTATGCATGCTTCATGACTCATGCTTAGTAATAATAAATTACTAATTATCAGTTAAATTTTAGTGAAAATTTACCGTGTGTCACATAAACCAGCTTTTGAGTACTATTAGTATTTACAGTTTTTTCTTTTTTTTATTTTTTAATTCAAAATACTTTTTATGTCTAAAACTAGCTTCTAGTAGTGAACTAATGATAAACGTGTCATAAGAGTGCATATGGTCTAAAGTTGTAACAAACCGATCTTTGTTTAAGCCGAATGATTTGATAGAAACTTTAACCAGAGGCAAAGACAGATTCAGAAATTTATTGTTTTATTTTAGAGTAAATTGCATTTTTGGTCCCTAAAGTATGGTCAAATTGCAGGTTACGTCCCTAACGTTTTGAAAATGCAACGGTAGTTCTCATTTTGAATGTTTTGTTGCATGTTTGATACCTAAATTGCAGATTTGGTCCCTAAAAGTTTGAAGTTTCTGTTGCATGTTAGGTTCTTAAATTGCAAATTAGGGACCAAACTTACAGCGAAACCTTCAAAATAAAGACTATCGTTGCACTTTCAAAACATTAAAAACAAAACCTGCAATTTGACCATACCTTACCGACCAAAAATGCAATTTACTCTTTATTTTATAAACTACATTACAAATTGTTGGTTCCTTAAAAAGACAAATTAATAGCCACATATCTTAAACAATTTTACAAAAGATTTTTTTCTTTCTTTATAATAATCATATTTTAGAAAAATTACATTACAATTTTGCCCTCCCTCTCGTCCTTAACTAGAAGTGGGTTTAGCCCAAACTAAACAAAAACTAGTGAGGCTTCATTTCACTTTATTAGCACCCGCGCGTTGCGGCGGCGGGTACTCCGAAATAAAAAATTTCGGTGAATCATGTATTTTAGTTTATTATGTTCTTTTTTACAATAAATTTACGGATATCAAGAATTTCATTTAGCCCGTGCCCGTTTGGACTCGAGCCCGTTGGCCCGTGCCTATTTGGCCCATGGCCGTTCGAGCTCGAGCCCGTTTGGCCCGCACCAGTTCGGGCTTAAGCCCATTTTGCTTCGTTGACCGTTCGGGCTTGAATATGTGTATAATGTGTTTTATTATTTGTATTAGTGACATTTAATGCAGGGTTCCCGCGCGTTGCGGCGACGAATACCCTGAAATTAAATTTTCTGGTGAATCATGTATTTTAGTTTATTATGTTATTTTTGATAATAAATTTACAGATTTCAAGAACTTCGTTTAGCTCGAGCCGTTTGGCGCGTGCCCGTTTGGATCGTACCCGTTCAGGCTCGGGCCCATTGGGACTGTTGCCCGTTCGGGCTTGAATATTTGTATAATGTTCTTTATTATTTGTATTAGTGTCATTTTAATGCATGAATTATGTTTAAGTTAGTTGTACAATATGCTTGATAATTCGTATTTCTTGTGTAAAATGGGTGTTTTAATAACTGCATTAATTGTATCTATTGACTAGTTAATTAATTAACTACATTAAATATCTTGACCACATTAATAATGTTTTGTATTTGGTACATTAAACATTAAGCTTTAAGACTTGTAAGTCTTAAATTAAGATTGATAAGAAAGATCATTAATAGTGCATTATGTATTGTATAATAGACTTTGTATTTTGTAAGTCTTAATTTTAAAATCATGAGAAGAGAAATTCATTTCTCTATTATAAGTGATATAGATATATGAAATTTTAGCTTCTTGAAGTTTTAAAAAGCCAATAAGAAAACATTTTGCTCAATTTGTATTTGTAAATTCAATAATCAAGAAAATTGAGCAAACGAACTCTGTTGGTTTACTAAAATTTGAAGTTGCCTATCTTTAAATCAAACTCTTCCCTCCTTATTTATAATCATTTCTTTCTACCTTCATTCATTCACATATCGATGTGGGATGATTGTAACCCATTAGATTTAATATTACACACTTGTACATTTTGAATTAGCTCAACTATGTGTTACCATGTTAAGATAAACACTAATTTACATATGTTGGAATTCTAAGTCAAAGAAGGGTTATTTACAGCTTCTAGAAATCACAGCCTTCTAGATGGCTGTCATCATCTATGTCATCATAATCCATGTGGGACCTATTATCAAGACTTAGTGTTCTAATATACCTAACTATGACCATTCATACCAGAAGCTGCTGGGTTTGTTATGGTTATAAATAGAGGTTGTTTAGCAAGAGGTTAAACATCAGTTAATGATCAGAAACACATACAGAGTATTGTATAACATGTAATAGGTTTTGAGCTATTTTTTCTATTATCAATCAAAGAGTTATTTTGATTATTCGTGTCTATACAATATCAATCCTTGAATTGGTATCAGAGCCTGAAAGAAGGGGCTTTGAATTCATACCTGGTGTTTTCTTGAACCATGTCAGATGTTGAAGACGCAGCAGGTCCTACACCGGTGAGGGTGAAGGAGGTCGGGACAACCACCGTAGCTTGTCCTATGCTATCATCCACTAATTACCTTTACGCTCGGGCCCTACGAATGAAGGTTGTACTCGTAATTCATAAAGCTTGGTTAACTATTGAACCAGGAACGCATCTAAAAGTGAAGAAAAGAACACCGGCAATGGGTTTGCTGTACCAAGCAATCCCCAAACTCTAATAATGCAGATAGGCGATGTCGATAGTCCGAAGGTGCTATGGGAATCGATCAAGGCGAGGTATGTCTGAGCCGACAGAGTGAAGGAAGCACGCCTTCGCACTCTAAACTCGAATTTGACCGATTGAAGATGCACGAGACCGAGACCATCGATGTATTCGCCGAAAACTCGCCGAATCGCCAAGTCCGCATCACTTGGAGAAACAATAGATGAATCAAAGCTTGTGAAGAAGCTATTAAAAGTGGTACCTCGAAAATTTATTCTTCTTGTTGCTTCACTTGAGCAAGTGCTCGATCTAAAGTCGGTGGGATTCAAGACGAGTCGGACGTCGCCCTCAAGGCATACGAAGAACGTATTCGTGGCGATGAGAGTGGAGACGAGCAACAGAGAGTGTTGTTTACTCGATTGAATGGTGGTGGTGGATCGAGCGGTGGTGGCAGGAACGCAGGTGGTGGTTCTGATGGTGGTTCTGGGTTTTTGTCGAGAGAGAAGAGAGGAAAGGGGAAAATGGGAAGAGTTAATAACCGGGGTGATTTTATTAATCAAGATGGATACGGGTCGGATGGTTCCGGTTCATCTAGTGGATCCGGTTTTTCTAGTGGGTCAAAAGCCCAAAGTATGAATAAACCCAACAAGTCCAAACAATCTAATAACCGACCCAATTTCAATTCCGACTCAAACCGAAACCTGAAAAAGAATCTGTCGAAGATTAAATGCTACAGATGTGATAAATCAGGCCATTACGCCTAAATGTCCGATCGACTCCAAAATTCCAAGAAAGCAATTTTATGGAGCAAGAAGATACCGATGAAACTGAGATTTTTACACGAAACCATTGGCTCGAATCAAGTTCAAGGAAATGCGGAGCTTGATTGGAATCAAAGATATCTCTAGAAGGACTTAGAGATTCGGGGGTGATTGTTGGAATTCTAAGTCAAAGAAGGGTTATTTACAAATTTTCTAGAAATCACAGCCTTCTAGATGGCTGTCATCATCTATGTCATCATAATCCATGTGGGACCCATTATCAAGACTTAGTGTTCTAATATACCTAACTATGACCATTCATACCAGAAGCTGCTAGGTTTGTTATGGTTATAAATAGAGGTTGTTTAGCAAGAGGTTAAACATCAGTTAATGATCACAAACACATACAAAGTATTGTATAACATGTAATAGGTTTTGAGCTATTTTCCTATTATCAATCAAAGAGTTATTTTGATTATTCGTGTCTATACAATATCAATCCTTGAACATATGCTATGCTTTTACACTTGCAGTACTTTTATAATCAAAGGTCCTTTGATTATACTTAAATATATCTAAGTTAAGTTGTTTGATTTATCTTAACAATCTGTAGCATATTCACCATACTAATTTCTTAAGCGCTTGACTTATAAATATACCATGAACAAATCACAATTTTATATGCTAAAATCAACTCAGAATAAACAAAAAGTATCATAAATATGCTGTACATATTATGCAACACAACATATATGTTCTTGCCTTCTTGGTATCCATCTTCTTCAGTATCTTTTATGTTCTTAACAATCAGCGGGGAAACCTTGACCCAAGTGTACATACACATTTTGAATTGTGTCGTAAGTTATATCACTTTTGCTTTATCTTCTTCTACTTTGTAGCTCATACAATCATCATCTTTCATGGTACATAATGACAGACATGCGGCGAGAACAAAAAAAATCATACTTACAATATACAAAGTAGTCCTACGGTACGCATTATATTTACAATAATACTTTACCTTGTAAAGGATCTTGTGAGGCGCACCATTTACTCGAAGGATAATCATACATTGTGACTTGTTCACTTGAGTTTTTGATAATCGCAACGTCAAAGCATCTAATGATATTAGAAAACAAATCGGTGCAATAGAAGAAAGATCACTACTTTTCAGATAGCAAGAGATAAATATGTTGATCAATTCTTCAAGGCGGTAGATAATTCTAAAACTAACTGGAATATGCACATTGTAACTCTCAAACAGGATCTAATTATACAAACAAAAATCACGCATTCATATTCGCTTATTTGTAACTTTGTTTCAACGTGTTCTGCTATTATGGTGTGATGAAAGTATATACGAATATGAGGATTGTGCATAGTTAGACATTGGGTTTATATACGAATGAAATTTATGTTTCAAAATCAATCAACAAACAAAAGGGTGATTAATTCATTTTGATATGTCGATGAAACGCATCATGCGTTATCAAGAGGTCATTGCTAATTATTTTTTCCTTTTTCTTTTTAATATGCCACTGAGTCCATGATAACTTTAACTTATCAGAAAATGACTTCCACTTACTATATTATAAAACATTAGAGACCTTCTTAAAATGTAAGTTTTTAAATATTAAGTCAACACATTTACTTATCATGAAAAGTTTTAATAAATTACAACACTTTAAAACTGTAGACATGTTTTAAAAAAATAAGTAAAAAAAATACGATATAATTTAATATAAAAAAAGGGGTATGATCATAACTATCTAATAAATATTATCTTAAAACACTCTTAAAATAAAAATCACATGTTATTATACATATCGTACAAATTAATAAAACACGTAAAGCTTCATATAATTTATCTACAAACAAGTTGACTATACATATAGTTTTTAAAACCAAACAGTGCCCAACGAGTTTAACAGAAAACCGAAGTCGCCACCAGTTTGGCTAGCCAATGAAAGCCGTCCAAAAACGAACCTGAAAACTTTCGAAACAAGTAAAAGTTTGAACTTGTCTATATTTCAAACATCTTTCTCCCTCCTTTTTTGTAATCACTTCTTTCTAGCTGTATTCATTCACATTGCGATGTGGGATGGTTGTAACCCATTTTATCATACACTTTTACATTATGAATTTATTCAACTACTGTATGTTTAGATAACACTAATTTATGAAGTATGTGCTTAAAAGGTGTTTGGTTAAGCGTATATGATGGGCTTAAGAGCTTATTAGCTTATATGTGTTAAATAAGCTTAAAATAGTGTTTGGCTAAGCTTATATAAGTTAGCTTATGAACTTATATAAGGGAGTTTTGATAAGTGTAACTTTTGTGGCTTATATGTGGAGGGTGGTCTTATATAACAAATAACAATATTATATAAAAAAGACTTTTATAAACTCATTTAATAACTACATCATTTAATGTTCATGTATTTTTTTTCATTTTACTTTATTAATTGTGATAAGCTAAGTTTAGTAAGGGCTTATTAGCTCATGAGATAGAAGCTATAAGCCGCTTATATAACATAAGTATAAGTCCAATTCATAAGCTTAGCCAAACACCCTTTTAGATAACATTTTTACATCTTCATGACATTTAACTTTTTTTTTCCCAATATATCCCAAAAGTTTTGTTGTTAATACCCTTGGGGGCACTTTATCAAATGCATGTGTGCAAATAGGAAACGACAATTCATTTTTCGAAACAAATTGTCATGGTTGTTAAGATCTCGATCTTGATTTTAGGATCTTACAATTTACGATACTACAAAGAAAAAGTGATCTCGATCCTACGTATGATCTTAGCAAGTCTTAAGATCTTATTAGACCACGATCTTGATCATAGGATCTTAAGATCTAATCCGATCCGATTTTACTTCTATCGAACCGGCCGCAAACTAAAAAACTACAAAGTTATGAATTATGTTTTATAGAATTTAAAAAAAGAACATATTAATTTTCTTAAACATTCTTAAACTAAAAAACTGCTGAAGGTCTTGTACAAAGTATCAAGGAAGTTGTAAAAGGTAGAATTATGAGCTTTATTGTGAGGGATACTGACCATGTCAGGAAACTTGAAGAATTATGGAATATGCAGTTAAGAAGAATTAAAAAGAACTGACCTGAAGGAAAAGATGTATATAGTGTAGTATAGAGTTTTATACTTGTATGTAAGGAAGTATTGTAGTTTTAGAATGCTTGTTTTAGTCAAGCTAAGTTGTAGTTATAAGAGTCTGGTATTCAAGCTTGGGGTATATCCATGCTTGTCTTTGGATCCTTATGTTCCTCTTTTGTGATTAATAATATTTCACCCTTTTCACAAAAAAAAAAAAAAAAAAAAAAAAAAAAAAAAACATTCCATATTCATAATTTATGACAACATTTTCATGAAACATTCGTATAATATTGTGCTCTTTGATATATAATAATTAGTAGATTTGAATAATTACAAAGATTATTGAAATTGAAATGATATTATAATAGAATCTTAAAACGCTAATACGATCTTACGATCTCAATTTTGCAAAAATAAAAACAACCATGTGTAAGATCACGAATTTGAAAACCTTGCAAATTATGATTAGTGGGTAACAAGACCATTGGTTATTTGGTTGTTTTGGTTTGATTACTTTGGGAAGAGATCTAGTGAGAAGAGAAATTGAAATAAGAAGAATAAGAAGAAATTTGAGCCACACATTTCAAATGAGGAGGAGAAATTCAAGGGGAGATGCATCTATTTTTTTATGTGCATCTGAAATGTGCTGGTTTCTACTCACCTTTCTTATTTTAATTTTACTTCTCATTTGATGCTTACTTTAATTACTTTACTATAATAGAGTTATGATCAGATAAGAAGAAAATTAAAATAAGAATAATAAGAAGAAATCACAATCTCACTATAATTTGAAATGTGTGGCTAATTTTTTTTATTTTATTTTTTTCTCATTTTAGTTTTCTAGATCCCTTACCATAAATAATGAAAACGAAATATCACATTATATCCCGTCAACGTTTTTCCTTTTATAAATTATGTCTAAATGCTTGTCGGGTGTTTTAATCATTAACACATATATTAGTAATATAACCTCCAATAATTTGCATTTATTATGCTATATACTACTCCTTCCGTTTCTAAATAAATATCCACTATTGATTTTTGAAGTCTTTTTATCCCAATTTTGACCTTAAATTATTTCATTTGTGTTATGTAATACTTGATGAAAATTATACCAATGAAAGTACAATTAAAACCCAATTTATTCATATGTTTTGCATCAAATAATACATAACATAAATAAAATAATTTAAGATCAAAGTTAAAAAAGAAAGACTTTCAAAGTCAATAGTGGACATTTATTTAGGGACGGAGGGAGTATATGTCAATAACATCGGTTAAAAATAGTTTGTGATCTCTTTAAGTTTTTACACTTTTAATATGACATAATATAGTGTATAGTTTTCGTGTATCATGTTTATGATTTCGTTCTTCTGTGAAGGCTAATTAAAATTGTATACACAAATCTTGGTATATGGTAGGAAAGTCTTTTTACACATTTAACATTTGGTTACTAAACTTTAAGAAAGGTCTTTATTTAAGAAAAAATATATTTCTTGACTAATCACCATTCACCAGTAATCTTTGTAAATCTCTTTCTCTCTTGGTATATATCTAGTGAGAATAATTATTAAAACAAGAATGATGAGAAAAAATTATAATCACATATATTTATACTACATATAAAAGCAAAATGGTCAATGTGAAAAAGTGAAAAAGTCGATATGTGAAATGTGGAAAAATTTATATTAGGTAAGAAAGAACTTAAAACATCACAATAAATGAAACTTTATATTAACGAAATGTTTTGAATCTCTTTTATGGCAATACTTCAAAAGGAAACTATTAATACACATTGAAAACCGGGTTGACCCGGGACGCTTCAACCTCGGCGGGTTGACCCGGTTTAATTTGACCCGTTTTTCCGACCCAACCGTCTGGTTGACCTAGTTTATATTGCCGAATCGAACGGTTCAACCGGTTGAACAACCCGGGTCGAACCGGGTTTCAAAACATTATATTTAAGATATAAGATCATTTGAGGACAAAAGATTATTTACATACTAAGGGATCAATCTCCACCCTCCATTTTTATTTGATCTAATGGATGAGATTAATCCCAACAATTTAAAAAACCCGCTTTTATCATTTTTTTTCAAATATTAATATCTTTCAAACTGCTAATCGCTGAATAAAAAATATATGACGATAGATTAGCATTTAATTATCTTTCTAGATAGTACTTTGATATACTTTCGACAAAAATTTTTTTTTCGTATTTTTCACCTTTTTTTTTCTCAAGTTTTTTCGTTTTTTACGTTACTGAAATTTGCATTGAAAAATCATATACGATAAAATACTAATTTGATATTAGTGTAAAATCACATATGATATATAATGTGATATTAGTGTAAAATCACATATGATATCACATGTGATATTAAATATCATATATGATTTAACACTAATATCACATGTGATATTCAATTTAGTGTTTTATCATATATGATTTCTTTCATGCAAATTTTAGTAACATAAAATAAACGAAAAAAAGACGAAAAAACGTGGAAAAAACGAATTTTTTTCTTTTTTCGAAAGTATATATCAAAGTGCCCGTCTATAGAAAGATAATTAAATGCTCGTCGCGACGGTGTAAATATTTTCTCTTAACGATAAACGGTTTAAGAGATATTTAAATTATAAAAAATTGGTGAAATAATAAAATGCTTTTAATCTCACCTATTGATTTCTTTTAGATAGATTGGTGAGATGAATTCCCTAGATGTGAGAAAAGATTGGTATGTAAAATAACTCTCCTCTATGTTTAATCCTCAAACTTTTATTATTTTTTGTTTATAACTCATAATTTTTTTATCATTAAAACTATCTGCCGCTATAAAATCCCGCATATGCATGTACTGTATCTTCCAGTTAAATAAAATAAAATAAAATAACAGGGAGATGCATTTATTCTTTAGTGCATCTAATATTTTTTGTTGTGGTTTCTTCTCATTCTTCTCATCTTAATTATACTTCTCATTTTACTTATGGCCAACATGTTTATGCGTGAGCAAGAAAACGTAGAGGCTACTATGAGTTTTCGAGTGGGTTGATCACCAAGCCTTATTTTCTTCCTTTCTGTATCCTTGAACTACTCAAATCCATATTGTTTCGAATGATGGCATTATGTTGTTGGTTATAGAGTATAGATATCCTAAACCGACTGTATTGTGTATAGATAATGGTTTGAACTTTGTATTAATTATTCGAGTTGCTTCAGTGATATAGTATAGGTAAAGAAAACATAGATGAGATAGATTAGGATACTAAATAAATATGCATAAGTTATTACAAGTTTTAGGAACGTTAACTTATGTTTTTGTTTATCAAAACTCATTTTAACCTTTAGTCCCACATAGGTTAAGAATACAAAATTGTGGTAGATCAATCAAAATAATTATTCAACTCAATTCTCTAACTGATTAATTAGATTAATTAAACAAATAATAATTATAAGCTCATCATTAATACTCAAGTAATTGATACCTAAGAATTAAAAAAAAAGCTTACAATCATATTTTTATTTAATAATTAAGTTAAAAATAGCTATTAATATTTTAATAGCCCAAACTATTGGGACAAAAATGATAATTACCAAAATAATCGGTTATACCTTGTACATGTCCTATGTCTTAAGATACCTTGCCCGCTCTATTTATAAGAAGTCACCTATGTAAATGTTGATGGATTGGGCGATGTGGGACAAGCATCCTCTTCTCTTTGTTTTTTGTAATGCAAAAACAACATCCCGTACATTAGCTTTTCATATGTGTATAATCTTTGCTCTTTAATATCTAAAAGATGATGTTTTGTTTGTGTCCCATGGATGGCGTCAATTTGTTGAAAAATAATCTCACCGGAGCTTGTCTTGACGACTCTCATGGTGTCGTTTGTCGTCATCTTGAGTCTTGAAGAGTGCTACAAACATAGAATAACCGGTTAGAAAGGGTCCCGAGGTCGAAACCCCGGGAACTACCCTCCGACGATCAAGTCAGAACCTTGTGTAAAGGATTTAGTATGGTATAATATGTGATTCATATGGTGTGCATGAACATATAAAGATGGAGTAGATGTGTGTAGTGAAGTATTAAAGGAAGATGACTTACTCTCCCTATTCACAAAAAACCTTGGTATTTATAGTTGGTTTGGATTACTTTACTGATTGGATAATAAGGTGTGGAACACTCTTTTACCCACTAAATGTTGACCAAGTAACTTGCCGAAAAACCTAACCATTTTGCCGCTATTAGGCGGGGGTTTGTCTCTCACTTCGTTCGAGACATTATTCCTTTCCTCTTTAGTTGTGTCTATCTTTGTTAGGTCCTTCCCGGACATGTACATTAAACCCCCTTCCTAGCTTACACTTCATGTCCAGGGCCGAAGCCCCTCCAGGGTTATACCCCGGGGTTATACTTCATATCTGGGGTTGAAGCCCTTCCGGGGTTATACTTCATATCCAGACTTAAGCCATATCTGGGCTTAAGACTTACACTTCATATCCGGGGTTGAAGCCCCTTCCGGGGTTATACTTCTTATACGAGCTTAAGCCATATCCGGGCTTAAGACTTACACTTCATATCCGTGGCTGAAGCCCTTCTGGGGTTATACTTCATATCCGGGGCTAAAGCCCCTTCCGGGTTTATACTTCACATTCGGGCTTAAGACTTATTCCGGACTTGTCATGTCTGTCCTTTCTGGTCTATACGTCATCAGTTGTAATCTATAATATTTTGAAGTTGTTTTCGAAACTATTGTAAAACATTAAAGGGTAATTCTAGAATTTGATTTTATTTGGGACAAATTAATATAAGGCCATGGTAGTCACTTATGGCTTTTTCCTACAAGTCATACTAAGTTTGATCAAACAAGTCTTAATTGTGAGGTTGAAATACTTGGGGTCATTTTCCTGTTAATAACAGGCTTTTAGTTTTAAATATTTGGTGAGCAGATATATTCTATTAAAAGTAGTAAGGCTATTGTAACAAAAACTTGTAATCTGTACTTGTGTACCAGCTGGTCTTCACACTTGATCAAGAAAAAATGATGAAGCTACACAAATTCTCACTATCAAATATTTTTCATTAGGGAAATTGGATATCAAGATCAGCAGTGCGGTTTGCCTGCAAGCATAAAAACCTTGTACACAACACGCCTAACCAACTTTGACCCGCCCCGCACACACTCGAGTTTTTTAACCACATTTTCATATAGCAAACCCACACCTTTCCCTTTAGCAGTCACACCAGTAGACCAAGACCTCAGTATACCCAAAACGCATTCAAACGCAGGTGCCTAAGGTATATCGAGTATCAAAGGACTCCTTTCAGGCCCCAACCCGACACTTTCAAATGGAAAAGGCAACATTTGGTAACCATCAAATAGATATTTTATATCTTTATTCCAATAAGGAAGCGTACTGTCATGAAACCTCTTAAGTGTCGCATCAATTTCAGGTGTTATGTCAAAGTCATTGTATCCCCAAACAAGAAAAACCATTGTTTGGTTGTAAAACACAGTTGATCACTGAGTAGAAACTTGGTAAACGAAACCAATGTACCACTTCGACAACAGTCACAAGATCCACACTTCACCGATCAAGTCAATAAGGTCATCGTAAGATAGAGACAATGGTGTATGAAGGTACTCAACAGGCAGATGAGGTATAGTAGTTTTAGTTGAGGTTCGTTTATATTTTGTCCACATAAGTTGCTTGTAATGCTCGGTCACCTGGATCACAATCATTAAAAGAATCAAAACTTAATAGACTATCAATTCGAATAGACTAAATGTTAGCAAAACTTTGATAACCGACGATGTTGACCTCTCATGCCCCGCTCTACGGACAATATGTGGGATCCCAATTAATTACGATTGGTAGACATGTGTGTGTGTGTGTGTTTTCTTGATTTATGAAAAAATGGGTCCAGAAGTTCTAACGCAAGTATAGGCACGAAACTAAGCAAATATGTTGACCTGCGAGTCATTTCTCTTATAAATGAATGGAAAAATAACTTAAGGTGCACATCAACTAAGACACAGATCCGAGTTCACTATGTTTTGAAGCAATCGATTTAACGTAAACTTGGCAATCTAGACCCAAACGTACTTGGAAGGGTTTATATGAAAGAGATATAAATTGTACAAGTATTACGTTTTCATATAAACCAATCTAGACCCGTGATCTGGATCCGAGTTCGCTAAGTTTTGAGGCAATCGATTTAACGTAAACTTGGCAATCTAGACCCAAACGTACTTGGAAGGGTTTATATGAAAGAGATATAACTTGTACAAATATTACGTTTTCATATAAACCAATCTAGACAAATTTAAGTAATGCATATATATACATAGAATGTCCGAACAAATTTGTCATAGACAGACCTAAAAGACATAGACATTGTCGTGGAACATAACTACCGAGGTAAGCAACAAACCTACGTAAATTAAATACTCCAAATCCAAATCTTACATTTTCAAAATGATAAAAAGCTGAGATATTGTACGAGTTTATGGGTGTTATAGTGGCACCGGATGCCAATATAGTATCCCGTCAATATAATCCCAATCTAAACATGTACTAATAGCATACGCCGCAGTATATAAAGAAGCAATATATCTTCTTTTTGGTCGATGTAATTTACTCATTGTATAAAATGTTGTGTAAAAACAAGCATAAAAAGCAATAAGGTAAAGTCACTCCTCGGTAAAAGTGAGCTGGTTTTTACAGGATCCCCTTGGCTTTAAAAGTGAACTAGTTTTCGTAGGATCTTCCCACAGTTTGTTATCCACCAGGTAATGTGAAATATGACTTATTTTTGGCTTTGTTTTTCATGTTAATTATTGTTCCAGACAAAAGCAAATTTTATAGAGTAATTAGTTAAGAGCCTTTTCTCATACCACACAACAAAAACACAAATGTTCGTATCTGATATACATACATCGAGTTACATAAGTTATGAAGATTTTAATAGCTACATCACAAACCAAAAAGCTATAGCTCAGTTGATACGATGCTTTTTATGCTTATTTTTACTTAACAAATTATAAAAAGAAAAAAAGAATAAACATTTATACACATATCCGAATCAAGAGTAATGCAATTTAATTTTGATAAAAGGTTAATACAATCTTTTATATAATAAAAGAATTTCATCATTTCGGAGTGTTTTTAGAAAACACTTCTCATTGACAAAAAAATGGGCCAATAGGAGAGCTAGATTTCGTCACGTAAGCAAAATCATGTGATGTGATTGGTTAATAAAAGTCAAAATTAAATTGATTTTGGTCAAACTTTAATAAATTTGATGGAGAAATTTGGTTGATAAAAAAGGGCAAATTGTCCCTAAAAGGCATCGAACTTGCCACATTTTCTTTTTGTGGGCATCGAACTTTTTTTTTTTTTTTAAGTAGCCCTAAACTTGCCTAATTTTTCTTTTGTAGCCTCTAATCGAAATTAATTATATAAATTTCATAAATCATCCATCTGCTCTAAACAATTACAATCGCCATCCTTGTGTAACTTTATATCATAAAATCTATCTTCTACTCTTTCTCACATCCCTTTTAATGCTTCTCCTCTCTCTCTAGCACCACCACACACCAGTACCTAACCTCCACGCCTTGTCACGCCACCATCATCAAAAAGATGCAAGTTAGATCAAAGTCAATGGATCGAATCAGGTTTAGGTAAATTTGGGATGGCCTTGGGTTAGAGCTCATGGGAGCAATAGGGATGTTCAGTTAAGCTTTTTCATACCTTACTCAAGCCTTTGGACCATTTGTAAGTTCCCTACGCTTTGCTTAAGTAGTATTGACATAGCTTGCACATTTGAATATTTGTTGTTAGATCAGTCCTAGTGTGTTAATTTCAAATTGCAATAACTAGTTTCAATCTAATTTGATGTATCATATTTAAAATATCGCTTTGATTTTCAAATTCTCAAGTCAAGAAACAAAAAGGGTGTTTGGTTCCGACCTGCAACTCTTAGTTTCAGAATGAGTTAGAGGATAAATCACTTAGGATAGCATGCATTAGGTTAGTTTAGAGTAGTCAAGTCATAATTTTCACAACTATTTCAAGTAAAAGTCAATTTTTTAGTTTATCTCAACTGTTACTAGAACAGTTGAGTTTTGAGGTAGGATAATCACAAATTTAGATTTAGAAGTTGTTATTTAGCATTAATCTAGCTTCATTTTAGTTTATAATTACATTTCCATCCATTTTATATCACCAACGACTCACTTTAGTCAAAGTTCTTCAAAAGAGAAAAAAAGTCAAAACTGCATAATTTTCTTCCTGAGATTTTTATATTTAGAAGTTTGGTTGCTCATCTTTTCAGTCCACATTTTTGAAAATTTTTATAAATTTTTCTAAGTGGCTTTTGAGGAGCTTCTTTTAAGCTGTTTGAAATGATTTTGCCCTGCACCTCATAATCTGCCCACTGAGCCATTTTCATAAGCTCTTGGAGAGCTTGTAAAAGCTCCTTAAAAGCCCCCTGGTCTGTTTTAGACTGCAACAGCAGTACATCAGTAGCTAAGTCTTTTTTTTTTGGGTACTCATTAGACTTAATTGTGCTTATTTAGATATCTTAGGATCCGATCTAGTTTAGGTTAGATTAGTAAAATGTTTTTTTTTTTTTTTTTTTAAATGCAAATTGAAGAATCTTTTGTACCTAAATGCAATAACTTTGAATTATGTACCAAGATGACAATTGTCAAATGGATCATTTGTATTACAACTTTCGGATATACTGTGCATGTTATACTTTGGCCACCAAGTATAAGTTAGTTGATGGTGATTATTTGAAGATTTACCACACCGAAACTCACCACAAAGAGACCCACGACAGGGAGCACACAAGTTTTGGATAGTGGGCGGCAAAGGCGGATGGTGGTGGCAAGGTGGATGGTGGCTGCCTGGATTAGTTTAAGTTTATAGCTACAAGGACGAAATGTGTAAATTATTAGTGCCACAGGGACCTTTTATGTAATTGACTTAAGGATGAACGGTGTAATTGTTTAGAGCCACAAGGATGATTTATGTTAATTTATGTATTTAATTTCTGATTAGAGGCTACAAAAGGAAAACTAGGCAAGTTTAGGGCTAAAAAAAAAAAAAAAAAAAAAAAAGTTCGATGCCTACAAAAGAAAAGGTGGCAAGTTCGATGCCTTTTCAGACAATTTGCCCATAAAAAAAACACATAAAAATATAGGTGTCAAATTTGTGAAAACAAAAACTTAAAAAAAGAGAAGGTAATTAATAAAACTTTAGTGGTTGATTTTTTAAAAATTATATAGAGTTAAGTGTAATATTATAAACATCCATGTTTTTTAATAACTTTGGATTATAAACAAATACCCCCTTATACTTTATATTTTTAAACTTTATATCTTAAAAATACAATGTATATGTTGTTTTAAAATAACAACATATAAATTTATATAAGATTATAAGTATCAATTTTTTTACGTTCAATAAGGATTCATTTATTTCATTTTTAAAATAACTTACATGGACACGAGTTTACATTTTAAATACGGCTAAATTATTGAAAACGTGAATATAACTATCAAATTGTAAGCACGGTTTACTTTAATATAAAAATAAATGTACGTGATTGTACTTATAAGAATGATTCATGTAATTCTTATTTATTTATATAAGGCTATCTAGAAAAATATTTTTATAGAACATCAACATAATATCAACGCTCATTATAAAATAAGTATACTTTAACTTTATCAACACTCATTATGTGCTATTAAACTTGCATCATGTGTACAACATAATATCAGTAGTTAAAATTTAAATAACAACATCAACATCTTTATCGCTAAATAAATTAAATCTTGAGTTATCTAACATAAATTTTTACAAATATTTTACCAAATTCTAATGGATATAAATGCATAATGAAAAACTCATACATAAGTATTAGTTGTACTTATGTCACAATTTTCATGGGCAAATTGTTATATGTGTATATATTGAACTAAAATGTTAAAATAAATTTGATTTATATGTAAATTTAATACGTGCACGAAACTTATAACAATATATATTATATGTAATTACCTTTAAAAACACAATATTCAGTATTAATACAGAATATTTTTTTTTTGTCAAAACCCTGGTATTATAACTAGTTTCCGAATCAAGGTTTTAAATTCAAAAGAAAAGTAGAAAGTAGAAGTTGGTAGACTAACAATTCTGAGAACCTCACTCCATATTGCAGTATTTATTTACAAGGGGCATAATTTCGATCGTCTCGCTCAGGGTATCACCAAACTCGGGACCGACCCTGCATCCATTTACATCATCTATAACTATGACATTCCTCTCAACTATGAAAGCGTATACATAAGTGAAAAAAAAGATTGTTGTGCTACCATGTATTAGTTTGTACTCACAAACCTATAACAAACTCATACATAATATCACAACTAAGGGTTGCTAACGATCCGAGCCGAGTCGAGTTTTGACCTAAACGAGTTAGGCTCGTTTATGTACTACTCGGTTCGAACTCGAATAAACTTTTGTAAACTGGCTCGAGCTCGAACTCGAATATTGTTTTGTTGTTCGAGCTCGAGCTCGAAGCTCATCTAAGATTTATAACTTTTTTTACTCTTACAATAAACTAACTTTCAAGCTTGATATGTTCGTGTAAAAGATCGAATTTGATAGGCTCGTTTATTAACTCAAGCTCTAGCTCGAAAGCTCATTTACAATTATACAATTGTTCTACTGCTCAAACTAAAGTGTATGTAACTTATAAGCTCAAAAAAGCCTGTTTAGAAACACACAATTAAAGTTTTGTAACATCTAAAGCTGGACTTATATACAACAATCTACTAGAAATGCCATATCATGATTTCTAACCCTTTTGAGCATACAATTTATTAATATAAATAAATCATTAACACAAGTTAAATAAATTTATAGCCATAACAGAAGAAGTATGGCCGTTGGCTTTTTATAAAATCTAAACTTGCCTATCTTCCAAACAATCCTTCCCTCCCTATTTATAATCACATCTTTCTAGCTTTATTCATTCACAATGCGATGTGGGATGCATGGTTATAACCCATTTGATTTTAAACTATGCACTTTTACATTTTCAATTACTTCAACTATGTGTTATCTTTGCACTAGTTTTATATTCAGTGATCTTTTGGTTCATCTTAAATATTTCTAAGTTCAGTTGTTGGTAACATATAAAAACATAAGTTGATAGTTCTAGCTTATGAGTTACAAAACTACACATGTATAATATAAAGATCATTTAGGACTGTCGTCTTGACATGGTCACATATTTAACATTTTAAATTTCATTCACACTCAACTTAGCATGAGCAAAACACAGTTTTTATATACCGAATACAAGCTTAGACTAAACGAAAAGTCGCATAAGAGGCGGTACATTTCATAATCAAGAAAATATTTCATTGTCATGATACGTATATATCAAAGTATGGAACTACAACATCTCCATATGATCAAACTGATAAATACCCGGTGAACAGATAGAGAACCCCGACTTATTACCTATAAATAATCTACATGTCCTGAACCGGACATACACATATGCTTTAGCAAAATGCAACAAATTGAGCTTGGTGGTTAACTGAATATATTGTAACACTTCTAATATGACAGAACATTGTGTTTAGTTTTCGGTATCATGTTTATGATTTCGGATAGCTGTTTTGAAAACGCTAAAGCAATGTAAAAGGCTTAACAAATCTTCTTATATGCTACTTAAGTCATTTTACACATTTAACATTTGGTCACTAAACTCCAAGATAAGTCTTAATATTAATTGTAATTTGTAAAGTTTCATTACATCTTGAATAACATTGTAAGAATATGAAAATATAAGAATCATGTTTGCATATTAGCAAAACTGCAAATGAATTTTAAGCACACATTTGATTGGCACAAACAAGTTCTTACGTCATGAAAAAATATCGTTACTAGTATCACAAAAAGATTATGAATTATGCTCTAGAGTCATTATCAAACCATTTCTACTCAAGGCAAAAGCTCTTCCATGACAGATCAGTTATCAATCACCACTTATCTTTGTAAAAGCTCTTTCTGTCTTGGTAAATTTTTACTTATGGTCAACATGTTTCTGTGCGAAAAAGAAAACGTAGCAGCTTCTGCAGTTCAGTGAGTTTTCGAGCGAGTTGGTCACCCAGCCTTATTATATTCCTTTCCTTCTCTTTGGTTACAGAGTAATGCATAGACAATATTCTAATCCAATTGTATTTATGTAAATAGTGATTCAAACTTTGTATTAGTTTTATAAACAAGACTAAAATACATCGTTGGTCCCTAAACTTGGCATAACGCTTCGCTTTGGGACAAAACTCGGCATTTTCAACGTTAGAGGTCCCTATTTCAAGTTTTATACTCGCTATAGGTCCTTTGACCATATTGCCGTTAGTCAAGGACATCTTATGGCGTTAGATTTGTCTTTAATCCAAGGGCACTTTTGTCAATTCCATATTTCAATTAAAAATTTCTTAATTATTGCCACATGTAATGTAACCCTCTTCCCGCCCCAATAAACACATAGTCTCTATTATTATTCGTCCCAGAACTTTCGTTACAAGAATTATCAGAATTCACAAACCCTAATTGCAAGTCACAAAACCCCTGTTTATCAATCATAAAACCGAAACATGGACTTTACTCTATAGAAAGTAAGAAGACATCCAGGTTATCCAGTTGATGATACCGTCCTATACGACTCTGTTAAGAAGAAATACGGTACTATTTTTTTTATTACAGTCATTGGAATTTGTAATTGTGGTATTTATTGTTTCCCAATTAAGTTTTTAGAATGCTTTAAACATATATTGACATGTTTTCAGGTGGTAGATCTTATATGTTTAGCATGAGGGTTCATCACAATGGTGTCTTTAAATACTTGTCTCGTAGAATATACGTTGGAGGTATGGAAAGTTTAGTTGATTTGGTTGATGTTGATAGTGTGTCAGTTAAAGAGTTGGATGTTCTTATGTATGAATTGGGTTATGAGCTCGGTTCAAAAAATTACTATTACTTTGTTAAGTCTGGTAGTAATTTACATGATGGTTTGTATAGCTTAAGTGAGAGTGCTAATTTAGAAATATTGAAAGATCTTGTTGATGACCATAAGATGATAGAGGTTTATGTTGAAAATGGTAAGACAACATTGGATGTTGATAAAATGTCACCAAAGTCAATTAGGACAGTTATTGATGATGTGGATGCAACAAAGAAAAAGGCAGCTCTTGCTATTGTTCCATATTGCTCAAAGAAATTGTTCTTAGAAAACATTGTTAATAAATCTGTGGTAGAGGATATATATGAGGTTACACATCAACCTTTGGAAGTCAATACTTTGGTACAATATAGTCATATGCCAGAAACAGAACCCTTGTTTCCATCTGTAGAGGTCTGTCAGAATGAAGATGTTGTAGGTGATGTCAACCAGCATATAGATAAACATGTTGAGCATATCCAAATAGATAGTCCTGAAGAGGTATGTCAAAATGATCAAGAGTTAGGTCATCATGAGGAGGAAACATGTAATCTTGTGGATCATATCCAAAAGGTAAATCTGTACAGGTAAGTGAAATCGATGAAGCTTTAAGTGATGACAATGTGAGTGAGACGACAATTATATGAGTGACGATGATGATATTGAGAATAATGGTGATGGAAACACAGTTTTCGATGAGGCTAATACTTTTGAGGAGCCTGATTTTGATGTTAATCTGTTCAAAGTGACCGAGACTACATATTTACCATCTATAGGTACCACCAGCCAGCTACCACATGATTTTTTTAAGAAAAATGAGTTGGATCTGTTAGATGATAATGATTTTGCTAGTGGTTCTGAGAATGAGGATGAGTATGTTATTAGGAGGAACAAATTGAGGGCATACAAGAAACAAAAGTTAAGTGAGGCATCACAAACAGAGGATGAAATATTTTTTTTCTGTGGTCAAAGTTTTGTAACGCAAAAGAAGTGAAAGATAGGATCTACACGCTTTCAATAAAGACTAAGAGGAAATTGCAACTAATTAAGAATGACAAACAGAGAATTAGAGTTAGGTGTCTTGGACAAATACCTGTTTGTGGAATAACCAAAGGTTCAGGGCTGGGAAAAGCCCCAAAGAGGAAAAATGGTCCGATAACTAGAGGCCTTGGTAGGGATGTATATTTGCCAACACGCAAGGAGCAAGCAAAATATTGTCCATGGTTGTTGTATGTAGCCAAAAATACAGATAAAGATGTATGGATTGTTCGAACTTTCAGGGATGAACACAAATGTTTGCAATCAAGAGACATTAAAGCTTGTGACTACAAGTTTCTTTCGAAGCAAATAGTTGACCAAGTTCAAGTTAATCCAGATATTCCAATCGTACATTCAAGATCAGATAAGTAAACAGTTTGAAGTTCAGGTGTCTATGTAAAAAGCATTAAGGGCAAAAAACAAGGCAAAAAATGATATTAGGGGTGATGATAAGCAGCAATACACCCTTTTAAGAGACTATGTTGAAGATGTAACAACCCGCATTTTTCGGCTTACTTTTTTCATATTTTTGAGAATTTACTATTCACTTTCATTATTCATCCCGTAAAATTTTTATTTCACATTCTCGTAAGATAAATTATTTTAGTAATGACCTGAGAGTTCGACCATCGTTAGATCATTTACGCAAAAGTTATTAACAAAACATCGTTATAAAGTTTCATTTTGGTCGGTACACCGTTTAAACATCACGCGCATAACGAAAATCAACTCTGACAATTTTCCTCACATCAGATAAATTTTTAGATCACTCATGATTAATTAGAGAATTTTTAGGATTTCATTTTAAAAGATTTACCAAATAAGCCCAGCGCAGTACGAAACTAAACTTACGTTTTAAACAATTATACTTACATCCAGACTTAACGATTCCTGCACCGTGTTTCTAATATGTTTTTGACACTTTTACATTTTTGGAAAAGTCAAACATATTTCCCTCCTCCATTGACCGTAAAGAAATTAACCTTGTACGTTCTACATTTTTGCTTAAATCGCGTAACTTTTAAACTTCACAAATAACTGTTAAGTTATCCCGCGTATGACGAAAACCACATTTTGACATCTCATATCACTTATAGACTAATTTTAGTCTACTCTAAATATATTCACAGTCATTTCCCTAAAATCTCGTTCTTTTCTGATAAACTGCAAATTACCCGTTTTTGACCCGTATTTCCAGCTTTAAGCAGCGTTTTTGCACCCGATGAAACTTACCACTCATTTTATATTTTATTACGGAGTATAATGATAAGTTTCATCATTCCTACAAGTTTCGTATTTTTACGATACCCGGTTTTACGTTTTATGGCTTAACAACTTACGGTTGGCATTTAACGGAACCAAAACTCACTAAGCAAGATAACATCAAAACTTCATCTAGTCATCATAGATAAGACCATGAACGAAATTTTAAGGCTAGTCATCAAGACACTTGGTGTATTGGTGATAAATCAAGCTTAAGATGTATACATGTGTCCAAACTTCCTATGTAAGCTTTGTAAAAGTCCAAGTTACTAACCTCCTCATTTTAGTATAAAAGGCAACTCATTCCTCACTCATTTTCTCAACAAAAACCTGGAAATACTCAATAATTATAGCAATTCATCCTTTGATTTTCAAGCTAGAAGTTCCTATATCAATTTCAAAGATCTTGTTAAGCTTTGTTTGATCCAAATTCTAGTTTCCTCCTTCCTTGGTGAACTCCAAGCTAAAACAAGAAGTATTCTAGTAGAAGACTTCAAGTACTCCCACAAGACATCTTAACTTGCTATCAAGATATTGAAGGAGTTGGAAACTAGAGATCCTAGTTCAATCAAAGTTCTAATCCTTACTAGTTACTCCTTTCTTGATTGAAAGCCAAAAGTTGTAAGCAACTAATCACCACCATCATCTCATCTTTATTATTCATAATCTTAACAATTTCATGCTATATATATGGTTACTATGTTGATTCATGATGTACATATACTCAATCACATGTTTTAATTCACATATTGTCGTAAAAGTAACAAACTAGTAAGCTAGTCATATTCTACACATTTGAAACCATTAAAACCAGCCATGTATGGACTTTATAACTTACATACTATGGTAGACAAGATAAAAAGGCAAAGATAGCAACTTGAATCACCCGAAACGGACAAACGAGTCAAAAGTTATAGTCAAAAGAAGTTAGCGAAAACCTAGAAACGCCAAATAAGCCTACTGCCGGGTCTGTCCAAAAATAAATGGTACTTCTGGTCCGAATCATCAAAAAGTTAAAACACGAAAGTTGTCCAGAACGACGTTTTCCTTCGATATTAAAGAAGCTCGGACCTTGAAAACGCATAAATAGGCCAAAATCTTTCAAAAACAGAAACTGCCGTAAATATAGTCTCATAACTATACTTTTGTCACAACTAAAAGCAAACCAAGAGGCCTAATGGCCATAAGCCAAGACCACGGCTACAGCTAAGGTCAAATCTAAATCTCAAGACCATGGTAGTCAAGACCAAAGTCACGGCAAGGCCATGGCTAAAGCCTTAAGGCTTGTTTACCCAAGACCGTTAACTAAGGTGATCATATTCATGAAAACGACGAGAACTTGTAAAAACTAGATACTTATTAAAAATATGATAAACTTTATTTTATAACAATCTTCACTCAAAACATATGTTTTATCTACTAAGTGCTACAAAACTAGGGAGCTTCATGTGAGGGGTTTCATTAGAGAAAAACGTATCGACGAGTTGATGGATTTACGATTTAAAGTGTCCTAGCTCCTCGAACGTTTACTACATGACCTCTGAATTATGATGGCCCGAACGGTAGTACGATATATATAAACTATACACATTTTCACAACTAGACCATTTCTATAAACGACATACACAAAAACCATGTACTACATCATGATCAACATAGAGACGTATATAGGATGGTTTATGTTTTCCTAAACATTATTCCAAACCTAAGTCGCAACATTCTATTTTAGGTTGCTCGTAGAAGTTCTCATGGCATATCCATCATTCTCATTATACATTTGATATCATTTGCTCTAAGGTGAGTTCATAGCCCCACTTTCTATTACTTAACTATTTTACAAACCCTTGGGGAAGATACATGCTTTATTTTAAACCGAACACATTGCTTTCAAATTATATATTTATCTGATTATTTTACTTGCACTAAGTTACCGCATTTGCCAATCTTAAGTCCCTAAATCATGAATCATTAATCACGAGTGAAGTGAGCGCAAATATTGTGGATAGATCTATCGGGATTGACGAATCCCGTTTGTTTGACTAGGATCCGGTAAACAAACGCACTATATTTGAGTACATCAGGTAAAATGGCGGTTACTATTATATGACAGCAAGTTAACGCCTTGATTGCATGATGCTTAGTGAATAATAACTGTTTTGGTTTTCAAACCATTGGTGTGAGTCTATAGCTCACACTACAAACATAATGTGTTCAACCATCAAACAAACTCTATGAATTTCACTCAACCTTTGTGTTGACAGTTTTAAGCATGTATTTCAGGTCCATATTGTAAGAGGCTGGAACGGAGGAGCATGGATACTCAAGAAGGCTATAAATTTTATTATCATTCGAAAACCCATTTAATGTATTTTGTAAACAATGGAACCAACTGGGACCTCATTTTTGTAAACTCTGATATTTATATAAATCGAATGATAAATCTTTTAAAACGACTCCATTAGAGTACGTTTTCTATTGTTATGACTGTTGTGCCATCAAGTAACACCCAGTTTGAATTCCGCTGCGTATCACGAAATTGGGGGTGTTACAGAAGAGTTGCAGAAAACTAACCCAAATACAACAGTTAGGATAAGTGTACAAACTGCAACATATGCAACAAGTCCAACCAGAGTTTTCAAGAGAATGTATGTATGCTTAGGCGCTTTGAAGGAAGGATATAAAGCTTGTCAAAGAGAGTTGTTGGGGGTTAGATGGTGCTTTTATGAGGGATCCTTTTCCGCCGCTTCTTACAGCGGTCGGTATAGACAAAGCAACAATGGAATATACCCTTTAGCCTACGCTGTTCTGCAGTAAGTGAAAGCAAAGACTCATGGATTTGGTTTCTTGAATGTCTAAGAGATGATCTTGACTTGCAACCAAACTCAAACTACACTATTATCACGACAGCAAAAGGTGATTTTACCATTTAGTTAATTAGATTCAATTGTATTATCGTTAAATGCAAGTTTATTAGTAAGGAATTGATGTTTATTTGTGCGGTATCATTCCAAATCGTTAGCGTAGTATTCCCTAGTGCTGAACACATATATTGTTTGAAGCACATCCATGATAATATGAAATTACAATGGAATGCTAAAGCATACAAGGAACATTTGTGGAGATGTGCAGCAGCAACAACCGTCCAACAATTTGAAGCAGCCATGCTGGCATTCAAGAGGTTTAGCGAACATGCCCATGCTTGGTTAAGTAAGATACCACCAACCCATTGGTCAAGGTCGCATTTTTCAGGTACCTAACCAAATCTATGTCTACTTGTACATCTTTTGTTCTACGACATTTTTCTGGTACCTAACCAAACATGTTGTAGGGAGGGCTCATTCTGATGTGCTACTTAATAAAACGTGTGAGGTGTTCAATGGGAAACTAGTGGGAGGTAAGCACCAACCCATCATTACTGCTTTGGAATACATTAGAGAGTACTGTATGAAAAGAATAGTGAACGTTGTGAACGTGATTCAAAAGTGTGCCGGACCATTAACACCAAAGGCAACACTCATGTTAGATGAAATCAAGAAAGAGGCTTATAAGTACACTGCTTTAAGGGTTGAAGGAGAAAAGTATGAGGTCAGTGGATGGGGAGACAAGTGTATTGTGAATGTTGAAGCTAGGGCTTGTACATGTAGAAGATGGGAGCTTACAGGTATGCCATGTAAACATGTTGTTGCTACCCACCGGTGTATGAGGTTGAATGGAATGCAAATAGGATCTGTTGAATATTACAAACACCACATCCAGCCAATAAATGGTTATGAGCATTGGTATAAGTCACAAGTGCCTACAACCATTCTTCCACCTAAACATCATAAACCATTAGGTAGGCCACGAAAGAAAAGAATCAGGGCTTTTACTGAAAATGATAATAGTCACAAAAACAGTAACTTGTCACAGTCTAGTAAGAGTGTGGTTTGTGGTATATGTGGCAATGCTGGACACAACAAGAAAACATGTCTTGGGCAAGGAGGTGTAACATGAAGTCAAGGCACTACACAACAGTCTCAAAAAACAGGTTCATCCCAGCCAAAAGTTACAGCAAAGAAGAAGGCAAAGGTTAAAAGTGACAACTATGAAGGTAATGATCAACCAAGTGTGGTCCAAGTCTCAACTGGAAGTCAAGTTGATGCTGCTTCTGGTGGGTCTCCAAAACAATTTTGGACTAAGACCAAGATTATAGCAACAAAGCTTTCTTCACCACAAAAAAAAGATGTTTAAGCATATGAAAGCCAATGTTATCCATCGAATATGTTTTCCCCTAAACATTATTTGCTGTGTTTAAACAATGTATGTTTCTGAACTTTGTAGACTACAAAATTTTATGCATTTGGAAATATATCCATTTGCGTTATGTATGAAATCATGTCATGTTAGTGTATGGGTTAAATTGTGTTTTTATTGTATTGTTTTTATTGAGTCTTCATACATCTGTGTTTTGAGTTGGATACTGTTATTCTATTATCACAAACACTAATGAAGGATCAAAGATGGATGAACAACACCATATCAAGTTTATGTTGATACTCAGAAATGGTGTCGGTTCACCCATCCTTGAGACTTCATACGTCTATGAATCTTGGATCTGTTGAACTTGGATTTTTATTTTGAGTTTGGTTACTGTTATTCTATTATCACAAACACTAATGAAGGATCAAAGATGGATGAACAACACCATACCAAGTTTATGTTGATACTCAAAAGTGGTGCCATACATCCATCTTTGAGACTTCATACGTCTATGAATCTAGGATCTGTTGAACTTGGATCTGGGTTTTGAGTTGGATACGGTTATTCTATCATCACAAATAGGAATGAAGGATCAAAGATGGATGAACAACACCATATCAAGTTTATGTTGATACTCAAAAGTGGTGTATGTTCATCCATTTCAGATCATTCATCCATCTTTGATACTTGGATCTAGGTTTTGAGTTAGATACGGTTATTCTATCATCACAAACAGGAATGAAGGATCAAAGATGGACGAACAACACCATATCAAGTTTATGTTAATACTCAAAAGTGGTGTTTGTTCATCCATCCCTCATCATTCATCCATCTTTGATACTCGTAGATGTGTTATGAGTTTGATCATTTGTGTGGCAAGTGATATATAAATTCTTGGGGCAAAGGACCTACTAGTAAAGGCAGCACAGTATAAGGACCAAAGCATAAAAGAAATATATTACCACTGTACAAGGACCAAACATTATACACCAAAAGACTATTCTTAGTCAACGTACTCTAAAACTTCTTAAACACAACTAGACCATCTACCACCGATTCAAAACACAAAAACCAGTACCTATCTAAACCCTATAGAAGAACCATAGAAAAACCAAGAAGATGACCATTCAAGACAACTCACAAAAGTTCCTGAGACGGCAAACTTTATCCTTCTCAACAAGGAGATCGGCCAAGGCTGCTTGGTGAGCAGCCTCAACCTCGTTTGCACGGTCACCAACGTTGACAGCTTCCATAGTCTCAGAAATGAGGGCGACTTCGCATTCTTGTAATGCCGCCTCGTTTCTGTAGATAGTCCTCTGCAAGTAGATGATAACATCCCTTGCTCTCCTTTGCATGGGTGGATCGTACCACCCAATGAACGGACATGTTGTAGCCTATAATTGATAATCAAAATGTTAGCATCTGCTTGCCTCATAAACACCAACTAAACCCACTTGTATAAAATCACAATTATAATAAAACAGATATACTACTATAATCAACACATTTTAAGGTAAACCACTACATGCCAACTTTAATATGAAATAAAATTAAGTGTCCCAACCTGTCTTGGACAGGCATAGAACCTCCTGTCGGGGTTCGTGTTGTTCCAGCAGGTCTAATGACGGCCCTTCTGTTGCATGAACACACCACCATTTTTCAGATTTTACCGTCGGTGAAAAAGATAAGATTTTAGTTGTTAGGAAAGATAAAGGATGAGTGGTGATAAAATGTCCCTTTTATTAGCGAGGTTTTACTGTAGCGCCTCTGGTTAAACAAGTGGGCTGACACGGTAATTAATGGACAGTGGTAAAATGACAAAAGTGCCCTTGGACTAAAGACAAATCTAACGCCATAAGATGTCCTTGACTAACGGCAATATGGTCAAAGGACCTGTAGCAAGTATAAAACTTGAAATAGGGACCCCAACGATGAAAAGACCGAGTTTTGTCCCAACGCGAAGCGTTATGCCAAGTTTATGGACCAACCGTGTATTTTAGTCTATAAACAATTACAAATTTTTGGAACCCTTGCACGTGTTTTCTTTTTATTAAAACTCATTTCAAGTTATAGTCCCACATAGATTAAAGATATGAAATGGTGGTAGGTTATATACATTAGTGAATATTTGCAACATAATTTGGTTTATTATTATGTTATCTTGCAAGTATTTGAGTACGGTGAACTGAGACATATTAATTCACGGGTTCCAATGCTATGCAAGCTAATTTATAAAATTCAACTTTTTATAAAACTAGTTTTTTCTTTTATTCTTGTTTGGACTAAAAAAGCATTCAACATGACTCTTGTATATGTGTTCGTTAAATCTTTTATAAAACTAGGTTTTTCTATTATTCTTGTTTGGCCTAAAAAACATTCAACATGAATCTTGCATAAAACTAGTTTGTGTCCGTTATCTAAAAGAAAAGTATATTATGTCATTTTAAACTTATATAAGCCAAAATGTTTCAAATAAGCCATAAAAAGTCAGCTTGCGAAACAAAAGTCCAAGACCAAATAAGCCATAAGCTGGCTACATAAGCCGAAACAAACACCTTTAAATTTATACAAATTATTAAAATCGATATAATACATAGGGTTGTCAAAGAAAAGGTTGGTTGAATTTTGTTGATTTTGTTTGGCAAGATTATTTCAATTAACGAGAACCAATAAAAAAAGTGTGAATCGCGATTTTATAATTAAAATATGTATATAGTGTATAAAGTCATATTATATATATATTTTTTATGTTATCCATCACATTACCGGAAGATGTAAAGAACATCAAATCGTCGGGAGAGAAATAATTTTAAGGTTTATGAAAGTTTTTAGTATTTGTGATGGCATGTGCAATGCACATGCATTTCCAACATATACCTTGCAGTCCGTCTTTACTCATGATGCCATCCTTCCATTCTCATTAATATCTCTTGTGCCTACTAGGCAGAGGCGGACCTAGGTAGAACCTAGGTGGTGCACGGGAACCACCTTGGAATTTTTTTTCAATTACAAGCGATGAAGCATTTTTGTAAGGAACCACCTTGGAAATACATAAGGAACCACCTTGAAAAGCTTGGATCTAATTATTGAGAAGGAGAAAGATAGAAAAAAGAAAAAGAATATGGCCGGATCGGAGTTGTAATAATGCAGAACCAGAACCAGGGAAGAAGATGGGTATATGGAAGGTTGGTCAAAGTTTTCTTATTGAATAAAGTAAGAAAAAATAATAAAGTATCCTGGATATAGCAATTTTATTGTTCTGGATATAGCATTATTGAATAAAAAAGTTTACTTCTAGTTTGGATAAAGCAAATTTTGGGGTGGTTTTAAGTTAATACTTTCTTTTGTCTAGCTCAAAAATTCAAATGTAGCATGTTGTGTTTGCAATTTTGTAGTTGCTTCTAGATAAATAGTTTTAATCTATACCTCTTGCAATTTATTTTTTCTATTTTTATTATTTCAGTTTCTAGAAAATGGTTTTTTTTTTTTTTTACTACTGTTACATGTAAACTTTAAAAGATTACTAGTTTTCAACTGTTGATCAATAAAGTAATGTATGCTCTTAATAATCACTAAACAATGAGTACAACAATTGAAGATTTGATTCGGGTTTTCTCAATTTTATCAAAATGACACTATTCTTTTCTAATAATACATACCTATATATTGCATTGTCAATCAGATATAAAAAATATTGTCTATTTTAATCATTGAAACAACGCCATATGGCATAACTTGACCCGAACCACTCATCGTTTGATTTCTTGACCCCGTGATTTTGTTGCGTCAACTAAGTAAAGGAACCACCTTAGATTTTCTTCTGGGTCCGCCACTGCTACTAGGCCTCTTTCTCAACCATTCTAAAGAATGAATTTGCCGGAAAGAGAATCGAAAATTTATTTTCCATTGCCATTTGCAACAAACAAGATATTTGCCCTTCATTCCTTTTCATTGCTTTCCATTTATTCCTACCAAATAGGCCTAGAGGTGGTGGGTGGGTGGCGGTGATGGGTGGTGGTGGCGGTGGTTATGTATTTGAGACTAACTAGGGTTATATATTGAGGACCAACTGTGCAATTATTTATGTATTGGGAACTAACGGTGTAATTACCATGTAAAGTGGTTAGTCATGTTGGTTAAAAGTTTAAAAGTATAATAATCCTAGTGAACCTTTTAAAAGTATGTTAGTCATATTAACATATTTTAAACAGTATATTAGTCATTTGTAGCTTTTGTCCTTAATTTAAACTCGACATAGATTTATAACACAAAAGATGTTGCCATGACTTTTCATAATTTGAACATGCCTATCTTTCAAACCACGCTTCCCTCCCAATGTATAATCGCTTCTTTCTAGCTACTTCCCCACACAGTCCAATGTGGGATGGTAAAAAATAGTTACCCTTCCCTCCCAATGTAACATGTTTGATAAACACTAATTTATGTTATCTTGCAAGTATTTGAGCAGTGTGAACCGAGTCATATTAAGAGCCCATTTGGTTTGTAGATGATTTATGATTAGGATTTGGATTTCGATTTAGTTTAAAATTTGGATTAGGATTTGAGTAGGAGATAAAAAATAATATTTAAAAATTTATTATATATTAAAATATAAATTAAATTTATTTATAATAATAGTAAAGAGATAAAAATAAGAAGATGAGGCTGGAAAAGTTTGTGGTCCCACTATTATCATAAAACCTACCCAACTTCACATCTTTTACGCACACCTTTATATTTAGATTATGAATCTAAACCTAAATTTAAAAAAGCAACCAAACAACTTTATTTAAATTTTTAATCCTAAACCCAGTAAAATCCCTCCAACCAAACGAGCCCTAATTCATTGAGCTTCGATGCTTGTGCAAGTTAATTTATAAAATTTCAACTTTTTTAAATCATTCATCATGAATCTTTTATAAAACATTTTTTCTTTTCTTGTGACTGAAAAACATGAATCTTCTATAAAACTAGTTTCTAAATATCGGAGTTAATTTAGCAAGGCTTGGATCAAGTTGTTAACTGGTTAACACCCTTGAATTGGAAGACAGAGGTCAATGGTTCGATCCTTACTCCTTGCAAGGCCGGAGGTTCTTTTCTATATTTGGTAGAACCGGAAGCAGTTTCTTTACCTTAGGTAGAGGTAAGGTTGTCTACATCTCAACCTCCCCCATACACCGTGGAAGATGGTATCGAGACCAAAACCCGTGAAAAACGATATTTGGAGTTATTTTACTTTACTTTATCTAAATATTGGAGTTACTATAAAAACATTGGTTTAAAAGAAAAGTATATTACTAAAAGTGTATTACGTCATTTTAAACTTACACAAGCCGGAAAGTTTCAACATAAGCCACAAAAAGTGAGCTTATAAAACAAAATCCCAAAACCAAATAAGCCATAAGCCGAAACAAACACCCCTTAAATTAATACAAATTATAATAATTGGTAGAATATATAGTTTTGTCAAAGAAAAGGTCGGTTGAATTCTGTTGATTTTGTTTGGGAAGATTATTTCAATTAACGGAAAAAGAAAAAAATGTGTGAATCGTGTTTTTAAAGATTAATATATGTATATAGTATATAGAATTACAGAATTGTTTATTGTTATATAACGAACAATACTCGAAGATGTGAAGAACATCATATCTCTAAAAGAGAAATAATGTAAACGTTTATGAAACTTTTCAGTATATGTGCAATGCACATGCATTTCCAACATATACCTTGCAGTCCGTCTTTAGTTTTGATTCCATCCTCCCGTTCTCATCAATATCTCTTGTGCTTACTAGCCTCTTTCTCAACCATTGTTCTCTTTTTCTTAAAAATGAATTTGCCGGAAAGAGAATGAAAATTGATTCTCCATTCCCAGTACAATCTGCAACAAACAAGAGATTTGTCCTTCAAACATCCTAAGTTATTGGTATCATTTTTAAACATAAGTTGATGGAAAAATTGTAACAAAAATGATGATAAAAACTTTTAGTCAGTAAATATAGTAGGGTTGGATCAGTTGAAAAATCCATCTCTTTTGGACATAAATGTCAAGGGTTTGATCTTAACTCCTCGCAAAAAGGTTGAAGGTCCTCTGGAAACAGCCTCTTTACCTACATGCAGGGTAAGTCTGTCTACATCTCACCACTTCTATACCTCGTGAAAAATGAAATTGAGTAACGTTGATTTTTATACGGTAAGTCTTAAGAATTATGTTTGCACCATACCTTCGAGTCATAATATGATCACAAGCAACAGAATTATGTTTGCACCATACCTTCGGGTCATAATATGATAACTAGCAACAGTCCTTTTATGTACTGTTTACAGTTTTATTAGAGTTAATTACATAAATGAGTCATTATGTTTTGTCGGATTTTTCGGGTTTAGTCAGTGTACTTTTGTTCGTGACGGGATGAGATATATGACAAGAGATGGATCCGTAACAATTGCAAACCACAGTGAAATGATCCGGGCAAAAAAAATGTACAGCGACTAAACCCAAAATATTCGGCAAACCATAATGACCATTTATGTAATTAACTCTTTTTTTAAGTCCGAAAGACTTTCTATGTCCAAAACCAGCTTCTAGTAATGAACCAATGATAAACGTGTCATAAGGGTACATGAGTAGTAGTGACATGACCTAAAGTTGTAACAAACGGATCTTTGTATTATGACAGCCAAGCGATTTGGTAGAAACTATAACTGGTGGGTTAGCCCAAATTAAACAAAACTAGTGACGCTTCAGGTAGTTTTTCTATAAAGTTGTTTGCTTGTTGAAATTTAATATACACTTTTCTCGATTTGTAAAATTATAATACAATTCATTAATTGAAAAAGAGGCAACTATCGGCTTTCCAATATTTGAAATTGCCTATCTTTCCGTTACGCTCTTCCCTCCCTATTTATAATCATTTCTTTCTACCTTTATTCATTCACATTGCGATGTGGGATGGGTGTATCCTATTTGATTTAAAATTACACACTTTGGTACATTTTGAATTTGTTCAACGGAGGAATAATTTCGCTACTACTGAACCCGCGGTCTGTTGATTCAATTGGTTGATATTGTGCTTAAACCAAAACCGAGTTAACCCGAACTAAATAAAACTAAAGGAGCTAAAACCAAGCTTACTTTGTCTATTTAAAAATAAAGGAGCTGAGACCAAGCTTTCACGTATCTAACTTTTTTGAGGGGTGTTTCAGATCACTTATTTATGGAATTCTAAACTTGTTCATATCTAAATCTAGCTATTGTTCCTCACGTTTTGGGCGCTAACGCTGTAATGCACTAAAGATTTTTTCAAAGAAATCACACGAGTAGTCCCTAACTACCCGAGAGCACTTTGGCGTCCATGATTTCTAACGGTCCATATGACACTTGCAATAGTTTTATATTCAGTGATCTTTTGGTTCATCTTAAATATTTCTAAGTTCTTGTTGGTAAAAACATAAGTTGATAGTTCTAGTTTATGAGTTACAAAACTACACATGTATAATATAAAGATCATTTAGGACTGTCGTCTTGACATGGTCACATGTTTAACATTTTAAATTTCATTCACATTCAACTAAGCATGAGCAAAACACGGTTTTTTGTTGGGATTTTAGAATCAACTTAACCAATTTAACACTACGAGTACGCAGCGGAATGTGTATCTAGTTTAAGCAATTAAGTTAACACATAATTAATGAACAATAAAGATATAAAAGGGAAACAAGAAAACTAACCCTCGTAGTGAGCCGCAAGTTTAACAAACAACGAAACCAAGTGATTAAAACAATCACCTCTACGAGTGCTCACACAAACACTTAATCACGAATACGCCCGAATAAAGCTATTCGTACACGTTTAATCAAACAGCTCCTTGTTTTCACTTGAACAACTCGAACCAAATAACCCTTAGAACACTTTCACTTGTTGTACGAGATCTAACAAAACCCTAAAACAAAAGTGCCTTCTGTCTGAGATCCACCAAGACACCCGAGAACGAAATTCCCTTCTGTCAGATATCGAATGAAGGGTGTTTCCTGGTTTCTTATTGTGCCCGATACAAACACCAAACAAGCACAGATCTTGGCTTCAAATTCGACCAGGAATCTTCCAAGAAACAAAACTTTAAACCCTAACACAATCTTGGATCTTGCGATGCAAGTTTAGGATCAAAACCAAAACGACTCAAACAAAACACTCGATTGGTTTTATGTCCCCAATCGACTGAAGTAAAGAGGTATGTGAATCGGTCTAGTATTGCTGAGAATATATGTATGTATGCGTGAGGAATGAGTGCTAGGTATGAGGTATATATAGCCTTCAAAACCTAGTTAACCTTGGGCTCCAAACTTTTCCTCCAAGCTAAAGCACAGTCCATATACACATATAACTCTACTAGCCCATTATCCTCTCCAAATGCCCCACTCTTGGATCGGCCAAATGGGTTTGGGTCAAGGGATAAAACGGGTCTAGCTTAATGAGTCTATGTCGGGTTAAATATGGTTCAAGTATTAAACGTAACAAACGTACTCTTGTGTTTAACGTGTGTGCCCCTAATAGGCTCACATACTTCTAGTCGTTTAAATGCGTATCCAACTCTCACAATCCAAAAGCTCTCACTTGGGAGTTGGAGTAGCAGATAGCACAAAAACCAATGACGAAAACGCCTAGCAACGCTCTCACTCGCTATTTAACTAAAAGAGTCTGAGATATAGTTTCATAAATCTTTCTCAGTAGCATGGTTATTTATGTCTTGCTTTAATCATCCTTTGTTATAGATACCGTTAAACCATGGATATGGATCCTAACTCATTCCATATAGTTTAACCATTTAGATTCTCGTTATAGAATTTAATTAAGATATACCAAATGTAATCAAGAATCATCTTGCATTACCCTTTGGGTTTGGGCAAAAAATAATCTGATTAAATCTAGAGAGGCGCCATGGTATCTTTATGCACATATCAAGTGGAGTAACAAATCCTGTTGTGGATGCTACTTCACATCACTCCGAAATATAGCTTTTATAGGATGAAATCCCATTGTATTCGAGGAGTCAAGGATTTGTTGGGAATTCCGGATCGAAGAAAAGGGAGGTAGGAATTTATCGAACGAACCACACTCCCGTTTGGCTTATACTTAAAAAAGTGATATCCACACATAATAGAATTTTCTTGTATATCAAGTCTAAGGACGACTTAACAAACCATTTTTAATATTTTACTTATGACAAGGATCCAAAAGTAAATGTTTGAAAGTTGGGGTATCCAATATGCATCCCTTGTGAATACATATGAGTTTGGCGGGAACAATCCACATTCTCGTTAGAATATAACCAACACTCACAATTGCCTTACATAACAATATTCTCATATTGTTAACCGACGATGGATATATTTAGAATGATAAATCATTTCATGGATTAAACATGCAAATATGGAATAACAGATTATATGAATGAAATAACAAATACCTCGTATCTTTATTTATCATAAAGTAATAATTGTCTTACAATTCCAAATTATCCAAATACTAATTACACATAGATTTACATGAGACTACTAGCTGGTATTAAACCTATACCTCTAGTCAATTTCGAATGCTTAGGATACGCTATAGCCTTCGTAAATGGATCGACTAGGTTGTCATCTGTGTGAACCTTTGATATCTTCACGTCACCCAACTCAATGGTCTTTTAAAGATAATGAACTTTCGCACGGTAATTTCTAGCACCTTTGGTGATTCCACTTTCATTAGCTACATTAATGGCTCGAGTATTATCACAATACATATTTATAGGTTCTTCAATTGTGGGAATAATGCCAAGCCCATAAGTGAATTTGCGAACCCATACAGCCTCTTTAGATTCATCACAAGCAGCGATATACTCTGCTTCTGTAGATTAAGTAGCAAAAATACTTTGCTTTGTGCTTTTCCAATCAACAGCACCTCCATTTAAAATGAACACATATCTAGTCTAAGATTTTAAGTCATCAGCATCTGTCAGATATCCAGAATCAATGTAGCAAGAAACCTTGAGCTCTCATTTTGTCTCCCCTCCGTAAACTAGAAACATATCCTTAGTATTGCGCAAATACTTAAGAATATTCTTAATAGCAGTCCAGTGAAGTTCACCTTGATTATGTTGAAATCGGCTTGTCACGTTCTGAGCGAACGCAATATCAGGACGAGTATATCTCACGGCATACATAATAGATCCTTTAGCCGAAGCACAAGGAACTCTTTGCATGCGCTCTTTAGCAGCAGGTGTCACAACACCTTGTGACTTACTCAACTTAGGCTACTCTTGCATTGGGATAACTCCATGTTTGGAATTCTCCATGTAAAATCTCTTCAAGATTTTCTCAATGTAAGCACTTTAACATAAACCAATCAATCGTTTAGATCTGTCTCTATAGATCTTGATTCCACGAATATATGAAGCTTCTCCTAAATCTTTCATGGCAAAACATCTTCAAGATAAGATTTTACATCTTGTAACATTGGAATGTTGTTTCCCATGAGCAATATGTCATCAACATATAAAATTAGGAAAGTGACATAACTCCCACTAGCTTTCTGATATACACATGGCTCATCTTGATTTTGAGAGAACCCGAATTTCTTAATCTCATCATCAAAATGCTTATTCCATTGCCTAGATGCTTGCTTAAGTCCATAAATGGAACGCTTGAGCTTGCATACATGGTTAAGATATTTAAGATCAACAAAACCCTTAGGTTGCTTCATATAGACTTCTTCGTAAAGATGTCCATTAAGGAAGGTGGTTTTGACATCCATTTGCCATATCTCATAATCATAGTACACAACTATGGCTATGAGAATCCTTATTGCTCTAATGTCTGCAACAGGAGAAAAGGTCTCTTCATAATCAATCCCATAGGTTTGAGTGAAGCCCTTTGCTACGAGACAAGCTTAAAAGGTGTATACCTTGCCATCTATGTCAGTTTTCTTCTTGAAAAGCCACTTGCTACCAATTGTTTTACAGTTAGGAGGAAGGTCAACTAAAACCAATACGTCATTATCTTTCATGGATTGCATTTCCACATTCATCGCATCAAGCCATTTCTTGGATTCAAGATCCAGCAATGCAGCTTTATAGTTATTGGGTTCCCCAAGATCCCCTAACTCATGTTCCTCACCATTGATGTATAAGCACATCCAATCAGGAGCACGGCGTGTCCTACCGAACTTACGAATTGGAATAATATCACTATGAGGTTCATCAAATTCTTGATCATCCTTATCATGATGTAAGCTAGTGTCTACAGAAGGATTTGTATCTTCATATTGAATAATTTCAAGATCTTCTAGACTCCCACTTGCTTCTTGATCCAAGAGATTATTCTCAAAGAACTCAGCATTTCGAGCAACAAAAACTTTGTTCTATGATGGAAGGTAGAAAGAATATCTCATTGTTTCCTTTGGGTATCCTACGAAGATACACTTAATAGATTTGGGTTTAGGTTTGTCAGGTTTGGTAAGTGTATCACGCTTAACAAGTGCCTCACAACCCCAAACTTTTAAGTAAGACAGCTTAGGGGCTTACCCATGTCATACCTCGTATGGAGTCTTATCAACCTTCTTAGTTTGAACAATATTGAGAATGCGTGAAGCAGACTCAAGTTCATAAACCCAAAAGGACTTTGGAAGAGTAGTTTGACTCATCATGGAACGAACCATGTCTAGCAGTGTTCGATTTCTCCTTTCAGACACACCATTATGTTGTGGGGTGTAAAGATGAGTTCGATGGGCAATAATCCCATGCTCCTTTAGATGATCCAAAAAATCTTGACTCATATATTCACCCTCATGATCAGAACGTATTGACATAATGGTCTTACCGAGTTGGTTTTCTACTTCCTTTTGAAACACCTTAAATGTTTCAAACACTTCATGTTTATGTTTCAACAAGTAAACATAACCATACCGACTATAGTCGTCAGTAAAAGTGACGAAGTAAATTGCTCCTTGTCTTGACACAACTCTAAATGAGCCACATACATCTGTGTGTATTAGTCCAAGAAGATCCTTAGCCCTTTCCACTTGATGTGAATAGGGTTTCCTTGCCATCTTACCATACATGCATGAAACACACTTTTCAAAAGACTTAATGTCAGTTGAGTTGAGAAGTCCATCATGTTGCAACTTATCTATGCGTTTCTTGCTAATGTGTCCAAGACGACTGTGCCACAAGAGAGCAGAGTCCAAGTTAGACTTGGCTCTTTTATTGCTAACAACAAATATAGAACTATTATTTGTATAAGAACAAGACATATCAATTTCATAAATACCATCTCGTGGGATAGCGGTAAAATAAAAAACGTTATTTCTAAAAAATGAAATTGCATTATTCGATTCAAAACGATTAACAAAACCATCGTCATACAAACGTGAAACTGAAATAATTCCTCTAGTAATAGAGGGAGCGTAATGATAATCGTTCAAAACAATCACTAATCAACTAGGGAGACATAAATGAAAGACACTAATAGCTTCAACTCCTATGTGTTGACCATTGCCCACGTACAGACTTAAAGCTCATGGCTTCAACTTCCTACTTCCCCTGAGACCCTGAGTAGTATTACAGATGTGAGTACCACAACCCGTGTCATATACCAAGGATTTACTAGGAAAAGAGTAGAGTTCTATAGTGAAAATATATGAAGAGCTAGCTACAAGAGACCGCTTCTTCTTTTCCATCAACTCGACGAGATACTGGGACAGTTGCTTCTCCAATGACCCACTTCACCACATTGGTGGTAGGTCGCGTCCTTAGCAGGATTATCCTTCTTAGGTGGTGGAGGAATCTTAGGCTTGGGGGCATAAGGTGGTTTATGCTCTGGAGCATATGCCAGTTTATACTTGCCATTCCCTTGTTTCCCCTTAGTAGCCTTAAACAATTTATTCGTTTGATTTTCTGGACCTTTCTTGCACGTATGTTATGTAGTGCAGGTGCAACATCTTTCTTTGGCAACGTCTGCTCATGTTGTTTAAGCATAACATGTAATTCATTTACAGTCTTCTCCAAGCTTTGCATATTAAAGTTCTGCACAAGCGAGACATACTCTTTAGAGAGACCAATAAGGATCAAACTAACTCCATAGTTCATAATAACTGGGTGACCAAGACGTTCCAAATTTTCAATATAGCTCTTCATATTTAGAACATACGAGCTAACAGATTGACCTTCTTCTTGATTGCACGCGTGAAATTCTCGTGCAGTTTGAAGAAGTTCATGTTCTGCCTGTTGGCAAACATAGACTTCAACTCTTGAAGCATATCAAAAGCACCAAGATGATTTAGATTTCATTGGATCTCTAACTCTATGGTCATGATCATAAAGGCAGCTATTTCCTTTGACCCCTTAACCCAAGCAGTGTGAGCTGCAAGAGCCTCGGGAGAGACAGGGTGGCCAGGAGTTGCAACAGGGATGGGATGCTCCAAATAAGTTTCCTTATCTTGGTGGACAGTATAATGCGAAGTGGCGATACCGTCCAATGAAGTTAGGTCCAGTTAGTTTTGTTTCTCAAAGAAACTCCTAAGTACCGAATTGTTTCCGACTGAGGTAGTCATCTACAATTTAGAAAAGTTCAAATAATTAGTATTTTCGATAATTAACTTCTTAAAAGAATTAACTACCCAATTAATTACTAATAAGAGTAAGATCCATCTTAACCTCCCACTTATTACCAAAGGTCTGACCAATGAGTAAACAAGTAGGGAAAGAGGTAAGCGACGAGCGTTAATTGCATAATGCAACTCTTAGACTTATGAGACTGATCAAGGAATTAGTAAACAAGTAATAATGTCAAGAGCATGTTTAGTCTCATCTTATGCCTCGGGTCCAAGGTCTGACCAAGAATACTCGAAATAAGTCGACCAAGTAAGAACTTGAAAATATCACCAAAAGTATGACCAATCAGCAATATTTACTATGGGTTGGAATGGCTCTAAGGTCTGACCAAAGAGGTCAAGCCAAATGCACGTGTTAATAGTTGGTTGGCATAGACTTAAAATTTTCACATAGGGTATTCATGTGGTAAAAACGTGTACAAAGAAGTATGCAAAACAACTTTGTAACACTAATTTTAAAAACTTTTGGTAATGACACTGTAGTGATCATCATGGTTCACGGTAGCTCCAATCGAACTCGCAGGGAGGCGAAGGACCAGGCAGCGTGAGGCAATAACCGAAAATCCTTTAGGTGTGACTGTGTGCACCTCTTTAAACCCCTTTTATAGTTTTTTTTAGTGGGTGAGCCGTACATCCCAAGTGTCCATAGTGTCTAGTTTTTAAATTCATGAAAAACTTGTTTCAATAGTTTAGGTCACTTAATTTTGCAAAAATAATTTTCCACGAATCAAATAGCAGGTCACAATGAGCATGGTATTTAGGCGTGTAAATTAAGACCATTATTAATGTTATGATTACGATCGTAACACCCTCAAATTTACGCAGCGGAATGGTATTGAAGAGCGTTACATATATAGCACACAACACAAGATAATAAAGAACCTACTCTATATGAGACGTTTTGAAAACAATACATTCAGGTTTTTGAAACAAAATAGTTCAACATTGTCAAGTTACACTTCATAAACTAAAGCATTAATTAAGTAGTTCCACTGAATGTACTTGAACATAATAAAGTCTTGAAAAGGAGTTGTCATGCAAGTGATCACCGTGAGTGGTGCTACATATACTTCCATCTTAGTTACTTGAGAATAACATGCTAAAATTTGTCAACAAATATGTTGGTGAGATCATAGGTTTAAGTAATTTATTGAACCACAAGATTTGAAAGGTGTGACCAATGTAACCCAATGGCACGAAATAAAGTATTATACGGTCTAAGATCATGACACCGAAACGTTAACGAAATGAATGCCCGAATACAAGTGTATAACCCGCACACTTGTGACTTAATCATATATTATGCGTCCGTCCGGCTCGTACTAAGGGTCAGTAGAGCTTATCCTACTATGGATGGGGGTATCAACCCCAATAGATCTATTCATAGCATTTGCGCTTACTCACAAAAGAGTAACTAAGGGTTCATGATAATGGGCATAGTAACAGTAATTGGGTTATCGGGACTTAGACCAGTGTGCAACAGTAATTTTGTACTTGCGTTCAATCGTAAAAATAAGCATGTATTCTCCCCCAAAAGTATTTGAAAACAAGTAAAGTAGGGGCTATGAAACTCACCTTAGTAAAGTAGTCTGCAATCGAGTAAAGTCAACTAGTAGTAGTGTGAAGTACCGACACGCGACCTATAATGACATGGCAAGTCTTAGCTCGTAATTTAATTAAGTTTAGAGTATTTATATTGTCTTCGCTTGTGTGGCATAATTTAAGTTGAAATAGGTAAGTATTGGCTATCATTGGCTTTCGGAAGTGCTTAGGTATATATGTTCATATAATAGAAAGTATCAAAAACGATAAGTCTTTGGTTCGCCGGTAACCGGAAGACGATGTACGAAAAATATCACATATAAATAGTAAATGTATTTAAATTATATAATTTTAGTTTAAGGTATATATATTTTTATATAACTAATATTAGTTAATAAGAAAAGTGTAAAAGTAATAGTTTTATTATAAAAGTTTAAATAAAATAAATTACGTTTATAAGTTATAATAATTGTTTAGAAAATTAGGTATGACTCGTATATACGTTTTAATTCATATGTAGTGACTAAGTGTAATTAATAATCCGTTGGTATACAAAATGAGTTCCCGCTTGGTTTATTATTTATATAAAGTATGGACTAATGGTTTTTAAGAAAATAGAGCTTCGATTATCTTTATAGTTTATAGTGTGTTAACGAATATGATTAGTACTTTTTAATATAAGACATAAGTTTTATGTCGGGAATAATGAACGACTTGAGTACGAAACGCGGGATGGACCGAGGGAAACAAGAAATTTTATATGACACCATCCTATTAGTTAAACACTAGTTAGTTTTAGGTTTTCCAAAACGTAATTATTTACTTGTAAAATTTATACCGAGTGCACCCCTTTGGCCTGTTGGGCTCGTCACACACCCAGGCCCAGTCGTAAAACAGTCCAATCCACCCACTTGGGTCTGCTGGGCATGACATGCATACACATAGGCCCAATCTGGCAAATTTAATTTATTGTACTAGTTTTATATGTATAAAATTTTTACTCTGACTGATTATGTTGTAACAGCCAAAGAAAGTGGGGAAATATAAAGTTTAGTTATCTCAGACACCAAAAACACAAGGCAATTGAGAGGTACTTTGGCCACTCCGAGGTTCGAACCCGAGATGTCTCGGTATGGTGGAGTCGAAAGGAATGAGCAGCCAAGAGAAGTTAAAACCAAAACATAAAACCCTTAGTTTCTAACTTCATGAGTTATTTAGTATTCTTGTTGGGTTGTGACTCACGACAGCAGCACGGAAAAGAGGAAGAACAATGACCAATTTTTACTTTCAACTTATCAAACACTAACAAAACATGCCAATGGGTCGAACACAGTAAGCAGGAAAAAAAGAATACAATCCAAACATCTTTAATTCATATATATTACCCAAGAGTTGAGATCCATATAAAACTCAAATTTGTCATAGAACCAATTAACCAATCACATCCATCCATTTTTTTTATTTCAATTAATAAAAAATCATTTTTCACCTTTTTTTTAAAACAACATATCTTGCAAACGGTAAATCTTCAAGCTACAAAAAATACACCGTCCTGACGAGAATTAAATTACCTTTCTATAGATATGCATTGTTATATACTTTCGACGAATTTTTTTTTTAAAGTTTGTCCAGAAAAATCATATGTGATTTTTAAAAATCACATGTGATTCGTAAAAATCAAATCACATATGATTTTAAGAAATCACATGTGATTTTTGCAAATCACATGTGATTTTTACAAATCACATGTGATTTTTCTGGACGAAATTTTTAAAAAAAAAAGTTCATCGAAAGTATATAACAATGCATATCTATAGAAAGATAATTTAATTCTCGTCGAGATGGTATGATTTTTTTGGCGTAACGATTAACGGTTTGTGAGATATTTAATTTTTAAAAAAAGGATGAAAGTTTATTCTTTATATTTTAATAAAAAAAAATGAGTGGCTATGATTGGTTCATTAGTTTATGACAAATATGAGTTCTTTATTAAACTTTTCTCTATTACGCAAATTTAATTTTTGCCTAATACCCATTAATATTTACCACACAAGCTTTAATCTTAAAGTGATTCAAATCTCACAAAAATTATTATAGATTGATCGGAAAAAAAATATATTACTACCGATTCATTATCAAAACCAAAACAAAAATCTTAACAACAATCAAAACAATATCATTCAAGAAAAAGAAAAAAATTAATGAATCCTTACAGCTTAGAAGTCGGTTGAAATGAAAACAAGAAACCAAAGAAATTAACCAATCCGAATTCCACAGGCACCACCAACACTCCAAATACCCTTTTTTAATTTTTGGTTGAAAGTGTGGTGTTACTTTGTGAATCGGTAGGATTAGAAAGAAATAAAATAGATACTTTGACTCCTACTTTTCCTGAATCGATTTTGCTTCCACTCCTTTTGAAGAAAGGTTGCTATCTCCTCTATGCTATGGATTGATTATGTCTTCGCTTATGGACAGAAGAGAGAAAAGATGATGGTGACAGATCCCTACCCTTTTGCTTGACCTTGGATGAAAGGGACATATGAGGGAGAAATATGTTTATCATCAAAATGGGTTGGGAGGTTTTTCAGAGGAAGGAGGCATGTGTTTGATTACCAGTAGTAGAAGAAACAATTTCTGAGAGAAAGAGAAGAAAAGGGGGGGGGGGCGATTAGGTGTAGAAATAGGGTAGGAGTAGATAATATTTGTATTATTATTATTATTAGTGTATTATGTATACCCCGTGTTCCGCTGTAACATAATATAAATACTGTATTTTATCTCGAACAAATGCCCGGATTATATATTTGGAACCATTTTAATAAACGTTGGGTAGAATTAAAATAATTAACTCGCATTAATAAATATTCGACTTAAATCTTATATACTGCCATGTCGGTACGCGTGTGGACTCGTTTATCGAGATAACCTCTCGTTGTCATGTTTTGTTTATCAGTAAATATCAGTAAATCAATAACTTGCATTATTTGACAAAAATGAACAATTTAGCTATGAGTATTGACCTGAAAATTACGGGTTGCGATAACGATATGTATTATTCCATGTTGCATGCAATTAGGTGTAAAAAACAAGTAACAATTATGCACATAAGGAATCATAAACATATAAACATAAAACATTAATAAACACATATGGATCTGAGTTCTCTCGCGAGTCTTCTCCAAAAGGAGAACCATAAGACCCTCACTAGGTTTCCATCAAGTGCCTAGATCGTCCCATACATCACATAAAGTGATTGAGTGGGTCTTATAGCCGAAAAAACACTCATAAAATAAACATGGCAAACTAATTAACCTTTAACAATTTGCTATTTTATGTATCTAATTAACAATTTAATTTTATTAGTTTGTGTCTAGGTATTTTTTATTAATAATTGACAAGTATTGCATTATAGTTGTCAAAACAAAAATAAATCAAATAATTAATTAGATTTCATGCAGCCTTTTCGCGTGTTTATTAAACCGTGTAACCCATAATCACGAAAACGAGTTGACTCGTGATGCAACTGTTTAGGATTTTATAATCAAGTTAACCAATTTAACACTACGAGTACAAAGTGGAATATGGATCTAGTTTAAGCAATTAAGTTAACACGTAATTAATAAACAATAAAGATATAAAAGGGAACAAGAAAACTAACCCTCGTAGTCACCTGCAAGTTTAACAAACAACGAAACCAAGTGATTAAAACAATCACCTCTACGAGTGCTCACATAAACACTTAATCACGAATACGCCCGAATAAAGCTAGTCGTATACGTTTAACCAAACAACCCCTTGTTTTCACTTGAACAACTCGAACCAAACAACCCTTAGAACACTTTCACTTGTCGTACGAGATCTAACAAAACCCTAGAACAAAAGTGCCTTCTGTCCGAGATCCACCAAGACACCCGAGAACGAAATTCCCTTCTGTCGGATATCGGATGAAGGGTGTTTCCTGGTTTCTTATTCTGCCCGATACAAACACCAAACAAGCACAGATCTTGGCTTCAAATTCGACCAGGATTCTTCCAAGAAACAAAACTTTAAACCCTAACACTATCTTGTATCTTACGATGCAAGTTTAGGAACAAAACCAAAATGAATCAAACAAAACACTTGATTGGTTTTATGTCACCAATCGACTGAGGTAAAGAGGTATGTGAATTGATCTAGTATTGCTGAGAATGTATGTATGTGTGAGGAATGAGTGCTAGGTATGAGGTATATATAGCCTTCAAAACCTAGTTAACCTTGGGCTCCAAACTTGTCCCAAGCTAATGCACATTCCTTATACACATACAACTCTACTAGCCCATTATCCTCTCAAGACGCCCCACTCTTGGACCGGCCAAATGGGTTTGGGTCAAGGGATAAACCGGGTCTAGCTTAATGAGTCAATGTCGGGTCAAATATGGTTCAAGTATTAAACGTAACAAACGTAATCTTGTGTTTAACGTGTGTGCCCCCAATAGGCTCACAAACTTCTAGTCATTTAAATGCGTATCTGATAAGGATTTAAAAGATACCTTTTTGAGGGGTCATTTAAGCCCTTAATTGTTCACTTTTGTATCCGTTATTACTTAATTTCGTTCCTTTTCACTTTTTAGGTCTCTTGAAGGCAAACTGATGGAATGAAACTTATTCGTACAAAAAGGCGCGAATATACGAAGAAAATGGCCAAAGTCAAGAATCGAGACACTCAATATGCTGAATTGAAAGGGGACGGCGTCACTGCTTAACTGTGACGCCGTCGCGACGCATTTTGTGACGACTCAGAGGGCAAATTGATATTTTTCAAGTGACAGCATCAGGTTTAAAAGAGTAGGGCATCGCAACTCAAACGACCTAGATTTGGATCGGGCGTCGAGGACGAAGGCGGCGGCGTCACGGGCATAAGGTGACGCCTTCACAGAGTTGACGTGGCCAAGATGAAACCCTAATAGCGGCGACCCGACGGTGTCACAATTAAAGAGTGACGCCGTCGCAGTTTGTAACACTTTAGATAGAATCCGAATTTTTTAGTTTTAGAGGGGTAGTTTTGTGGAGTAAAAACCTAAACCGAACCATGGCTATCTTGTACAGTATTTTAGGGTTCCATACCCTATTTTACATCAAGATAAGTGCTTTACTTCAATGATTCAATTATGTCTTCAATAGATTGTGTGTATGCTTGCATGTTCTTCATTTTCGACTAATTTACTTGTGTGTTTGCTTAGGTAATATGAAACCTAGTTATTGAATATTGATTGGTTGTCTCTTATCTTAATTGTGATTGACCTAGTATTGCGATAGGTCATTCGTTGTGCTATTAATGATTGATTAATCTTTGTTGAACCTTAGCTTATAGTTACTAGTGGAATTGTAGGCTAAAAATCTAAGGAATACATTAGTGTTAAGTTTATGAATCCTAGAGATTTCGTAGTCATTAACCTTTGGTAGCTTCAAAGAGTTAGGGATAAACGCATACCCTACGACCTTAGAAACACAACGCGTTAAGAATAAGGACGTGACAATTCAACCATCAATAGAAGATAACTAGGAAGTAATAACATCTAACTAAACACATTTTTAATCATCATACGAGCACAAAATAATACACATAGACTACCTTTAGCTTAGTTAATTAGAATAGATAAGTAGAGTAATCGGTAGAAATACCAACCCCCAAATCCAAACCCCGAGATTCGTACCTGATACGCTTACGCAACGCGTTCGGGGTCAAAGGAACTTCTTTTTCTTTGAGCAAGTTTTTCAACACCCTAGGCAGTGAACCTAATCGTTGTAGTGTAGTATTAGGGTAAGCCACGGGTATTGATATCGTTCTCTAGGGGAATAATGTCGTTAGGTTGAAGTGTATGTCGATTTAAGTCTAAAGGTGAGGGATGATTATTTTTGTATTTTTTATTTTTTATGAAATGGAAAAGTACGAATCTCGGGGTTTGAATTTAGGGGGTTGGTATTTCTACCGATTACTCTACTATCTAATTATCTAATTAACTAAGGTGAGGGTAGTCTATGTCTAATTATTGTGTGCTCGTATGATGATTTAAAGATGTGTTTACTTAGGTTTTATTACTCCTTAATTATCTCCTATTGATGGTTGAATTGTCACGTCCTTATTCTTAATTGCATTGTGTGTCTAAAGTCGTAGGATATGCGTTTATCCCTAACTCTTTGAAACTACCAAAGGGTCTCGTCTACAAAATCTCTAGGATTTATGAACTCTAACTCTAAGGTACTCTTTGGATGGTTTAGCCTACAACTACTCTAGGTGTTATAGTCTAAGGTTCACAAAGATTAATCAAGCATTAACTACACAACGAATGACCTATCGCATTACTAGATCATTAACAATTAAGATAAGAGACAACCAATCAATATTCAATAGTTAAGTTTCATATTCCCTAAGCAAACACACAAGTAAATTAGCCGGACATGGAAAACATGCAAGCATACACACAAATAATTGAAGACATAATTGAATTAATGAAGTAAAACACTTATCTTGGTGTAAGATAGGGTTTGGAACCCTAAAATACTGTACAAGACAGCCTTGGTTCGGTTTAGGTTTTTACTCCAAAAGACTACACACTGAAAACTGAAAAATTCGGATTCTATATATAAGATTACATTCGCGACGGCGTCACCTTATGACTTGTGACGCCGTCGGGTCGCCGTCATTAGGGTTTCGTCTTGGCCACGTTAGTCTTGAGACGGTGTCACCTTATGCTTGTGACGCCGTCCTCTTCAGTCTCTGACGCCGTCTGGATCAAATCTAGGCCGTCTTAGTTGCGACGACCTACTCTTTTAAAGCCTGACACCGTCACTTGAAAATAAGCAATTTGGCTAATGTATCGTCACAACATGTGCTCCGACGGCGTCGCAGATAACACCTGACGCCGTCACCTTGTGTTTCAGCAGCTTGAGTGTCTCGATTCTTGACTTTGGCCATTTTCTTCGTATATCCGCGCCTTTTCGTCCAAATAAGTGTCATTCCACCAATTTGCCTTCAAGAGACCTAAAAAGTGAAAAGGAACGATATTAAGTAATAACGGATACGAAAGTGATCAAATAAGGGCTTAAACGACCCCTTAAAAAGGTACATTTTAAAACCTTATCAAATATCCCTACACTTAGTATTTGCTTGTCCTTAAGCAAATGTGCTTTTGGCCAATTAATTTATGAGTTAGGGGTCATGAAGCATTGGTTTAGAACAATCCACAACACATATACGCCCCGCAAAAGTCATAACAAGCACGGAAATTACATACTAGCACCTCACATGGGGTGTTTGGGTTCTCACATCTCTCGGGTGTATATGAAATATAACAAGTTGGAAATGGAAGATAAACACTCATTAACCGGTCCTAGTACATAGATTACCATAGGCTTGAGAATAGATCAAACCTCCATCGCTTTGGCTTAAGCACCTAGGAAAGACTATCAAAGAGGTCTTTTAAAGGGTTGTAATATTAGGCTTACGGTAGGGAAACAAAGGGTTTGGTGGGATAGGCTATTTAGTGGTGGCAAGTCAAAAATCTTTATGTTACAAGCATACGAAGAATGGCGTTGCTAGGCCAAGACTCGACACTCTAAACTCTAGATAACTGAAACAAACAAACATAAATTTAAAGGATAGATGTAGGATGGTAGCCCATATGTTTTTTTTTCCAACTCTCTATTTTTTTTTCTTTTTCTCTTTTTTTTTTTTTTTTTTTTTTTTTTTTTTTTTTTTTTTTTTTAAATACACTTTTACTCTACCATCCTCTACGGTAACATAAAAATGATAGGGATTTATAGGCACATCCCTACACTTGAGTTTTTATTACTCTAACACTAATTTGACCCGAATTGAAAAGATCAAAACACTTGGAGTACATTATTACGCAAATAAAGGGGATTTGAATTTAACGTTCCCTTCCCGTCATAAACTTTAACTTTTCCCATGAGTCCCAATCGTCCCAAAACTGTATACAAAGGATATGACTCGACTTAGCAACTTATGCAAGCAACTAGATAATTGAACTAAGGGTTTTAGGGTGATAACAATAATGCACTAAAAGTGAGTGCATACATAGTAGGCTAAGGCGATTTGGGTGTATATTTGGGGGGTGGGGTGTAAACAATGCTCTTCATTGATATTCCGGAAAACCGAAACATCACGAGAATCGCGAAAAGGATAGGATCTGAGGGGTTAACTAGGTGTATCGTGTACAAAAGATGAGTACAACGCAATGGTGTGGGGGAATTACTCAACCGATGTGGAAGAAGTAATTATATTACGGGTATCAAACAAGGGTTATCCTAATGCCTCTTATCATTTAGTTATTCCTAACTACACAAGTGTAGTCTTACTAGCGATCTCGGGATGCATCACAAAACAAGTTCTAGAATCTATTATACTACCGGTTCACACACTAAGCATTAAAGATGAATGCTTTAATTCCTACTAATCTAAGGGTGATCCTCACATTTTGGGTGGAATTTAGGTTGTAAAGGGTTTTTGTGCTAGTCATGTAACTTCCTATCCGTGAGATGCTTTATTAAGACTAATGGCCCACTCCTATATGTCATGAAAAATTTTAAATTTGGTGCCAAAATTACCCTAACCGACATTTTCTCATGGTTTATTACACAAATACAATTGGACAAAGCAAATAATCAAGGATAAGCATAGTTTCAAAGTTCCCGTTTTATTTTCCCTCCCTACACTTAAACGGAACATTGTCCCCAATGTTCCCCGAAAGTATCAAAGTTATGATAATGGAAGGTAATAAAAAATGAAAGAAACTAATACTCCCCTGATTAGCTCGGTAGGATTCGTGTGTGAAGTATTGGTTAAATCCTTTCCAAGAAGAATGTATGCGTGCAAAGCTCCTTCCAACCTTATGTATCTTCTTCTTGATAAATAAAACCTGCATACTTGAAGAAAACAAACGAAACCTTCGCCTAAAATCGGCGGTAATAATATATATAAGACTCTACTAAACTAGGATATAATGCTTGTGGAATGGATGTTTACAGAATTTCTGGAAAATTAAGACCTGGAAAATTCCAAAATTTATAAGTAGCTCAGAAAACGAGAAAAAGTAATCAGTTGTTTTACTCCTTCTGACGCCGTCAGTTATCCGACAAAAACGGTCTGCGATTTTCTGGAAAAAAATTCTGGAAAATTTACATCTTTAAAATCTGGAAATATTTTCTGCAAAACATCCATTATGACTCGATACAAGCATTTGACTCGAACAAACACACATGTATATCTTTTAATTAATTGAAATTCTCATGTTTACGTTTATTTTGAAAACGTGTGGAATCCTCCCTTCACTTATCCTTTATGTAAAATACCTTTATATGTAATTAAGACGAGGTTAAAAACAAAATAAAGTATTTTTACAAATTTAAACATGAGAATAAACAATCAATAAAAGATATATGACACAAACAAGCAAGCAATTAAGCATGGGTTGCCTCCCACGAAGCGCTTTTCTTTATTTATGAGTCTTGTAGCTAGACTCGTAGTCGTGCTCCTACGTGACTTTATTACCGTCACCTTCTTCCTCATGACGGTCTCTAGTGGGTGGTTCCATGTTGTAGAAGTGCCCTATGATACACCTCTCTAAGATTTCATCCTCTCCCCACTCATTTCTATATTCCGGTCCTAAGTTCAAGCAATCCTCATAGAAACCAAAAATCTTGGCCATAACATAATCTACTCCTTTCTCTTTATCCTCCTCATTCCTATAATAGACTGATAGTTTAAGTTCCTTTTCATCATTAGAGAGTGATGAAAACTTCTCAATCTTAAACGGCATTTGGTAAGCTATATCATCGGTCTCATCCTTGAATCGTACTATTCCTAACGAGGGATCATAGGTCATCCCGGTGCTTTCTATGAAAGGTTTCCCTAGAATAACGTGGGACAAGCTAGGATCTATGGTCGTACTAATATCATCCACTATTATGAAATCCGTAGAAAACGTGAAATTACCTACATAAACGGGCAATCCCTTAACTCTACCAAGAAAATTGCATCTAACCCTAGGATTATCGGGATCTTGCCTAGTTGGGATAGGCTTCTTCATTACCCAATTGTAGTAGGTGCTAGTCATTATGTTGATTGGGGACTTGCGATCAATGTAGGCCTTTGCCACGAAAAGGTGTCCTATGCAACATGGTATATTAAGATTCCAAGGGTTCCCAAACTTGATCCTAGGGCTTTTCCTAACATACATGTGACGGAGGTTACGCACTAAGTGAGGGTGGCGGGATAGTTCTTCTTCGGTAGGAAACTTATCGAAATAGTCATTGTCTACTTCATTTACTTCCTTGGTTGTTTCATTCGTCGGTGTTTCCTTAACCTCAAGTATCACCTCATGGTTCGCTTCGTCATTTGTTCTATTAGGTTTCACTAAGGAGATGGTATTGACGAATTGAACATGCTTAGCTAACTTACTTGGGTCCTTAATCTCTACACCGGAAGTTTCGGGAGTTGAGATAGCATTAACCTTCCTATCACTATTGGTCATGGCTTTCAAAAGGTTATCTATCTTCCTATCCATTTTGGCTTGTTGTTGGTTAAAGCGGTTCGAGAGCTTAGCTATTTGGGCTTCTTGGGATGCGACTAGGTTTTGCAACATCCCTTCAATGTTTTGTTGGTTAGGGCTGTGAGATGGGGCCCATGAGAAATCATTGGAAGTGAATTCTTTGGTTTGCCCCCAATAGAAGTCGGGCTTGCCCTTCCATGCTTCTCGGGCGTCATTAAAAGTCCTAGGTCCGGGTGTTGTAGGGAATCTTCTTCCCGTTTCATTAATACGCGAGGATGCGTAGTCAACGGAAGCTTGTTTGGGGAATCGGGTGCAAGTGCGAGTGTTATGAGGATCACTATACGGCTCACAGGAGGAAGAAAGTTTGTTCACATGGCCTGAAGACTTAGGATTTTCGTAGGAGCTCATTAGGAATTTTACTTGATCTTCAAGCTCGAGCATCCTATGCTCGGAAGATTGTGAGTCAATTGGAGGCAAGGAGATTGCCTTAATAGTTTTGGGCAACTCACGGGGGTCATTCCAACTTTCGTTGTCATAGAGAGCAAGGTCCTCTATTATACCCCACGATTCTTCCACGGTGAGATCACTAAGTTTTCCACCGGCCGCTTGGTCAATGGATCGCTTAGTGGGGAAGTTGACATGATCATAGAAGAGTTGGACTTGAAGCCAAAGATCAATGCCGTGATGAGGGACTTTATGGAGTAAGTCCTTGAATCGAGTCCATGCTTCGTAGAGAGATTCACCTTGACGTTGTTGGAACATCAAGATGTCATTCCTAAGCTTAGTGGTTCTCCTCGGTGGGAAAAATTGAGCAAGGAAGCGAGAGGTGAGATCATCCCAACTTGAGATGGAGCCGGCGGGAAGTCGCTCAAGCCAATTACTAGCTTGGTCCCGTAGAGAGATTGGAAGAGACGCAGACGCGTGGTCTCCCGAGTAGTAGCATCAAGGTCTATGGAATCGACAATTTTAAGGAAATCCTTAAGATGCTGATTAGGATCTTCGGAACGAAGTCCATGGAATGCACATCCATTTTGCACCAACCGGATGGTGTCGGATCGCAGGGCCGTAGTTTGGGCTTGGTCGGGAAGCTCAATGGTGTTCCTATAACCTTGGTGGCTAGGTCTGGAGTATTCACCAAGAGTACAGTCTCTTGGCGGGACAATGATTTGAGGGGGGTTATCACCTTCCATAATGAAAAGTGATGGGTTACGAACAGAGGTCACGAAGAAGGGGGATAGACTACGAGGAAGCTAAAAAATGGGAAAAAAAAGTTTACTTGATAGGAATCAAGTAAAGAAACCTAAACGAGGTGGACTACTAACTAGCTATTCTATTCCCCGGCAGCGGCGACAAAAACTTGATACGCTTACGCAGCACGTTCGGGGTCAAAGGAACTTCCTTTTCTTCGAGCAAGTTTTTCAACACCCTAGGCAGTGAACCTAATCGTTGTAGTGTAGTATTAGGGTAAGCCACGGGTATTGATATCGCTCTCTAGGGGAATAGTGTCGTTAGGCTGAAGTGTATGTCGATTTAAGTCTAAAGGTGAGGGATGATTATTTTTGTATTTTTTATATTATATGAAATGGAAAAGTACGAATCTCAGGGTTTGGATTTGGGGGGTTGGTATTTCTACCGATTACTCTACTATCTAATTATCTAATTAACTAAGGTGAGGGTAGTCTATGTCTAATTATTGTGTGCTCGTATGATGATTTAAAGATGTGTTTACTTAGGTTTTATTGCTCCTTAATTATCTCCTATTGATGGTTGAATTGTCACGTCCTTATTTTTAATTGCGTTGTGTGTCTAAAGTCGTAGGGTATGCGTTTATCCCTAACTCTTTGAGACTACCAAAGGGTCTCGTCTACAAAATCTCTATGATTTATAAACTCTAACTCTAAGGTACTCTTTGGATGGTTTAGCCTACAACCACTCTAGGTGTTATAGTCTAAGGTTCACAAAGATTAATCAAGCATTAACTACACAACGAATGACCTATCGCATTACTAGATCATTAACAATTAAGATAAAAGACAACCAATCAATATTCAATAGTTAAGTTTCATATTCCCTAAGCAAACACACAAGTAAATTAGCTGGACATGGAGAACATGCAAGCATACACACAAATAATTGAAGACATAATTGAATTAATGAAGTAAAACACTTATCTTGGTGTAAGATAGGGTTTGGAACCCTAAAATACTGTACAAGACAACCTTGGTTCGGTTTAGGTTTTTACTCCAAAAGACTACACACTGAAAACTGAAAAACTCGGATTCTATATATAAGATTACATTCGCGACGGCGTCACCTTATGACTTGTGACGCCGTCGGGTCGCCGTCATTAGGGTTTCGTCTTGGCCACGTTAGTCTTGCGACGACGTCACCTTATGCTTGTGACACCGTCCTCTTCTGTCTCTGACGCCGTCTGGATCAAATCTAGGTCGTCTGAGTTGCGACGACCTACTCTTTTAAAGCCTGACACCGTCACCTGAAAATAAGCAATTTGGCTACTGTATCGTCACAACATGTGCTCCGACGGCGTTATAAATAACACCTGACGCCGTCCCCTTGTGTTTCAGCTGAGTGTCTCGATTCTTGACTTTGGCCATTTTCTTCGTATATCCGCGCCTTTTCGTCCAAATAACTGTCATTCCACCAATTTGCCTTCAAGAGACCAAAAAAGTGAAAAAGAACGATATTAAGTAATAACGGATACAAAAGTGATCAAATAAGGGCTTAAACGACCCCTCAAAAAGGTACATTTTAAAACCTTATCAGTACCTTTCCATTTTCTAAAAAATATAAAAAAGATAAAAAATAATCTTCCTCCACCCCAACCTTAGCGTAGTAACTTCTTACTAGCATTCCTATTCCCCTAGAGAACGATATCAATACCCGTGGCTTACCCTAATACTACACTACAATGATTAGGTTCACTGCCTAGGGTGTTGAATAACTTGCTCGACGAAAAGGAAGTTCCTTTGACCCCAAACGCGCGTTGTAAGCGTACCAGTATCCAAATCTCACAATCCAACATTTTTATATACCGAAAACAAACTCAAGACTAAACAAAAAAGTCGCATAAAGAGGCAGTAAATTTCATAATTCTCATTGTCATGATACGTATATATCAAAGTATGGAACTACAAAATCTCCATATGATCTAACTGATAAATACCCGGTGAACACATAGAGAACCTCGACTTATTACCTATAAATAATCTACATGTCCTAAATCGAACATATACATATGCTTTAGCAAAATGAAACAAATTGAGCTTGGTGGTTAACTGAATATTTTGTAACACTTCTAATATGACAGAACATTGTGTTTAGTTCTTGTATCATGTTTATGATTTCGGCTTAGTTGTTTTGCAAACGCTAAAGCAATGTAAAAAGCTTCACAAATCTTCTTATATGTGTTAGAAATTGAGATCATAATATGTGGTAAACATATCATTCTATCAATTGCTAATGGCTATTTAGTTGTGTTTAGTGCAGGCTTAATTACAGGGACTATTCTTGGACAAAGCATAAGTGGTTTAAAGGGTGTTGAAGTTTATTGCTGATGGTGCTTATCTCAGAAGATTTGAGGGGTCTTTGTGTATCTTTTCCTCCTACATAACCCTCCCTCTAATCTAGGGTTAGACAAACAACTGTGTGCAGGCATTGTCTCACATTCTCTCCTTTTTCTGATCATAGTTCTGATCTTGTTTCTTCTTTGTATTTGTCTGGTTATTGTCTCATTGACATTAACCTGACCTTGTATAACTTTGGATATTATTGTTGGGTCAATCTATGCCAACTGTTGAGGCTTTGGTTTGAATAAAGTATTATTGTGGTTCTGTTGTTGCTGATACTTTCGTACATGGTATCAAAGCGTCAGGCTCATAATCGCGGTTGATTCACCGTCCTAGGGTTTCTTCGTAGAAACTTGGGGATATCTCTCCGGCAACAATCAAAAGCTATTCTGGGATTCAAAAGGTGGTCAATCTCGATTACCTTATTTTTTGGGTGCTAATTGGAAAAATTAGGGTTTCCTACAAAAACCCTAATTTATGGTGGTTTGGGGTTATTACTATTGGCATAATCGTTGGTTATCTCCTATTCACAATTAGCCCTAGACTAAGTGAATCTATGGTAATTGTGATTTGTTCTTTCCGCTGCATATTACTCTGTAAGTCTACTCTCACCTTCAAACAATAGTACTTAAGCCTTTGTGGGTGCAAACGGGTAGACTAACATCTTGATCTGCCACCTTTGAGTGGTATGAATATCTGCTCTGGTTTACCCTAATCCACAGGCTTGGTTCTTGTTGTTTAATTTCTTAATTACAAGTTCTTATTTTTACTGTCTCTTATCTGTTTATCTGCTTTAGCTATTATTTTTCTGTGTTATCTGCTTTCCTTATTGTTTGCATTATGGCTGTTGGTGATGATACTGGTGGTGGTGGTGGTGGTGGTTCTTCCACTGAAAAAAGCTTATCTTTTGGTGATGCTTTATATTTACACCCTAATAACACTAATGGTACTCCTATTATTTCCATCAAACTCACTAGAACAGAAAATTATAAAATATGGAATATAGCCATGACCTTTGCCTTAAGGAATCATAATAAGTTAGGATTTATTAATGGTACTTGCTTAAGAGATGACACAAATCCTGTTCTTGCTAATCAATGGGATACCTGTAACTCTGTTGTGGTCACTTGGATTCTTAACTCTCTTAGTCCTGAATTATTTGTTGGTGCTATCTATGCTAAAACTACTTATGAATTGTGGAATGATCTTAAAGATACTTATAATAAGGTTGATGGTTCAGCTATCTTTAATTTGCATAAAAATATAAACTCTCTTAGTCAAATTGGGTCTTCTCTTGCTGATTATTACAACAACCTTAACTCTTTGTGGAAACAATTTGATTGTATGATTAGCTTACCTCCCTGTACTTGTGAGGCTGCAAAACATTTTGAAAAACACAATTAGCTAATCAAATTAATGCAATTTCTTATGGGTCTTGATGACACCTATGTTCCCATCAGAAGCAATATTTTAACCAGAGACCCTTTGCCTAATGTCAAAACTGCTTTCTCTGTTGTCTCTGGAGAAGAATCTCACAGAAATGTTTCATCTGGGAATAGCTCTGCTAAACCCAATGCTACTGCTTTTGCTGCAAAAACTTTTGATGGTGGAAAATTTTTTGATAACAAAAAAGGGTTTAACAACAAAAATTTCAATAAAGGTTCTGGTTTTAATGCTCGTAACAGCTCAAACAACAGAGGACCAAACATGAATCTCAAATGTACTAACTGCAAAAAACCTGGTCACACTGTTGATAGATGTTATGATCTTGTTGGTTATCCTGTTGGATATGTTAAAAGGAACTTTAATGCTAAACCTGTCACTAGTAACAATGTTTCCACTGATGCTAATCATGTCATTGATAATAGAGCTAGCAACTCTCTTGTCTCTTTGTCTAATGAACAGCTCTCCAGACTTATGAGTCTTCTTAATGACAACAATGTGTCTTCTGCTAATGCCAACATGGCATGTAAAAAAATTTCAGGAACTAGCAGAGATGGTTACAAATATTTTTTAACCATTGTTGATGACTATTCTAGGGCAGTCTGGGTTTATATGCTTAAGGGAAAGGATGATGTTTATGTTTCCATTATTAACTTTACTCATATGCTATCAAATCAATTTGAACACAATGTTAAGATATTCAGAAGTGATAATGGAACAGAATTTGTCAATAACAAACTTCAACACTTCTTTCATGAAAAAAGAATTTTACATCAAACCTCTTGTGTTTATACACCACAACAAAATGGTATTGCAGAAAGGAAACATATGCATCTCCTTAATGTGGCTAGATCCCTTATGTTTCAGGGGGAATTACCTCTATATCTTTGGCCTGAATGTGTCCTAACTGCTGCATATGTCATAAACAGGTTACCCTCTTCAGTGTTGTCTGGCCAGTCTCCCTTCTCCCTTGTGTATGGGCATGACCCTTCACTCTCTCTCCTTAGAGTCTTTGGCTGCTTATGCTATGCCACCATTCTCAACATCTCTGATAAATTTAGTAGTAGGTCTGAAAAAAGTGTTTTTATTGGTTATTCAAATGAGAAAAAAGGTTATAAGCTTTTAAGTTTAGAAACAAAAAATATCTTTTACTCCGGAGATGTCAAATTTTATGAAACTGTTTTTCCCATCAAAATGAAAAATACTTTGTCAAAACCTTTTGTTGAAACTTATGTGCCTAAAGATTTAAATCACAAAAATTTCTTTGACTCACAAATAAGTCCCAATGATGAAGGGAGAGTGACATCCTATGATGATGGCACAGTGTTGGGTCATCCTACTAGGGATGATGAACCTGTTGCAACTTCCATAGATGAAAATACACACCCTGAGGGCACTGTATCACATGAATCACATCCTGTTGATACATCTTCTTATTCTAATCAGAATTCTGAACAAGAAGAAGGCTTGCCAACCATTACTGCTAGAAGGTCAACCAGAGTTTCTAAATTGCCCAGTAATCTTAATGACTTTATTGTTGAAGGGAAAGTTAAATATGGTGTTGAAAAGGTTGTTAATTACTCTAACCTTAACAAAGATAATTACTGCTTTGCCTCTAGTCTAAATAAAAGTATTGAACCTACCTGTTATGAAGAAGCTATTCTTGACAGTAATTGGGTTGATGCTATGAACTCTAAAATTGAGGCCTTAAATGAAAATCATGCTTGGGATATAACTGATCTACCACCTAATAGAACTCCCATTGGTTACAAATGGATCTTTAAAATCAAATACAAAGCCGATGGTGAAGTTGATAGATACAAGGCTAGATTAGTTGCTAAAGGTTATAACCAAAGGGAAGGAATAAACTATGATGAAACCTTTTCTCCTGTTGTGAAAATGTCTACTGTTAGATGTCTTATTGCCTTAGCTGTGAAAAACAAATGGCCTCTTTTCCAACTTGATATTAACAATGCTTTTCTATATGGAGATCTTGATGAAGATGTCTATATGACCATTCCTAAGGGGTTCTGTAATGAGAACAATAAAAATAAAGTCTGTAAACTTGGCAAGTCTCTGTATGGCCTTAAATAAGCTCCCAGGAAATGGAATGAAAAACTTGTTAGTGTTTTAAAAGAAAATAATTTTGTTTAATCTGTCAATGATCATTCTTTGTTCACCAAAACAGAGAATAACAAGTTTATTGCTCTGCTTGTTTATGTGGATGACATTGTCCTTACTGGAAACTGCATTGATGAAATAAAACTGTTCAAAGATTTTCTAAAATCTAAATTTCATATCAAAGACTTGGGAAACTTAAAATATTTTCTTGGCATTGAGGTTTTAAAAACTGGTAATGACATATGTCTCACCCAAAGAAAATTTGTCTTGAACTCCTCAAAGAGTTTGGACTTCTTGGGTGCAAACCTGTGTCCACTCCTATGGAACCCAACTATGTTCTTCCATACATTCCCACTACTGATGATCCCCTACTTGTAAACATTACTGGTTATCAGAAGTTACTTGGGAAACTTATTTATCTCACCCATACCTGACATCTCATATTCATCATTATGCGGCACAATATATGCATTCTCCCTTGAAACCCCATTTAGAATGTGCCCTCAATGTCCTGAGATATCTGAAAGGAGCTCCAGGAAAAGGTCTAAGGTATAATTTCAGTAACTCTGACAATCATCTTGAAGGGTATAGTGATGTAGATGGGGCTAAATGCAAAAAGACCAGGAAATCTGTCACATGTTAATGTGTTTTCTTTAATGATTGTTTGATCTCATGGAAAAGTAAAAAACAAAACACCCTTTCTAAATATTCCACAGAAGCAAAATATAGATCAATGTCTACTACTGCCTGTGAAATTATTTGGATTCAAAAAATCTTAAAAGATCTAAAAGTTGACATCAATCTTCCTGTTAATCTTTTTTGTGACAATAAATCTGCCCTGCAACTTGCTGTCAATCATGTTTTCCATGAAAGATCAAAACACTTTGAAATTGATGTTCACTTCATCAGAGAAAAAATTGCAAGAGGTGTTATAAGTGTCAAAAAGATTAGCTCTTCAAACCAAACTGCAGACATTCTTACAAAACATCTTCTTGTTTATCAGCATAAATTCTTGTGTGAAAAATTGATATTGTTTGATATGTTTTCCTAACAGATTAAGGGGGAATGTTAGAAATTGAGATCATAATCTGTGGTAAACATATCATTCTATCAATTGCTAATGGCTATTTAGTTGTGTTTAAGTGCAGGCTTAATTACAGGGACTATTCTTGGACAAAGCATAAGTGGTTTAAAGGGTGTAGAAATTTATTGCTGATGGTGCTTATCTCAGAAGAGTTGAGGGGTCTTTGTGTATCTTTTTCTCCTACATAACCCTCCCTCTAATCTAGTGTTAGACACACAACTGTGTCCAGTCATTATCTCACATTCTCTCCTTTTTCTGATCATAGTTCTGATCTTGTTTCTTCTTTGTATTTGTCTGGTTATTGTCTCATTGACATTAACCTGACCTTGTATAACTTTGGATATTATTGTTGGGTCAATCTATGCCAACTGTTGAGGCTTTGGTTTGAATAAAGTATTATTGTGATTCTGTTGTTACTGATACTTTCGTACAATATGCTAATAAAGTCTTTTTACACATCAAACATTTGGTCACTAAACTCTCAGATAAGTCTTAATATTGTAAAGTTTCATTACATCTTGAGAAACATTGTAAGAAAATGAAAATATAAGAATTATGTTTGCAGATTAGCGAACCTGCAAATGGATTTTAAGCACACATTTGATTGGCACAAACAAGTTCTTACGTCATGAAAAACCATCATTAATAGTATCACAAAAAGATTATACAATGTGCTTTTGAGTCTTTATCAAACCACCAATCAGTTATCACCACTAATCTTTGTAAACGCTCTTTATGTCGTGGTAAATTTTTACTAATGGTCAACATGTTTTTGTGCGAGAAAGAAAATGTAGCGCCTTTCGCAGTTCTGTGAGTTTTCGAGCGGGTTGGTCACCTGGCCTTATTTTATTCCTTTCCCTCTCTTTGAGCTACTTAAGTCCATATTTGTTTGGAACTATGGCTTTGTGTTGTTGGTCGTTATAGAGTAATGCATAGACAATATACTAATCCAAATGTGTTTATATAAATAGTGATTCGAACTTTGTATTAGTTTTATAAACAATTACAAATTTTTGGAACCCTTGCATGTTTTTTCTTTTTATTAAAACTCATATTAAGCTTTAGTCCCACATAGATTAAAGATATGAAATGTTCGTAGCTTATATACGGTAGGGAATGTTTTAATCATAAGTTGATTTAAATATTATGTTATCTTGCAAGTATTTGAGTACAGTGAACTGAGACATATTAATTCATCATGCTCTTATGCCACCCAAGCTAATTTATGAAAATTTAACTTTTTAATCATTCATCATGAATCTTTTATAAATCACTAGACGAGTACCCGTGCCTAGCGGTATCGGTTTCTAGCGGCAGACAATTAACGATATGCGATATTCTAGTAAGTGTTTCGTATAACGTTCAAAATAGTACGTGAAAATATCACAATGTAATTACAAACGGTTGTAACATGAGATAATTCAACTCTAGCAAAAATTCTTAACATGTATCAAACGACATATAAAAATATTTAATGAAACTTAAAATAAAACATTACATCAATTATGAAATATTAACTAACAACACACGTTACTCGTCGCGTAAAACTTCTTGATACACGACATTTGAGATATAGATTCCTGCTTGATAGAACTCTTTGACTGATTGATTGGCTATGAAAATACATTGTGTTTATATAGGCAATAACAATATGCAATGTTCAATTTTAAATTTCCCTTTTCCCGCATTGAAATATATGTGTTTAAAATGTTTATTCTCCTTTACAACATTCCAGCAATGTCCGCAACATTCCAAACGTTTGTATTGAATTGAATACTTTATTCTCTTTTAAAACATTCCATCAACATTTAAAATTGTCAACCGTTTCCTAACATAGGATACGTCAACTTTATTCTCCTTTGCATTGATGAATACTTTCCATACGTTTGCATTGATTACTTTCCAAACGTTGCACCAATTTCCAGCAATAGGGAAGGTGTTACACATTCTTGTCATTTTTGTTCACTTTCAAGCTTGACCGAATTAAGTTTTCCACTTTCAATGGTTGACCATTTTTACATTTTATGTAGTATATATAGATTTATGTAGTATATAGATATAGATAGATTATGAATGCTTAAAAAAAATTGATATTTGGCAATGACATTTTAGGTATGAAAAAAAAATTGACATTTCCAAAATTCTTAATATTTAGAAAATCTCAAACAACAACAATTCAAATCATTTCAGTTGATAGATTAAAATTATTTCAGTCGATGAATTTTCAAAGTAAAAGTTCAACTTAAAAAATATGTTTAAATATATGGGCTCAAATTAATGTGTCTTAGCTGCAAAAAAAAATTGCATTGGAAAGAACTTAATCTCGCCACGATACTTTCATTCAAGTTGTCCTCTCCAAATAATAAGATCAACGCATTCATGTTAAATTTTGATCATCATTGCTTCGTAGATATTAAAATAAAAAATAACTATAGATCTAGCCTCATAAGATATTTGGCTTTGTTGAAAGGGTTAAATCCACTAAATAAAAACGAACTTTCACAAATTCCCCGAGTTAGTAAAAAAAAAAGTTTTAATTACCAATCTAGTATGCGAAACTTTCAAATTTGTTATATTATCAAAAATATGGAGACCTTATTTGGCATTTTATTTATTTTTATTTTGCCTAGCCATGTCATCATCTTCTTGGACGAGTATTCCGGCATCCACCGTCTTCTCCGACAAGTATTTCGGAATCTCCTCCAACAAATATTCCGGCAACCACTATCTTCTCCAACAAATATTCTGGCAACCACCTTCATCTCACAAACATGCCTCCTTTTAAAAACATATATTCGGAAATACCAACTAAATAAACTCATCTAACATACCCACCAACAAATACCTAAATTATTTAAATCCCACGGGCATTGGATATGTATTTTACTTCCTACCAGTTTTAACTCTTACTCATTTCTAAAAACCCAATCACATTTTTACACGTTTTAACACCATCATATTCCTGCATATTAAAGACATGTATGTTACTTCCTACCATCGTTAAATGTGTATGTGTTTTAACGGGTTCACTTTCTTACTCTCCCTATCAAACCCCCCACCATTCCTTCTCTTTTCACCACTACCCGCCTATCTGGGTTCACATATATTCGGATAAATGAAAACATGTAAATATCTCAGTGTTGTGTTTTAATTCATATCTCTTATGAGATTTCAAGATCCTTAAAGATCTATTCCAACAACTCATCAAAGAAATTAAAAGAAACACAACAACAAAAATCCTACATGAGACCCTTTTAGTTATCAAAGATCTTGAAGACCTTTTACCCAAATCGAACTACAAAAAGAAACCAAAAGGGTGGGTGTGGTGGGATTTTTGGTTTTTTTATGAATGTTAGATTTCAATTACCATGAATAACGCCGTTGTTCGTGTGTTTGGTTTACAACCACCAACACAGTGGAAACAATCAACATCTAACAAATAATCTTATTTCCAAAAATCCTCAAAACCACAAATAGCCAACAAATCCAAACACCCTCGAAACCAGCGTAATAGACATAATCTATAACACCGTCCTTTAATTCTTAGTAATCAAGCGAAAAACTTGTATAACCCAAAAAATCGGCTAGATCTGAACGTAAGCCAGAAACAAACGAATCAAAACCAACAACAAAGCCACCTACTGAAACCACCTAGCTCACCGTAACAACCGAGAGTGTTGGTTACAATGGCGGCAATTTCAGTGGCAACAAAGAAGAGGTTTATGTGTGTTTTGTTTCTTGAGAGAAAGAGAAAGATGGAGAATAGGTATGGCGGCGGCGGCCGGTTTTAGAGAGAAAGAATAAAAAGGAGAGCAGTGAAGAGTAACCCATTTTAGGGTTTGTGTTGGTTATTTGAAGTTGCCAGCCGTATATATTAAGATTCAATTGTTTCCAAAGATAATATTCGGTTTGACTGAAATTTCACTTTTTCATTTTTCAAGTTTGACCATTTTTCCTTTTAATGTAGTATAGATAAGTTGATTTAAATATTATGTTATCTTGCAAGTATTTGAGTACAGTGAACTGAGACATTAATTCATCATGCTCTTATGCCACCCAAGCTAATTTATGAAAATTTAACTTTTTAATCATTAATCATGAATCTTTTATAAAACTAGTTTTTTCTTTTACTCTTGTTTTGACTAATAAAACATTCAACATGAATCTTGTATAAAACTAGTTTGTCTTCGTTAAATCTTTTATAAAACTAGTTTTTTCTTTTATTCTTGTTTGGACTAAAAAAAATACAACATGAATCTTATATAGAACCAGTTTTTGTTTGTTGTCTAAATATTGGAGTTACTATAAAATTAAAAGCAGGTTAAAAGAAAAGTATATTATGTCATTTCAACCTTATATAAGCCGAAAAGTTTCAAATAAGCCATAAAATCTCGGCTTGCAAAACAAAAGTCCAAGACCACATAAGTCATAAGCTGGCTACATTACACTTTAACCTCTAGCCAGTGGACACTTGTTAGCAAAATCTTACTATTAATTATAATAAGTTAACAAGTGCTCACTGGACAGATGTTAAAGTGTAATTAATGAACACAAACTTTCTTAATTAACCAAAAAATACATTAAATACACATTAAATGAACTTGTAAATTATTATATTTAAACATTATTTTCACTTGAATGAATTAAAACATTCCCTTTATAAACAACTTAATTTGTGCCCACTTGGCAGTGATTAGCAAAACATATAGGTTTGTCAAAGAAAAGACTAGTTGAGTTTTGTTGATCTTGTTTGGGAAGATTATTTTAATTAATGAGAACCAATAAGAAAACGTAAATCGTGATTTTAAAATATGTATATACTGTATAGAGTCATATTATAGAACTGTTTATTGTTATATAACTGACAACTAGCAGGTTACCCGCGCGTTGCAGCGGCGGGTACCCTGAAATAAAAATTTTCGATCAATAATGTATTTTAGTTTGTTATGTTCTTTTTAAAAATAAATTTACGGATATCAAGAATTTCGTATAGCCCATGCCCATTCGGGCTCGAACCCGTTGGCCCATTTCTGCTCAGGCTTGAGCCCGTTTGGTCCGCACCCGTTCGGGCTCAAGCCCATTTGGCCCGTAGCCTGTTCGGGCTTGAATATTTGTATAATGTGCTTTATTTTTTGTAGTAGTGAAATTTAATACAGGAATTGTGTTTTATTTGGTTGTACAATATGCTTGATAATTTGTATTTCTTATGTAAGGGTGTTTTAATAACTGTATTAATTGTATTTATTGACCAGTTAAATAATTGACTACATTAAATAGCATTAATTTGGTGTTTTGTTGTACACTATGCTTCTTGTCTTGTACGTCTGAAAATTATGTGCATTAAAGTGTTGTACACTATGTTTCTTTTCTTGTATTATAGTCATTAATAACATTGACCACTTTAATAGCATTAATGTTGTAAGTCTGAAAATAAGTTTGAAAATTACATCATGCTTATTTTGTTGTACACTATGCTTATTTTGTTGTAAATCTAAAAATTGGTTGCAACTATTGTACATTGTGCTTAAATAGTTGTAATTTTTGGTGAAGGGGTGTTTTTAATAGCATTAATGTTGTTTGATACAATTTTCGTCTTAAAATGACACGACACTTTATTTTGTTGTACAATATGCTTACTGTGTTGTAATTTTGAAAATTGGGTGCATTAAAGTGTTGTAAACCATTCTTAATTTCTTGTACGTCTTAAAATTAAAAGTGAGGTGCCTTCGTGCATTATAAGTAGTATAGATAAAATGACACCACACTTTATTTTGTTGTACAATATGCTTACTTTGTTGTAATTTTGAAAATTGGGTGCATTAAAGTGTTGTAAACCATTCTTAATTTCTTGTACGTCTTAAAATTAAGAGTGAGGTGCCTTCGTGCATTATAAGTAGTATAGATACTCGAAGATGTGAAGAAAATCATATCACCAGGAGAGAAATAATGTTAAGGTTGATGAAAGTTTTTAGCGTTTGTGATGGCTCTGCAATGCACATGCATTTCCAATATATACCTTGCAATTGCAATTCATCTTTAATTTTGATTCCATCCTCCTATTCTCATCAATATCTCTTGTGCCTACTAGCCTCTTTCTCAACCATTCTTCACCTTTTTTAAAGAATGAATTTGCCGGAAAGAGAATCGAAAATTGATTCTCCATTCCCATTCCCATCTGCAACAAACAAGAGATTTGTCCTTCATTCTTTTTCATTGCTTTCCATTCATTCCTACCACGCCCTAGAGGTTTTCAAACTGAGCTTACTTATCTTGTTATTTTTGGTGATGTTGGAGTTAACATTTTTCAATGAAATTGTTGGCTTGTTGAAAATTTTTAAAAGACAATGAGCAATGTTGATTGTAATGTATTAAGCTTTTGGAATTGACTTATGTTTTTATTATGTATTATGTATGTATGTTTAAATTCGACTTGGACAAGCCTGTAAACTCTAGAATAGTGGGCTGGGTCGAATTGGATCATAATGGGTCGAAATAGATAGTTATGACAGTTAGGGATTAGTTGTGTCGTTTGACTTTGTTGAAACGGTATAACTGCCTTCCATGGCAGCGTTTCATAAAGTATATAAGGTTTAGAGTCTGTACAAACATTGTAATTCCAATTCAAGATCAATACACATTGTTTATACATCTTATTGTTTATATTTTCTGCATTTATACACTATTCCAAACACCCCTGCAGTTTTTGCGCAGTCAAATCAAACCAAACCAATGTCGAACCATAATCGCATGTTACATAAAGGTTGGTCTCACAATAACAATTACCAACAGTGGCATCAGAGACACGGTCGGAGAACATCTTGGGAGAGGCCAACAGAAAACGGTCAAAAAAGAAGTTATTCGCAAAATTCAAAGGCTGCAGTTTCGTTGCCCTTATACACCCCACGAAGGCGAATTTCGTTTAAGACCAAGAGATGCTAAAGAATAGGCTACAGGAAATTGAAGCGTTCAATGCTTCGAAAGTGCGAAAAGGAGACGGTAGTACAACTACTAGGAAAGAGAGAACGGCACGATGTTATATTTGCAAAATACATGGACACTTCTTTTGGAAGTGCAAAGGCAGTAACACGACACTCGATTCGAAACCCTTACTCGTTGAAAGCAAAAGGCGAAGACCAACTGTAGTGGAAGACGAACACCCCTTCAAGTATCCCGAAGATGTTCACGTAAAAACAAACTACATGGTTGAAGGAAACGACTTCGCGAATTGGGACTACATATGGTACGTTAGCAACGCGTACAAGAAACACATGTGTCCAACGAAGTCTTTGTTCAAGAGGCTTAAGAGTAAATTTCGAAGGGAAGAGAAAGAGGAGGCTGAGAAAAAATTTATTTTCTCATACGGTGTTGGAGATTGTTGAAACGAATGAAAAGGAGATCATAATCCCTTGTGTCTCGTATACGCCTGAAGTGACTTTGAATGTCCTTAGTGTCGACCAACTTTTGGCACAAGGCTTTGAAATCACGTATGGCAACAATAGGTGCAAGATTTCATACATGTTCGATGATGAAAAAATGGCACATGATGGGACAGGAAAAGAAGTCGAGGAAGACACAAGTATTATGGTAGAAAAACACAACAAGTTTCTCGAGGATTACTATGAATCCATTGACCCGAAGGATGTTTATCCACACGTTAAAGGGTTGGAGGAACTCGATTGGAAGAAAGGCATGGTTCACGATTACTTGGACGATGAGTACCTTAGCATGAATGGAACCTTATATGCAATCAAGGTGAATTCATTTCATAGGTTTATTTCGTTTCTTAACATGTTAAAAGATGATAAATTGGTGTACGAAAACTGAAGCGTGCTTAGCAAACAATTTGAAGATATGGTAAAATGGTTTTACTTGATATATCTTGGTCGAAATGGTTTAGAAACTTTACCACCAATCATCGGTTGTATAAAGATCGATTCACTTGGTCATTATAAAGTTGTGGATAGCATGGGAGGCTATCTTGGAGTTACGTTTGGAAACAAATGGAAAAATGTTGCATTGATACATGGTCTAGTGAAAGAACAAGACGAAGAGTTGAAAGGATGTTACAAGAAGTACATCGATTTGATCAAGTGCTACTTTGAGACAACGCTAAGAGCCCGAAGCAAGGACGGACTTGTGATAGCAACCGAGAGGGATGGCTATGGAGAGAAGCCACAAGATGGAGTTGGGTCGAGTGGGCAAAAGGTTGTAGAGGAGAATGCACAAGGACAACTCAGAAATGTTCAAAAGACGCAAGGCAACATGGTTGATGATGGGACGGGTAAGGAAGACATACCAAAAAGGATGATTACATAATCATCACTTAGAAGCCGCTTGGATGGATGCTTATACATTAGGGGGGATAATGTTGATTGTAATGTATTAAGCTTTTGGAATTGACTTATGTTTTTAGTTTGTATCATGTATGTATGTTTATATTTGACTTGTACAAGCCTGTAAACTCTAGAATAGTGAGCTGGGTCGCATTGGGTCATAATGGGTCGAATTAGATAGTTATTGTGGACGTATGGTCCGGACTGGGCCAGGAATGGGTCAGGCCCGGCATCAGCGGCCCACTCTACGCCTAAACCCTAATTCATGCCTATATATACATGGCTGGATCTCCTCATTAACGGTAACACACACGGTACACAATCTTCAACCCTAAGATATATTGGCTACATCACGCCGATACTAACTTGACCGTCGGAGGTGGACCCCGGGGCTACGGCCTCGGGTCCACTCCTAACGGGTTCTCTTTGTTGACAGGTCTACTAGGGCTCGAGAAGACGACTAACGGCCAAGGAGAGTCGTTGAATCTAGTCCGCGCCAGATTATGCATCAACAAGTTGGCGCCATCCGTGGGACCACGAATAAACTATGTTTCGTGTTCTCCGATTACCGAAAAGCAGAGATAAATTCCTAAAGTCGGTAACCCTAAAACTTTGCATTCTACCATGTGTAGAATTTGCTTTATCATAATTGATTGTCATATATCATTCGCAGTCAACAATAATCGATTGCCATATATTATTATAATCGATTGCGTTAAACTATTTTATATAATCGGATACAGAATATTCGATTGGTATAATATTCGCACATGCATTATAATCGATTGCCTTTAAAGTATCATTGGCAATTAATAACTCAGATGCATGTATTCATTATATTATATTCTCATGATTCATGATATATCTTTACATAAGATACAAAAAAAGAAAAGTCCGCACGATCGGACCTATTTTATCTTTTAATCCGCACGATCGGACCTAAGAAAAAGCCCGCACGATCGGAGCTATTTTATCTTTTAGCCGCGATAAATTCGCGCAGATACTGTTTTTACGGTTGGTATGCTTGTTCGCGCTCGAATAGCGCAGTCGCGATAAATCTACCCGCGTAAGACCGTGCGTTCAGACATCTTCGCAGAGACGCGTACGCGCGAATACCACGATGCTAGTCAATCGCCATGATGCGCACTGGACCAAAAGCCGTGGTATAAACATCTGCGATCATCCAGAAACGTTCGAGTCTATGTGGTTAAGATACATCCTTCTGCGTCTATTAGTTGCGGACACGGTACGTCCATCTGTTATTAAAAAAACAATTAATTATTTCAGTCGATCGCATCCCGACGGAGTGCGCACTGCCAATTTTCTTATAAGCTATGTGCTATATATATTTTTTATGCTATGTGCTATATATTGCTTAATTTTATTAGGTTTTATATGCTGCGATTCGCGGCATATACTTTTAATCTTTGCATTGAGTGTTTTCGCAGATTAAATAAGTTTAATGCTCCTACACGAGTAGCACCATCAAACTTGGGGGGCTACCAGGGTATACGCTACCACTGTTTTCGTACGCAGGTGTATTTGGAAGCGGATCGAAGACGAATTTAAATATTCGCACCAACTTGCCGTAGGGGAGACGTCCTCTGTCGGTTGTGAAGACGCGCACAGCGCATAAGCACGTCTTCTGTCACACATCTTTAGCGCGCACCTATGCGCGAAGCACATCTTCATCGCACTTCTTTGCAGCGCCAGCAGCGCGCACTCTCACTAGAAACCGCGTCTTCATCGCACTTCTTTGCCGCGCACATAGCGCGCACTGCTACAGAAGCACGTCTTTACGTCGCACTTCTTCTTCTTTCGCAGCGCAGCGCAGTACCGCGACACTTCATGCTACAGAAGCACGTCTTTTGTCGCACTTTGCCGCGCCGCAGCCCGCGCGCGAGAAACGCGCGCATACCAGCGTGCGCGAGCCTTTCGTCTTCGTCGCACTTCTTTGCCGCGCACAGCGCACTGCGCATGCAGCGCTCTTCGTCGCACTTCTTTGCCGCGCACAGAGCGGCTTCGCTTACTACCGAAGCACGTCTTCTGTCGCACTTCTTTGCCGCGCACAGCGCGCACTTATGCGCAGAAGCACGTCTTCTGTCGCACTTCTTTGCCGCGCACAGCGCGCACTTATGCGCAGAAGCACGTCTTCTGTTGCACATCTTTGTCGCGCACAGCGCGCACTTCTGTTACAGAAGCACGCTTCTGTCGCACCATGTTGTGTCGCTACTGGTACAAAAGGTACGCCCTTACCCAGGATGCAGCATGCGGGTTCCATTTTCACCTACGCGGCCATCAGAACTTAAGTCTAGCTTAACATAGCCATGCGCTATCTCATACTAGACTTGGGGGGCTTGTGGACGTATGGTCCGGACTGGGCCAGGAATGGGTCAGGCCCGGCATCAGCGGCCCACTCTACGCCTAAACCCTAATTCATGCCTATATATACATGGCTGGATCTCCTCATTAACGGTAACACACACGGTACACAATCTTCAACCCTAAGATATATTGGCTACATCACGCCGATACTAACTTGACCGTCGGAGGTGGACCCCGGGGCTACGGCCTCGGGTCACTCCTAACGGGTTCTCTTTGTTGACAGGTCTACTAGGGCTCGAGAAGACGACTAACGGCCAAGGAGAGTCGTTGAATCTAGTCCGCGCCAGATTATGCTTCAACAGTTATGACAGTTAGGGAAAAGTTGTGTCGTTTGACTTTGGTGAAACGGTATAACTGCCTTCCATGGCAGCGTTTCATAAAGTATATAAGGTTTAGAGTCTGTACAAACATTGAAATTCCAATTCAAGATCAAGACACATTGTTTATACATCTTACTGTTTATATTTTCACGCATTTATACACCATCCCAAACACCCCTGCAGTTTTTGCGCAGTCGAACCAAACCAAACCAATGTCGAACCATAATCGTATGTTACACAAAGGTTGGTCTCACAATAACAATTACCAACAAGCACACATGTTTTCGAGTTGCAAAATTACTTACAACCTTAACTTTACGAGTTATTAATTTAAACTCGAGTTTAGAGATTTGTAATACCAAAAGATGCTGCCACTGGCTTTTCAAAATTTGAACATGCTTATCTTCCAAACCACCCTTCCCTCCCAATTTATAATTGCATCTATCTAGTAACTTTCCCGAACAGTTCAATGCGGGATGGTAGAAAAAAAAATTACCCTTCCCTCCAGATGTAACATGTTTGATAACCACTTATTAATATATGATGTGGATTTACACTTGCAGTAGTATTTTTTATTCATCTTATACATCCTAAGTTAATGGTAACATTAGTTGATGGAGATATTATAAAAAAAATTATGATAAATACTTTTGTACACTAAATCTTAAGAATTATGTTTGCACCATACCTTCGGGTCATAATATGATCACAAGCATGGAATCGGGGTGTTTCCAGCGATTTAAACATTTCGGAGATAATATGATCACAAGCAACGTTCCTTTTGACTTCTCTTAATAGTTTTTTGTAAATCCAAAAGACTTTTTATGTCCATGACCAGCTTTTGAGTACTATTTATAGCTTTTGAGTACTCCTTATCCTTGTTATTAGACACTTGCACATATATTTGAGCACTCTCACCCGCAAATGTACACTTGTCGGAGGTCTTACTGGAAGTCACCTTGCTTCCGGGTTTATCTTGAGATAGGGGTAGGATCTGTCTAGATTATACCTCCTCGTACCTCAGGAAGATTGGATATGTTGCTTATAGTAATGCCCTATTGATAAACGTGTCATAAAAGTTGTAACAAACCGATCAGTTTTTGTTTAAGCTAAGCGATTTGGTAGAAAGTTCAACTAGAAATGCGTTAGCCCAAACTAAACAAAACTCGTAATGCTTCAGCTAACTTTTTCAATAAAATTGTTGGCTTGTTGAAATTTCAAAAAGCCAATAAGCACACATTTTTCTCAATTAGTAAAAAAGTATAACTTTTAATTTTACAATTCTTTAATTGAGAAAAATATATAACCATTGGCTTTTCAAAATTTGAAATTGCCTATCTTTCAATCAAACTCTTCCCTCCCTATTTATAATCATTTCTTTCTACTTTTATTCATTCACAGCGCGATGTGGGATGGTTGTAGCCCATCTGTTTTAAAATTACACACTTGTACATTTTGAATTAGTTCAACACACTATCTCTAAGTTCAGTTGTTGGAAACATTTAAAAACATGAGTTGATAGTTCTTATTTATGAGTTACAAAACCACACATGATTAGTATGAGAAGACAAAATTTTACTCTTGGTTAAATGTCATTTAAGACAGTGGTCTTGACATAATCACACAATTTGCAGCAAGTTCACCATACTAATTTCGTAAGCGGCCGACTTATAACTGTATACTGAAATCAACTTGGAATAAACAGAAAGTATCATAAATAGGCTGTACATTTTATGCAAGACAACATATATGTTCTTGGTATCCATCTTCTTCAGTATCTTTTATGTTCTTGACAATCGGCGGGAAACCCTGACCCCGTGTATCCCTTTGAGGAGAGAATACACATTTTGAATTGTGTCGTATGTTATATCACTTTTGCTTTCTCTTCTTCTACTTCGTAGCTGATACAATCATCTTAAAACTAACTAGAATATGCACATTGTAACACTCAAAAAGGATGAAGCACAATAATAATAGAAACACATATCGCATATCGATCACAACCGTTGAAAAACCATGCTGGATCGATCTAATTATACAAACAAAAATCACACATTCATATCCGCATATTTATAACTTTGTTTGAACGTACGTGTTCTGCTATTATGGTGTGATGAAAGTATATACGAATATGAGGATTGTGCATAGTTAGACATTGGGCTTATATACAAACGAAAGTACATAAAAGAAAGGTTCGAATGAAATTTATATTTCAAAATCAATCAAATATTAAAAGGGTAATTAAATCATTTTGATATGTACGTCGATGAAGATGTGGGATGGTTATAAGTTATAAACCCATACGATTTAAACTAATTTATATATGTTAACTTGTAGGGGTCGAAATGAGCCGAGCCGAACTCAAGTATATATAAAGCTCGAGATTCGGGCTCGAGCCTCATATTTTGAGCTCGAGCTCGGCTCGTGAAAATTTTTCACAAGCTCGAGCTCGGCTCGTGAAAATTTTTCACAAGCTCGAGTTCGGCTCGGTCTCGACTAATTTATATGATGTGTCGAAAAAAACAAAGTTCAAATGGAGATCGACTCGTGAACACAAAGCTCGAGCTCGTTAGTCATACAAGGTTCGAGCTCGTTTACTTCTTTTAAGCTCATTAATAAACGATTATACGTATAGACAATAGATATACGTATATATTTTTAGGGCTCGCTTAGGCTCGTGAGCTTACTTAATCTTTCTGAATAGAGCTCGGGCTCGAGCTCGATTATTAAATGAGCCCAAACATAGACTTGAGCTCGGGCTCAAGCTCGTTTAGGCTCAGCTCATTCGAACTTTTTATCTATTTGATCCTGAGCTTTTTACGGACAACTTGGCTCGTTTACACCCCTAATATTTAAATATCATTTTTACATTTTCCTGAACGTTTAACCGGTTTTTCTCGATATATACCAAAAGTTTTGTCATCAATACCTTTGGGCGGCATTTTATTATATGCTTGGTGTGCAAATATGAAACGATGTTTTATTTTCTTAATATATATCATGGTTGTTAAAAATCTCGATCCTGAATTTAAGATTTTACGAATTACCATACTCCTAAACAAAAAATACCCGAATCCTATGTAAAATCTTAACAAGCATTAATATATTGTAAGATTTCAATTTTAAATATAGGATCTTAAAATTTGATTAGATTTTACTTTTTCTCCGATCACAACCAAAAAAACTACAAAGTGACATATTATATTTAAGGGCAAATCACTTTAAAATGTATTAAACTTGCCATTTTTTATGGTTGTGTGTATCTATCTTTTTTTTTTTCACATTGTATCACTAAACCTCCATCGTTAGTCCTTTCTGTGTACCCGTTACCAAAAAACCATGCATCGTTAGTCCTTTATACTAACGACCGTTAATAAATAACTTAAAATCTGGTTATCTTACGTTAAACTTGCATCGTTGGTCCGTTATACTAACGATCGTTAAAAAAATAACTTAAAATTTGATTTTCTTACGTTTCCGTCCGCTTTTTTCACGTTTTCTTCCGTTTTTAAACTTTTTCGTTCGTTTTAACACTCTTTCGTCTGTTTTTTCACGTTTTCATCCGTTTTTACACGTTTTCGTCCGTTTTTGCACGTTTTCTTCTGTTTTTACACTTTCGTCCGTTTTAACATGTTTTCGTCCGTTTTAACACATTTTTTCACGTTTCATCCGTTTCTACACGTTTTCATCCGTTTTTACACTTTTCACTCTTTTTTGCACGTTTTCATATGTATTTACACGTTTTCGTCCGTTTTAACACGTTTTTTATCGTATTTGCACTTTTTTGTCCGTTTTTACACGTTTTCATCCGTTTTAACAAGTTTTTTTTCACTTTTTCATCCGTTTTAACACGTTTTTATCCGTGTTTACACGTTTTCGTCCGTGTTTACACGTTTTCGTCTGTTCTTACACGTTTTCGTCGCCTTTAACACGTTTTTGTACGTTTTTTCACGTTTTCATCCGTTTTTACGTGCTTTCATCCGTTTTTACACGTTTTTGTCCGTATTTGCACGTTTTCATTCGTTTTTACACGTTTTCGTCCGGTTTAACACGTTTTCGTCCGTTTTAACACATTTTTTCACGTTTTCGTCCGTGTTTACATGTTTTCGTCTGTTTTTACCCGTTTTCGTTCGTTATAACATGTTTTCGTCTGTTCTTACACGTTTTCATCACCTTTAACACGTTTTCGTCCGTTTTTTCATGATTTCATTCGTTTTTACATGTTTTCATCCGTTTTTACACTTTTTTGTCCGTATTTGCATGTTTTCGTCCGTTTTTACACGTTTTCATTCGGTTTAACACGTTTTCGTCCGTTTTTTCACGTTTTCACCCTTCTTTACTCTTTTTTATCCGTTTTTACACGTTTTCATCCGTTTTTGCATGTTTTCGTTCATTTTAACATGCAAAGACGTGTAAATACTGACGAAAATGTTTTTGTCTGTTTTTGTTCATTTTTACATAAAAACGTGAAAAATCTGACGAAAATGTGTTAAAATGAACGAAAACGTGTAAACACAGACGAAACATGCAAAGGCGAACGAAAACGTGTAAAAACAGATGAAAACGTGAACAAATGGATGAAAATGTCTTAAAAAGGATGAAAACGTGTTAAAACGGACGAAAACGTGTTAGAACGGAAGAAAACGTGTAAATACAGATGAAAACATGCAAAAACAAATGAAAACCTGTAAAAACGGATGAAAACGTGAAAAAATGGACGAAAATGTGTTAAACGGACGAAAATGTGTTAAAACGGACGAAAACGTGTAAATACAAACGAATACGTGCAAAAACGAATGAAAACGTGTAAAAATGGATGAAAACATGAAAAACAGACGAAAATGTTTAAAAACGAATGAAAACGTGTAGAAACGGATGGAAACGTGAAAAATCGAATGAAAACGTGTTTAAACGGACGAAAACGTGTTCAAACGGACAAAAACGTGTAAATACAGACGAAAACGTGCAAAAACGGATGAAAACGTGAAAAAACGGATGAAAACATGAAAAAACGTGTTAAAACGGACGAAAGTATAAAAACAGACGAAAACGTGCCAAAACGGATGAAAACGTGTAAAAACGAATGAAAACGTGTAAAAACGGATTAAAACGTGAAAAAACAAACGAAAACGTGTTAATACGAACGAAAACGTGTAAAAACGGACGAAAACGTAAGAAAATCAAATTTTAAGTTATTTTTTAACGATCGTCAGTATAAAGGACCAACGATGCAAGTTTAGCGTAAGATAACCATATTTTAAGTTATTTATTAACGGTCGTTAGTATAAAGGACTAACGATGCAGGGTTTTTTGGTAACGGGTACACAGAAAGGACTAACTATGGAGGTTTAGTGATACAATGTGAAAAAAAAAATAAATAAATAAATATATATATATATATATATATACATACAACCATAAAAAATGGCAAGTTAAATACATTTTCAAGTGATTTGCCCTATATTTAATAGAGAATTATATAAAACAACATGTTAATCTTTTTAACATTTCATACTCATAATCTATGACAACATTTCAATGAAACATTAATATAATTTTGTGTTTATGATATATTTAATAATTTACATATATAAATAATATTATAAATAATATTTATAGTAAGATCTTAGGATCCTGATCGTGATCCGATATTACCATCTCGATCTTGCTAAAACAAAAATAATTCTGACTAAGATCCCGATCTTGAAAAACATTGCAATTTATGATTACTGGGTAACAAGAGCGATTTCGTTGTTTTGGTATGATTACTTTACTATAATAATGAAAATGAAAGATGACATTATATTCCCCGTGAACGTTTTTCTTATTGTTATAAGTTATGTCTAAATGCTTGTTGGGTGTTTTCATCATTAACATATATATATTAGTAGTATAACCTCAATAATTTTGCATTTATTATGTTATATTTATGTCAATAACCTCGGTTATATAGTTTGTGATATCTTTAAGTTTTAACACTTCTAATATGACATAGCATCGTGTATTGTTTTCGTCTATCATGTTTATGATTTCGTTCTTTTGCGAAGGCTAATTAAAGTTGTATTAAAAGTTTCACAAATCTTGGTATATGCTACTAAAGTGTTTTACACATTTGACATTTGGTCACTAAACTCTAATATAAGTCTTCATTTAAGAGAAAACCTGTTTCTCAAACTAATCATCAGTAATCTTTGTAAATCTCTTTCTCTCTTGGTATATCTTTTACTTATGGCCAACATCCTTTTGTGTGAGCAAGAAAATGTAGAGGCTTTTATGAGTTTTCGAGTGGTTTGGTTACCTAGCCTTATTTTCTTCCTTTTCCGTCTTGTTTGGAACGATGGCGTTATGTTGTTGGTTATAGAGTAATGCAATAGATGATGTCCTAAACCGACTGTATTGTATATATATAATGGTTCGATCTTTGTATCAATTATCCGAGTTGCTTCAGTGATATAGTATAAGTAAAGAAAACATAGATGGTATTTAGATACTAAATATGTATAAGTTATTACAAGTTTTAGGAACCGTTAACATATGTTTTTGTTTATTAAAACTCATTTTACTCTTTAGCCCACATAGGTTAAGGATACAAAACTGCAGTAACTTATATACAACAATTTACTAGGCATGTCATATCATGATTTCTAACTTTTTGAATCGTTGCGTATGGTTTTGGTGTATCATGTAAGCGGCGGAGATAGGGGAGAGCAGGGTGTGCACCCGCCATCTAGAAGTTAGTGATGCATGAGGTGCAACAAAACCTGCTTCTATTAATGAATTAAGATAATACGTGTCATAAAGGTCTAAACATGTAACACACCGGTCAGCTTTTGTTTGAAACGAGCAGGAAAGCCCGCACGTTGCTGCGGGAACCTTTTTTTTTTTTTTTTTTTGGTTGGTATACAATGTTAGATACACATGATAAATATTATGGTTTTAATTGTAATGGTTTCGTGTTATGTTGTTTTATATGTTTTTTATGTGTTAGTTAAAATTTTAGATGCTTACGATGTTGGTATTTGGTTTTTATAGTTTAAGAAGCTTTATTTTGTGTTATTGAGGATGCAAAAATGGTTTTTTTTATAGATGTTGCGCAATGAGTTTTTTAAAAATTTTGTATTGAATTCTTTTTTTATTTTGTTTTTTATTTTTTGATATATCATTACTTATATGAGTAATAAATTTTGTTAGTTATGGTTTTTATAATTTTAGTGGTCCAAATTTTGTAGTTGCCATATATTATGTGTTTTTTAATATATTTTTTTTGGTTTATTAATATTGGGCTAGAATTGGGCCTTTTTTTTTTTTTTTTTTTTTTGGTTCATTCACTTGGTATACAAATTTGTAGTTTAGTCCAAGGAGTATTTATCGTTTCTTTTCTAGAAAGTGTGAGATCATTCCGTCATCTTCATTCGGTTAAAAAAATTAGGGTTTCTTTTTCACGTGTGAGTTTTGGTTCGCGCAGCTCTATTATTTTTAAGATTTATTAAGGTAATCATTTTTTTTATATGATAGCCTGTAGATTGTTAGTCTTTTTTGTTATGATTACTTGTTTTTCTAGGTTTATTCTTATCTATAGTAGGTATTTTTTGTTTTTATGTTTTGAAGATGCTTTTACATCATTAAAGATTTGGTTTTTTCCTTCTTCCGGAATCTTTCATTGGAAAGAGAAGTAATTGGACACTGTTTTAGTTAGGTTTAACCAAGTATGAGGTACAGTGTTTTATTTGTCTATATAAGTTGCAGTGTTGGTGTGTTATATAATTGTATGTGTAATTGCAAATATTTTATAAGAAGTTCTAAAAAAAAAAATGGTGTTTCCAAACATTGATCAGTTGAAAGAGGGATGTGGTTTGGTAGAATTGGATCATGTTTTTAGGTCGTTATTTTTAGAGTACCAAACTGAGAATGAGGAGGTTATCGAGTTGCTTGGGAAAAAGTGTGATGATGTGCGGCGTCGTATTCAGAAAAGGATTGGGTTACTTGAGGAAGTTCGCAGGCTTAGTCAGTTTAGTGGTGTTGCGACTGCTGTAGTTCAGTGTTTGGAGGAGGGACAAATTAAGGATTATGAGATCCTTGCTGGGTTGATTCGGGTGCTTGATGTGGCTCGTGAGGGAAGATTTGACAATGGTCGACATATTTTTATAATGGAGTCGTATGATTAGGCTAGTTTCGTGTGTCTTTGTTTCGGCGTGGTTTTTATGGTGCTTGTGTTTTAGGGAACTATCCTAGTTGGCTTTTTAGTAGTTTGGTTTTAATGTAGGTTGTTGGATGTGTAACTGGTGTATTATATGAATAAAAGTTACACTTTTTATTGAATGTTGATAATAATTGTGTTTTCAGTTTATATTAATGGTTTGTATGGTTTACATTTAGCAGGGTGGTTTTTTTGTTTTGTGTAATTTGTTTTATTTGTGATGTTTGTCTGTCTTTTGGTTTGTACAGATGGCGCCTCGATGTCCTAAAATGTTAAAGATTGCAGAACAGATTGGTGATAATCGTATTGAAAAGATTTTGCATGCTGTGTTTTCTCGTGAAAAAGCTGCTTATAAGTATGACTATAAAAATTATAGTGAGATGGTTGAAGAAGTGCAGGCTCGCATTGATCATAGGCATGCTTTGATACTTGAGCTGAAAAAGTTTGAGAGAAATTCGTTGATTGATGAGTGCTTGGCTGCTTTGAAAGCTGCGGAGCATGAGGATTTTGGAGAAGTTGCTTGGTTGCTTCAAAGGATTTATGCTGTGTCTTTACTTGCTGGTGAGAAATCGCGACTTAAGAAACAGCTTAAGAAAATAATGTGATGTTGTTATTTTAAGTGTCTTGTGTAGGTTGAAACAGTTTAAAGTGGGTAGTTTTTGGGTTAACCTGTTTGTACATATGGTGATGATGTGGGTGTTGTTGTTGCAGCAGGCTTTTGGTTGGTATGTAGGGTGTATTTTGTACCTGCTTAAGTTCTAGATGGTGAAAAATGGTATGTAGTGAAGTTGGAATGTATGTAACTTAGGTATTGTAGCAGTGTCCTTTGTTCTATTTGTGGGTTTATGTTTATATCAGTATGAATGAAAATCTAAGTTTTTATGTTATTTTATTGTGTATTTATGATGTTTGAGTAAGTGGTTTATGGTTTTTGAAATTGGGAGAAAGAAATAAAAAGTGCATATAATGTTGACTACAAATGTTAATAGATTAGATTATGTGGGAAAGTTGGTGTCAGTGATAAGTGTAATTGTTGTTGTGTATTGTTTTATCAGTGGTTAAAAAAATGAGATTGTTGTTGTTTTTTGTGTAGTCATTTGATAAAAGTTGTACATTTTAAGAGATTTAGTTTTGAAAAACATGGTGGTAATATTGTTGTACTATGTTCATTGTAAATTTTCGTGATTTTTTTGTAATTTGATATAATAGTATTGTAGTTTTAGTTATAATGAATATTTGGTATGGTTTTACTTTTTGCGTAATAGGATGTATCTAGATACTATTATTAATTGACTGCAATGTCTAATAAAGTTTTACAAAAACCACAAATATCCAAGTCTGATAAGTTAAGTAATTGCATCTATGCAAGTTTGATGCGTTTTTATAACAAAATAGGATTGCCTATATGTAGTTTTTATTGGTGTTAGTGTCTTCAAAAGGTGAAGATCGGTGGGATCACCCTGGTCCCATGCATCCTAAGGATGCCAACCGGACCCTCCCCCAAGGACCCGGCCCCAGGCAATGAGCACCTGTCCCAGTGACTGTACTTATCAGGAGTTGGGCTTTGAACCCTGGCCATTTTCTTCAATAGGCCCTCGCTGACCAGTCAATCTGAGCATTTGCGGTGGGGGGATGGTACCAAATGATCTTTAGTGCCATGGATGGTACCAAATGATCTTTGGTGTTAGTGTATATTTCTATGTTGTATGGTACAAAGCATGAAGTATGTTAAATTGTCAGTATTTAGAAACAAATATAACTGTAAATATAGTAAGGAAGCATAGTTATTATTGCATAAGCGAAGTTACAAAAGAGGTAAGCGCATGTCTGTTTTTTACTTCGTCTAAGGTTGCATATTTATTTTTATTGTAGGTAGATGTTTACAGCAACCGACATAGTGAAGTTACATTTTTACGTTGCTTACATACTTAGATTAGTAGGTAGATGACAAAAGTTGTGTGTTCCCCGTAGTTTTTAATCCTTTTTTTTCTTGCTGTCTGGCGTTTCTTCTGGGAAAAGTGTTCGTTTAGCAGATTTCTGGCTTGTGTTGGCTCCCATGTCTGATCTTGATCGCGTCTGCATTCCACTGTACATTGGTGGTGTAATGTCGATTTCTGTAATAGATTAAAAAAGTAGGTGCTGGTTAGATTTGGTTTGTGTATAATGTCTGAAGAAGTGTTATATTTTATAAAAGTTGTAGTTACCGGAGGGGTCCTGTTCAGGCGCGTTGTCGTTTGTTGGTGTTTCAATTATTTCAGAAATTTTGGTTGTTGTTGGTGTGACATCTGCAGATAGTAAATGATGGTGTTAGTAAGTTAGTTATTTATAACATAGCTTTAGTAACAAACAAAAGATCTTTTATATATATATTTATATTTTTTTTTTTGTTTTTTTTTTACCTGAATGCTGGGTATCTCCTTATGTTGATGATCCCGCTTTTTCCAAAACTGATTGCATTCCTGGTGTATATTCAATAAAAGCGGGTGTCTGTGATGATGTTGCTTGACATGTAGTAATGACATGATATAGTTAGTGTGTATTAGGTGTATACTTTTAGTATAAAAAAATTTGAAAATAGCTCTATTAAAGTTTTTTGTTTACTGTGAGATGTTTCTTCAATTTGTTGTTGTTGTCCGTGGTTATCCAATATGTCACTTAGGATAAATTCCACTGATCCTTCCTTGCAAGTAGGGTTAAAGTAAAATTGAAATATATGTTGTTGCCCAATGATGTCATGAATTCTTTGTGGGAAAATGCGCGGGTCTGGGTTAGCAATTGATTTTACCAAACTTGCACAATCAATTCCAACGATTGTATCTGCTTTTGGGGTGAAAAAAGTAAAGCTTGCTGTCTGACTTGTGTCTGTTATGGATACCCTGAAATTGTATCTGTAGAAATGATTTAGGTAAATTGCATGTTTTAAAAATTCAAAGTTTGAACTGGTATTTTTGTTACCTGTAGACGATTGATTCTAAAATTCCATGCTCTCTGCATTTATAGATGCCATCTTCGTTTTTTGGTTTCATGTTGCACTTGTTGCATGAAATATAGTACCAGTCGCGTTCTGTGTTGATACCAATGATGGTCCCTTCGCAAGTGAAACGTACACCATGTATTTATTTGTTGTGGGTTGTTAGAGCCAATTGTTGTATGAAGGTGTTATTGGGACTGTATTATTAAAATATCATATTTTGCAATAACTTGCCTGATAAGCTTCTGGGTTTTGAGCAAGTAGTTTTGCTAGAGAGAAACGATTTCTTTTTTTCTCTTGTTCTGGATCGTTTAACCGATATCTTATTACATCTAGAGGTGCTTTATTTTCATATAGTTGTTTGTATCTGTTCAATGTATATATTATTATATTGGGGTAAAAAAAAAAGTAGTTTATATTGTAGTAGTTAAAGGTATAATTCTTACTGTGCTCGATATTGAGCAAGTTGCGGAATTCTTGGATTTATGTAGTAATAAGTAGCTGGTGTTGATGATAGCTACAAATCTGCGAATGGAAATTTTACATATTTAAATTTTTTTGTTTATTTTTTACATAAATCATATGCAAGTGAGTATTGTGTTATACTGACATACTTCTGTCCCGATACTTTGATACTCTGCATGATGAAACAGCTATTATGATTGGCCTCTCAAGCTTGTCAACGGCATCCTTTGGAAAGGTTTGTGCAAGGTGATCCCATAAGGTGAGCTCGACAAAGTTTCGACAGTTTGTATTATAATTTTTAAATGCAGATTGTGTTAGTGTAATATAACAGGTTTTATATAAAAAAATTTTGCAGGTTTAATGAAAATGCTTACTTGAGGTTTTCGACTCCGATCCTTCTTATGAAAGACTGATTTTTGTTAGGATCACCAACCTTCTCAACTTCTCCTGAGTTTATGTAACAGCCAATGTAGTCTGCAAAGATGAAGGTAGATTCTGTCATTTCTTTTTTCATTTATTATTATTATTATTATTATTATTATTATTATTATTATTATTATTATTATTATTATTTTTTTTTATGAAAACACACTTTTATTAAAAACTCAAAGGATTACAAAATATTATTATAATAATAATATTATTATTATTATTATTATTATTAAGTAATGGGGAACTAAGTTTTAAATTTTTTAAATATTACCTGTGAGTACTGGATGTGGTCTCTTCGTTTTATCGTTTGGATCAACAATTTTGGCAGGTAACTGATTGTAAGAGCTGAAGTTGAAATAATGGAGAGGAAAAGTGTCGGATGGTATTTTATCGAACTTTGTTGCCTTGCTGAATGAAAGGGATGTCGGGTTTTCAAGAGTTTGCTGCCAGTTGTCTGTGTTAACACATTCGAAGTCTGATATGCGGTATGCCTGGCCAGGTATCAGTATAGCTTTGAAATGTTCAATTTGCTTCTGAATTTCTTGTATCGCATCCCCCTAAATACATTATTTGATAATTAGAGTGTCTAATGATTAAAATTGTTGCATAAGTTATTTTATAATAGATACCTGTCTATCTAACAGAATTGCTCTGTAACCTTTTTCTATTATGCTTGGAGGATCTCTTGCTGTCCATGCGCGATACACTTTTAATTCAACAATTTTGTCTTTCATACCTGGTTTTAGTTCTTCGATCATTGACATTGCCATTCTGCAATAAGTTAATAATAATAAGATGATTAGTATTCATATCAGACGATAACAAAGAAAGCAATGCAACTTAAGTGTATACAATAGTAATGTACAGAATAATATTATAACACATAGATTGTGCAATTTGTATCTATCATATAAGTATATGTAAAAAGACCTTTTATTCAGTAATCGTTTCTAAAAAGTCTTTGTATACTATGTTTTTTGTGGCTGTTGGTGGGTAGTCTTTTTGTTGTTTAATAAGGATCTTTAGACCATAAGGTGTAGTAGATCTAGAAAGTGCAACATAAAGTTGACCGTGACCAAATATTGGCTCTGGAAGGTAGATTCCAATCTTCTTTAGAGACTGGCCCTGGCTCTTGTTAATAGTCATCGCATAACACACTTTAACTGGAAATTGTTTTCTCTTGAATATGAATGGAAAATTAGGATCTCTAACGGTTAAGGGTATTCTTGGAATGAAGACTTTTTCACCCATTCTAGTTCCTGTAATAATTTCTGCTTCAACTAATTTTGAGAGTAGCTGAGTTACAATCATTCTTGTCCCATTACAGAGGCCACCCCCTAAATTAATGTTTCTGAGTAGCATAATAGGTGTTCCGATTTTGAGTGTAAGGTTGTGTGGTGGCAGACTTTGAAATCTGAGTGTGTTTAGATATTCTGGTGGGTATAGTAATTCGTTTTCAGCTCCATTTTTCCCTAACGGAATTGCTTCATCGATACTTAGGTAAGTAGTTCCTTCTCGATGTATCAATGACAAAATTTGGTTGTTGATTGCGTCTGCTCTTTCATTTTTGGGACAAACAATTGCTTTTTCTTGTAGAATTTTTGCAGTCGGTGAGTCCAAAGTATTTTTATCGTAGATGAAGTTGATAAGTTCTGACAACCCACTATTGTTATCTGGAATAAGGTATTCTTTAGGAATTGTAACCCAGCTGGCATTGTGTGGGTCTTCTTTGTCAGCTTCACCTATTTTGCCATCTCCAAGATCCAACAACCATGATGCAAACTCTCTTGTCTTTTCTTTTTCACTGTCATTTAGCTGTGTCTGCATTAACCTCATATTTTCTTTCAACTTGTGCACTTTGAAGTGTGGCCAAAGGTACGATTTAGTTATACATGCACCAACTATATCTGCTTTTGTTCCCTTTTTTTTACTGCTAGAGTTTGCCTAAAATCGCCGCCTAGCATTATTGATTTTCCACCAAATAAATTATCTTGATTGTTTAGCACATCCTTAAGAGTTCTATCAAGAGCTTCAAAACACCTTCGATCATTCATTGGTGCTTCGTCCCAAACAATCAATTCTGTATCTGACAATAACTTTGACAACATCGTATTCTTTTTTATGTGACACATCGACTGCTCTGTCAATTCGAGTGGTAATTTGAATCTTCAGTGAGCTGTTCGACCCGCTGGAAGTAATAAAGATGCAATTCCTGAAGATGCAACAGCCAAGACAATCTTCCCTTCTGAACGTAGTGTGTTGATAATTGTTTTCCATAAAAAAGTCTTGCCTGCTCCTCCGTGACCATATACAAAGACCAGTTCTTGTCTTTTTTCACTTGATGACTGCACAATAAGATTATAAATCTGCTTTTGCTCCTTGTTAAGTTTGATAACAGAAATTGCCACCTCTTCTTTCAATCTATCTCGATTGTAGTTTTTTTTCTTCCATCAGCAACTTGTTGTTCAGATCGTCTATTAGATGCTTCGGGGGTGGTGTGAAGCCGAAATCTGTTATTGATTTGCAGCAACTGTTGAGTATTATTTCTAATTCATATAAAAGATACCCTTTTATTTCTGGATGATTTATATGAAGATCTTTTATATGAACCATTGTAGACACTTTTCTTGGAATATCATCAATCATGTGTCTCCAGTGTCTTTCAAAAAGCTGCAGGGGGTCAGCCACGTCACAATAAATTAAAATATGTGCAAAGAGAGCGCGCAACTCTGCTGCTGTTGCTGATGCTTCTGCCTCTTGTAATGCTGTGTCCCATTCTTTGTCGTCTTCGAGAAGTCCTAATGCTTGGCATGCTGCGCGGTAGGTTGGTAGTACTTGGTCGTTCACTTTTCGTACATCAACAAACTATCTGCAACCTTTTTGATGAGACAGGAGCATTCTGAAGTAAAAATGTTCGCCAGCTGAAGGATGCACATACGCCAATCTTCCAACTGATGCTTTATTTTTGTGCTTTCTTCTTTTCCATGTTTTCAGCTTTTCATACCAAACAAATACTCTTGGAAAGTCTAGATATGTTAAATGCCTTCCTTCTTCATATAATGCATTAAATGTAAACCATTTAGTGAGTGTCGTTAGTTTCCTTCCATCGTCCGCAACAACATTTGACAAAGCTTCTTTTTCACGAAACTGTATCTCTTGCATATCTTTTAGATGAACAGCAAGGATTTGCACTGCAGGTTCTCTGTGATGAATTGGAAAATTCAGTATTCTCCAACATGCTTCGTGTGGATATACAAACCGACCGTCTATGAAGTTTTTAATTTCGTCAATCTCTATCTTTTGATTGCTTACTGATGTAGCAGTTCCACCTAGCGGTTTTATTATTTTTGCAGCAATTCGATCAGCGCCCTTGGATATGTATTTAAATAAATACTTTATCAGCATGCTCCATCCGCAATATTCCACGTTTATATGGGTGTTGAACATAAGGCAGAGTAATCGGTTATATTTGGACAATGTAAATATTGTCTAACCGTATATCTCCTCTTGTAGCGTAACCATGAGTTTTTCATCTTCGGTAATGGACATGGCCATTTTCATCAAAAAATGTTCTGTCATTATACTTTTTTGGAAAATTCTTGCTACAGCAACCGTCTTGCATACATGGGGCTTTTGTGTTAGCAGCTCCGCAAGGGCCATGGACCATCATATCTGCAACAATCTTGTAACCTTATGGATCACCTGACCTGTCTAGTAATTCTGCAGAGATGAAGTTGTCAATTTCTTCAGCTGATTGTATTTTGTTGTCAGAATGTAGCCATAAGAGCGTATGACAGTGAGGCAGGCCTCGTTTCTGGAACTCTATTGTATAAAGAACTGCAAATTTAATATTTTTTCAGATTGTTAGTTACAACACAAAGAAAATGCTGTTATTTTTTATCCTTTATGATTACTATGATATGAAGAAAATGCTGATATTTTCTATTTTTTATGAGTACTATTTTAAATGTCCTAATTATTTTGGTCAATTATTAAATGTAACAAAAAACAATGTAATTTATCAGTACCTCCTGTTGCACGTCCAAATATTTTGCCGTCTTTAAGTATTCTTATGAAATCATCTACTTTTTGTTCAAAAACACGATCCACAATATCAGCTCTGTCTGCACTTGTCAATTCTGGATATCTTTTCATATATCTTCGGATTTCTGGCCAGTTCACATTACATGTGAATGTAATGAAGTACTGTGGATTCCCAAGTACTCGGCAGATAGCGAGAGCGTCCAAATAATGACTATACATGTATCTTGGACCTCTGTAAAAAACTTGCGGGTAGAATAATTTTTTTCCTATTTCAGAGCCACTATGGTCTCCTTTAGAAATAGCATCATAGATACCTGCTAGATACTCCGCACGAATAGTGTTTTGCTTAGCTCTTATGAAATCAAGCCGATCTTGTTCGAGAGCACAATAGACAGATACGACATATTGTTGGAAAAGTCTTCCACCTCTAAACAGTAAACCATACTGATGCGGACGCTCATGGAGCTGGTACATGTAGTACATGTTCATAGATAATTTTTTCTTGGGTTTGTTTGAATTCGTTAGTTTAACGGTCATTTTGGTATTAAAACCTGGTTGACCATATATAAAGAGTAAAGGGAATTTGAGAGACATGTAAGATGAATGAAGCTTGTTTATCCGTTTTGGATGTTCACCTTTTTTTTGGATAATAACATCGTAATCGGTAACACTGTTAGGACCACTTTCAAACAATATACCGCCAACCATATTTGAAGTTGGTAGTTGGTATTCACGATAGCCAGGTACGTTATAGAGGACTATTTTGAATTCAGGTAAAGTCCCATCGCTATAGATATCTTTGGCAGTCCTGAACAGCTTCACCAATTCATTATGCTCATCAAGAACATGCATCAATGTTCTGACAATTTGTGGTTTTAGTCTGTCTGAATGCTGACCACCAAACGAAATGTTGTTTGTGAATTTACCTGTACTATTTGAAGATGTGCTGCTGTCAGATTTGTTACCATCAGTAAATTCTCCGCCTTTTTCTTGTTTTGTTATCTTTCTTTTTTTTATTTTCCTTTCTGGCAATGCTGGATTGTTATTGTTGCTGCTGCCAGTTAACCGCCGTTTGTTTACATTGTTTTGTGAACAAGGATCCTGTTATCAATTACAAAAGAAGATTTGTTATCATTTAAAAAGAACCAAAATGAGAAGCAGAAATATGAATATGTTGTCATGTAAGTCTTCCTATAAAAATATGTGTGTATATAATTTAAAATCTGTCTATTATCTCTGCCAATACTATAAATGTGCGCTGTTTTTTTTTTTTTCAATGGTTTATTTTGCTGTAAAAAATTGGTTTATGTTGTTGTAAAAAATTACAAATATGGTATTTCCTATGTTGGTACCGTAGTTTTGGACGGATGCTACAAACAACTTATACCTTTAGTATTCACAAACGGACATTGTTTAGATGATTGTCTAACACATGTAGCAACAAACTCGCCATTTTGACTATATCTTTTCGGTTGGTAGTATAGTTCATTGATCTTCTTGTTGTAATATTCTGCTGAATTGTTATAAATTACGGGATGTTCCCATACACCTGAAAAAATAATGAGACAAAAACTAACCAATTAAATATGGTGTTATCTACTAATTCCATTGTCACTTTTAACAATAGATTTTTTTTAGAATAATCTGATTTACCTTTACTTGCATCAACTGAATCATTGTTAACTTACAAAAGCAAAGATGAGGTTGCAGAATTCGTGGATGATCTCTCACATATTCTTTTTGCAGGTGGAGTTTGTAAGGTAGGAGTTGCTCGCCTTTTTTTCACTTTTTTTTCACATGGCACAAACAAACTTTCTTTTCCACCATTTGTGCATTGATAATTGACTAATTGTAGCTGATCTTGTTGTTGCACAGGTGGGTGATACTCATTGAATGCTGACGAAGATGGTATTAAATAGGGTGTTGTAACAGGGCCGCTGGTTATAGTTGATGTATCATATTTTTTTGGACTCAAGGTAAGGTTAGATGAGAATCCTATATCTCCATATCTATAATCATGCTGGTATGTCCACTCATTTATATTGTTGTTCTTTTTTTTAATTCTTAAGCAATTACTTTCATTTTCTGTTTCTATTTCTTTTATTAAACTTGAGGAACGCTTACGATAACTGTTATCAGATGGGGTACATGCATTTGTAATACTGTAAAAAGGGTTCTGGCATGAAGGTGCATGTGGATCCATGGTACACTATTTTTTGTATAACTCAGCAAAATTGTATATATATATTTAATATCAATATCAGTTATATTATAATATCTAATATATAATATGTACAGAAACAACTGATTCTAAAAGGGTTTAAGCTATTAAATAGCCACGTACTCTCTCAAATGTTCCGATATGGTACCTGTACTTTTTTTTCAACCTGGTTAGGTAGTGTACTTTTTTTTCTGTGTCGATATGGTACCTGTACTTTCTCCAAATACGTGGCTTGCCCAGTCACTTGGTTTTGTGTGACGTGGCTTGCCAAGTCAATTGGCTTGCCTACGTGGAAAAAAAAAATTAAAAATTTAATTTGGAAAAAAAAATTAATTTTTTTTTAAAAATTTACGTTTAAAAAAAAAACTTTACGTCTTTTTAAATAAAAAAAATTTTAATTTTTTTAAAAAAATTTACGTTTAAAAAAAAAAAAAAAACCTTTACGTTTAAAAAAAAAAAAAAAAACCTTTACGTTTATTTTTAAAGCAGAAAAAAAAATTTAAAAATTTTTTAAAAAAGTTTACGTTTTTTTTTTATAAAAAAATGAAAAAATTACACGTTTGGAAATATTATTTTTGAAAATGAAAATTTTTTTTTCCTATTTTTTTTTCTTTTTGGAAAAAATTTTCAATATGTTGAAATAGTACAAAAAAATAAAAGAAAAACGGACAAAATGTAAGAAAATCTAAAAAAAAGAAAAAAACAGATGAAAACCGATAAAATCGTACGAAAAACGGACAAAACGTAAGAATAACGGACAAAAATCTAAGAAAAATGTAAGAAAATCTAAAAATAGAAAAAAAACATATGAAAACCAATAAAAAAAGTACAAAAAACAGGCAAAACGTAAGAAAAACGGACAAAAATCTAAGAAAAATGTAAGAAAAACGGACAAAAACGGATGAAAACCGATAAAACGTAATAAACGAGGACAAAACATAAGAAAAACGGATAAAACGTAAGAAAAACGGACAAAAACTTTAAAAAACGAATGAAAACGGACGAAAAACGTAAAAAAACGGGGGGAAACGGATAAAAAACGAACGAAAACGGATAAAAACGGACAAAAACGGGTGAAAACTATTATTAACGGAGGGACTAACTGGCGAAACTATTATTTGAAAAAACGTAAAGGTTTTTTTTTTTTCTGATTTAAAAAAAAACGTAATGGTATTTTTTATTTTTTATTTTTTTAAAAACGTAAATTTTTTGAAAAAAAAAATTAATTTTTTTTTTCGAAATTAAAATTTAAATTTTTTTATTTTTATTTTTTTCCACTTAGGCAAGCCAATTCCACGTGTAAAGGGTTAAAAAAAGAAAAACAACAAAAATTCCACATAAGTTTCGATCTATTTATTTGGCTTGCCACGTATGACGTTTGTGACCATATCGACACAGAAAAAAAAGTACACTACCTAACCAGGTTGAAAAAAAAATACAGGTACCATATCGGAACATTTGAGAAAGTACGTGGCTATTTGATAGCTTAAACCCATTCTAAAATAATGCCAACCACTTTTTAAACATGTAAAACAATAAGGAAACATAATTAGAATCCATGGAACATAAGGTAAAAACAACCTTAAACACCATAAATGCTACAAACTATTATTAGTAAGCTTAATAAATGTACCTGATATGATGTTATATTTTTCAGGTTTGTTGATTTGTTTTTTTGCAATCTAAAGCTTCTTGGTCCAGCTATGATTCGGTTTTTTTGGAATGTAGAATCTTTGGTTGTCTTACTTGTTGCAAATATTAGGATTCAAGTGTTCATTTGAGCAAGAAACTTCTAGCCACTAAACTTCTGTATTTGTAAGTAGTGAATGAAGATGTATATTGTAAATTTTTGTGTAGAAACATATGTAATAAGCCAATGAGAACTTGGCAACAGCACATGAGTCCAAATGAGAAACTTCTAGCCATTAACCAAGTTCAGTGAATGTTTCTTTTGCATGTACGCCACACGTATATACACTTGGTATTCATTTCGTACACCTGATGAACAGTGAATCTCTAAACACACAATGGCCAATAACAGGTCGCCACATACTTGTAAACATGTAATAAACCAATAATAAACCAATAGGCAGTTGACAGCAACACATGCAAAAACAGCTATTAGGAAATATGAATATGAATAATAATTAGGTAAAAATCGTTTTTGAGCAAGTGATTAGGAAAAAAATCATAACCAAAGCTGGGTTGACCCAAACTTAACCAAACTATAGTGTTTCAAACCGAGCTTACTTATCTTGTTATTTTACATATTTCAGTCAACATTTTTTAGTTTGTTTAAATTTTAAAAATTCAATTACCATCAATTAAGTTGTAAATTTTTTACTTTGAACTTACAAAATAGATTATGGCCTTGGCTTTTCAAAATGTAAACTTGCCTATCTTTCAAACAACCCTTCCCTCCTATTTATAATCTCAACTTTCTAGCTATATTTATTCACAATGCGATGTGGGATGGTGTTGGCGTATTTGTCCGGACGTCCTGATGTCCGAAAGACTCATTGTCCGGACGGCATGCTCTGTCGTTCGGAATCTGCCCAGCGGAAACTCGACCATGTCAGCAGATTTTGCGGGATTTCCTTACCACGTGGCCTACTAGGTAGGGTGGCTATAGGCCTACAGGCAGGTAATATAGGTCTGCTGAAACAGTAGCTAAACAGTAACGCAGGTACAAGGTTGGGGTAGTATAAATACCCCAACACATTTAATGTTTTGCATTGAATTTTTCACCCACATACTTTTACATTTATTACCACATTCATTACCCTCACTCATCCTCACGCCGGAGCTTGGTTCTAGGATAACACCCGGGGAGAGGCTGACGCGTGTTTGTGCATTGTGCAGGAAGGATCTTACCTCTTCCTTCGGAACGATCAACAGAAGCTAGAACCTCCGGACTAGGCCAGGTAGCAGGAATTTGCTTCAACAAATTGGCGCCATCCGTAGGACCTCTTATTCATTCTACCGGAGAATTGAATGACAGTTCCGGAAGAAACACCACCCCCCGGACCCCTTCCTCCACCGGAACAAGTAAGAGGAAGTGGGGTCACAAATAACCCACCACCAGGAATACTGGAACAGATACAAGCCCATGTGGCTTCGTTAGAAGCACTCATTAAGAAGTATAATGCCACGGGGGCCAGTGCCATAAAACCCATTCGGTTGTCGTTTGGGGATGATGAAGATGAGCTAGGGAAGGAAACTGAGCTAGACCCCAAGGATGGTCTAAGTAAACCCCATAAAGAGGTGGCTAGGTCGCCTTTCACCAGAAGAATAGTGGAGTTCGCCGGCTCCAAGTACACCATGCCTACTAACTTGAAGCTATATGATGGGTCAGCTGACCCGGATGATCACATTAACCGTTTTGTAGGAGCGACAAATCAGGGAGAATGGCCAATGCCGGTATGGTGCCGGATGTTCTAGCAAACTACGGACGGGGCTACGCAGGGTTGGTTTAGTAACCTAGATCCGGGGAGTATTGATAGTTGGGATGACTTGAGGGAACAGTTTACTACAAGGTTTGCCCTACGACAGAAAAACATGAAGGACCCCACGGAAATCACTAGAACCGTCAGGAAGGCGAACGAGGCACTTCCAGATTTCAAAGAACGCTGGACCGACGAGGCCAGCAGGATACCAGGAGTTTCGGAACTCATGAAGATATCGGAATTCATGAGTGACCATCGGTGCCCTAACTTGGCTAAGAAGTTTTCTGATCAAGTCCCAAAGACCGTTAAGAAAATGATGACTCGGGTAGATGATTATGTCCGGGCGGAAGAAGCATATAAGAACACAGAATTACCGAAAGGAGAAGCACATGAGTCGTTACGAAGGGGAAATCCTCCAGTAACAAAATACCGGAGCTCAAGAGGGGGATTCGAGGACAGGAGAAGGAATGACCGACGACCTTGGGAGAGAAGTGATTTTAGGCAGAGGGAGGCTTATTCCCCATATGTTACTCTGAAAGTAGATACTCTCCGTCCTATCCAAACAACCCAAGGAAATATTGGCTACCGAGCACCACTGAAACTTGCCTTCACCGCCCCCCTTACAAGGAAAGCCAAGCAAAGAAAACGAAGACAGGTTTTGTGAATATCATGGAGAGAAGGGTCATCTAACCAACGACTGTTTCCATTTGAAGAAGCAGTTAGAAATGGCCCTTGAATCTGGAAAGTTAGATCACTTGGTGAAGAACGTACAACAGAGGGGAAGAGAAAGACCGAGGGGTCATAATGGGAAGGGGAAAGTGATCAACATGGTCAATCATTACGTAGAAGACCGGAAGAGGAAGGCCAGGTTCTACGAAGAAGACTGGATGAACGTTCCCATATCCTTTCCCCGGATAGCCGCGGACGACTTGTCCGAAGAATCACTTGGTGAAAAACTTGAAAATAACATAACTTCTTCGTTATAAATCCGTTTTAACCCATTCAAGCGACCATGGTTTCGTTTTAAAGTATATTTTCTGAAAATATAAACCAAAATAATCCATGACCTGTCAAAATTTCTAGATTTTGTAAAAACGAACAGACCTCAATCTTGTGTTGTCGAAAATGATTTTTCTTGCGTAACTCTTGTTTCAACCACTTCAAATCAACACCAAATCTATTCTAATCTTACCATACACCTTTTAGGGTGTCATGGGTTCCTAAACTTCATCAACAATGATAGGTTTCATGAAAATAATTATAGGATGATTAAAATTCATATCAGGAAATTAAAAACATGTAAAAAGTGGTATGATTCATAGTATATTTGCATGTTTTTGTTACTAGATCATAAAAATATATCAAGAATGAGTATGAAAGAGTAGGAAAAATATATTACTAGCTTACTTGAGTGATGATGAATTTTTGAGCAAGTAAACCTAATAATCTTGAGGTTTTTATTCCAAAACCCTAACTAGATTATCACTAAGACTTGATTAATACTTGAAGCTTGAAAAATTTTATTGTTTCTCCTTGTTTCTTGCTTTGGTCGACCAAGATTGCTATGTGTTTTGCTTAGTATATTATTTGTGTATTGTAAATATCTAGCCAAAAAGAAGATTATGTGTACATTATTTAGATAGGATATTTTTATAAAAGGATGACATGGGGTGTTTGGTCGACAAGATCAAAATGGGGAGATAGGTGGTGCATTTTTTATTGTTAAATGTATTTTAAGTTAAGTATAATGTATAATTTGTACATGTAATTAATTATTTAGTGTAGCGTTAGCTAAAAATCAATTTTAACGGAACAAAATAAAATATATTGAAGTCATAAAAATTATAAAAATACATTTCTCGCAAGTATTGAGTGAATAAATAATTATCGAATTGAATTTACGAAAACCGTCGTAAATATATATATATATATATATATATATATATATATATATATATATATATATATATATATATATATATATATATATATATATATATATATATATATAACAATTTATATACCAAAATAAATTCAAAACATCGGGTAAATTAATAATATAATTTTTATAGTCTTAAAATGAGTATAAAAATATATCAGGACAATTGTTGGAAGTGTCGGATCAATTATTCAAAATAAATGATCGTGCAATAGCGTTTATTTAATAAATAAATATACGTTAATGAAATATGCAAACTCATGCATGAACTAAAATGAAAATGATGTTACTGATGATATGTAGACTAACTCTAGTCTATGTGAAATGTTCTCAATGATGTTTCATGAATACGCAGCTTAACCCTCAAGGTTACGCGTATTTGATACTCGTAAACCTAGTTTACGAAAAATGATGAATAGTGATTTTTCTCCGGGAATGAATAGTGTTTCGTGAATACTAAAATTTTGAAATAACCTTTCAAAATATCAAATCGACTTCAAAAACGATGAATAGTAAAATGATGAATAGTAACCGATGAATAGTAAATTCCCGATATGAATAGTAAAATTTTTAAAGTTTGTAAAATGACCTGAAATTACGATTTGTCACATACACATTTCAGAGATAATATGATCACAAGCAACGTTCCTTTTGACTTCTCTTTATAGTTTTTAGCAATGTTGCAAAAATCGCGAATCGGTAGTCGGGCGGTCGACCTCCCTATAGCTTGTAATCGGTCTAGGCGGGATTAATAGGTGATTAATCAGATTGGCATTTCTGACAAGTTTTTAGTATTTTCGGCAAATTTTCGGTATTTTCGACAAGTTTTAGGTATTTTCGACAAGTTTGTGTATTTTTGACAATATTTTTCTTGAGAAACATCTTGTAATAGATATAAACAATGACCATAAGTTATTCAAACAATTTTATGGGTAGTTTTAAGTATTTTCGGCAAGATATGAAGGTTTTCGACAAGTTTGACCACCATTAACCGTCATTGACAACCATTGACCACGGTTGACCGATTTGTTTGACCGATTTACATAAATCGGAAAGGTTGGTGGCCTTGCAGCACCTAATCGGCGATTAATCGGCCTTCTAGGCCTTGTTTTGCAACACTGGTTTTTTGTAAATCCAAAAGACTTTTTATGTCCATGACCAGCTTTTGAGTACTATTTATAGCTTTTGAGTACTCCTTATCCTTGTTATTAGACACTTGCACATATATTTGAGCACTCTCACCCGCAAATGTACACTTGTCGGAGGTTTTACTGAAAGTCACCCTGCTTTCGAGTTTATCATGAGATAGAGGTAGGATCTGTCTAGATTATATATCCTTGTACCTCGGGAAGATTGGATATGTTGTTTATAGTAATGCCCTATTGATAAACGTGTCATAAAAGTTGTAACAAACCGATCAGTTTTTGTTTAAGCTAAGCGATTTTGTAGAAAGTGCAACTAGATATGCATTAGCCACAAACTAAACAAAACTCGTAATGCTTCAGCTAACTTTTTCAATAAAATTGTTGGCTTGTTGAAATTTCAAAAAGCCAATAAGCACACATTTTTCTCAATTAGTAAAAAGTTATAACTTTAATCTTACAATTCTTTAATTGGGAAAAATGCATAGCTATTGGTTTTTCAAAGTTTGAAATTGCCTATGTTTCAATCAAACTCTTCCCTCCCTATTTATAATCCTTTCTTTCTACTTTTATTCATTCACAGTGCGATGTGGGATGGTTGTAGCCCATCTGTTTTAAAATTATACACTTGTACATTTTGAATTAGTTCAACACACTATCTCTAAGTTCAGTTGTTGGAAACATTTAAAAACATGAGTTGATAGTTCTTATTTATGAGTTACAAAACCACACATGATTAGTATGAGAAGACAAAATTTTACTCTTGGTTAAATGTCATTTAAGACAGTGGTCTTGACATAATCACACAATTTGCAGCAAGTTCACCATACTAATTTCGTAAGCGGCCGACTTTTAACTATATACTGAAATCAACTTGGAATAAACAGAAAGTATCATAAATAGGCTGTACATTTTATGCAAGACAGCATATATGTTCTTGGTATCCATCTTCTTCAGTATCTTTCATGTTCTTGACAATCGGCGGGAAACCCTGACCCTGTGTACCCCTTTGAGGAGAGCAAACACATTTTGAATTGTGTCGTAAGTTATATCACTTTTGCTTTCTCTTCTTCTACTTCGTAGCTCATACAATCATTTTAAAACTAACTAGAATATGCACATTGTAACACTCAAAAAGGATGAAGAACAACAATAATAGAAACACATATCGCATATCACAACCATTGAATAAACCATGCTGGATTGATCTAATTATACTAACAAAAATCACACATTCATATCCGCTTATTTGTAACTTTGTTTCAACGTATTATGTTTTATGGTGTGATTGGGTTTATATACAAACGAAAGTACATGAAAGAAAGGTTGGAATGAAATTTATATTTCAAAATCAATCAAATATTAAAAGGGTAATTAAATCATTTTGATATGTACGTCGATGAAGATGTGGGATGGTTATAAGTTATAACCCATACGATTTAAACTAATTTATATATGTTAACTTGTAGGAGTGGAAATGAGCCGAGCCGAACTCAAGTATATATAAAGCTCGAGATTCGGGCTCGAGCCTCATATTTTGAGCTCGAGCTCGAGCTCGGCTCGGTCTCGACTAATTTATATGATGTGTCGAAGAAAACAAAGTTCAAATGGAGATCGACTCGTGAACACAAAGCTCGAGCTCGTTTACTTCTTTTAAGCTCATTAATAAACGATTATACGTATAGACTATATGTATAGTCAGTATAGACAATAGATATACGTATATATTTTTAGGGCTCGCTTAGGCTCGTGAGCTTACTCGATCTTTCTGAATAGAGCTCGGGCTCGAGCTCGATTATTAAATGAGCCCAAACGTAGACTTGAGCTCGGGCTCAAGCTCGTTTAGGCTCGGCTCATTCGAACTTTTTATCGATCTGATCCTGAGCTTTTACGGACAACTTGGCTCGTTTACACCCCTAGTATTTAAATATCATTTTTACATTTTCCTGAACGTTTAACCGGTTTTTCTCGATATATACCAAAATTTTTGTCATCAATACCTTTGGGCGGCATTTTATTATATGCTTGGTGTGCAAATATGAAACGATGTTTTATTTTCGAATATATATCATGGTTGTTAAAAATCTGGATCCTGAATTTAAGATTTTACGAATTACCATACTCCAAAACAAAAAATACCCCGAATCCTATGTAAAATCTTAACAAGCATTAATATATTGTAAGATTTCAATTTTAAATATAGGATCTTAAAATTTGATTAGATTTTACTTTTTCTCCGATCACAACCAAAAAAACTACAAAGTCACATATTATATTTAATAGAGAATTATATAAAACAACATGTTAATCTTTTTAACATTTCATACTCATAATCTATGACAACATTTCAATGAAACATTAATATAATTTTGTGTTTATGATATATATAATAATTTACAGATATAAATAATATTATAAATAATATTTATAGTAAGATCTTAGGATACTGATCCTGATCGTGATCCGATATTACGATCTCGATCTTGCTAAAACAAAAATAATTCTGACTAAGATCCCGTTCTTGAAAAACATTGCAATTTATGATTACTGGGTAACAAGAGCGATTTCGTTGTTTTGGTATGATTACTTTACTATAATAATGAAAATGAAAGATGACATTATATTCCCCGTGAACGTTTTTCTTATTGTTATAAGTTATGTCTAAATGCTTGTTGGGTGTTTTCATCATTAACATATATATTAGTAGTACAAGGTTATAAATAGCGTAAGGCGTGACATGGCGGCATGACCAAGCCTCATGCCTTTGCGGCTAAGGCGAAGCCGGAAATTAATGATGATACAACAAAGGTACGATTTTTGGTCATGTTTTCGGAAATTAAGCCTCAATGGTACAAGAAATTTTGATTATTTTGGTCATGTTTTTTATATTTTTGTAGATAGAATCTGATTGAGGAAGATTAACCGAGCCGGAAATTAATGATGATACAACAAATGTACGATTTTGGGATATATTGAATCTTAATAATTTTTTTTTTGTATGTTCATGTATTAGGTTTCTTTTTAACTCAAATTGAGGATATATTGAAGGTTAGTAGTTCATCGATTATAAAAAGGTATGATTTTTTTATTGATGATTAATGGTTTAATTTTTAAAAAAATGAAGTTGTATTGTGGTTTAAGTTGTATTTTGTAAGCTATGTCTTTGAACACTAAGTGTTTGATTAAATGCCTAAAATGTTATTAGAACATCTAAAGTAGCTATTTGAAATTGTCATTCACGAGAAAAAAAGGTATGATTTTTGTTAATGATTTATTGTTTACCTTGAAAATTTTGAAGTAGCTATTTGAAATTGTCATTACATGAGTCTGTGTATGCTGTTTATAGGATATGATATTTCTCAGTCTCTCGAAATGGCCCTACCCTATTGCGTGGAAGGGCATACTACCAGATGATTCAGTTTGTAGTAGTAAGTTCATCTACGTCACCTACATGTTTAATACTATCATTAGAGGTTCAGTTCCGACCCATTTTATGGCTCATTTTGGCACTATTACATCATGCCCGGTTTTTTATAAGTATTTTACCTTTTTAGATGTTATGTCCAACTTTAAGCGTTTATATGTCATTTTTTATGGCAGTGGGGTATCGCATCAAAATGGGCTATGGAAAAAAGCGTGCATGATTTTAATGTGTTGAAGCTTTGATGCTTTACAAATCTGTTTTAAGCTACTTGCGCATCTGACCTATGGTCCCTAGCTGAGGTCCGTCCGATTCAAAAATTCAAGGAAAAGTTGCGCGGATTCACACTTGCGCAGCCTTGTGCCCAATGCCCTGGTTGATGGCACTTAAAACACTTATCATTTTCACCTCCTGAACCCACGCCACTGTTGAATATTCCTCCAGATCCCCCATACTGACCCATACTCCCCATTTGAGGAGCGGTTCCATTGAACATTCCACCTGAACTTCCATACAGACCCATAGTCCCTACTTGCGGACCAAGTCCTGTCTGGGAAATAAGACTTGGGTTCTCGGTCGTTGTCTTCTCTAAATCCCTAAGTAGATTTTTTTGTTCGATGAAAAATTTATCTTCTCTACTTTGATTATAGTGGATTTTACTGATGGAGTTGTTGGGATTTAATACTCATAACAATTATATATAAAACAAATAACATCATCAAAGCATGCAGCGGAAGTAAATAGGAATAATATATGTAATTAATTAACCAAACAAGAAACGCGTACCTTTTAGCAATTCAAGAATCAAACGTTGATTAAACAAGAACCAAAACCCAAAACCCTAACTTAAGGGTTTATAATATTCGACCCAATCAATAAATCGACCACCAAGGATTACAAGCTCAAGTGTGCTTGCTCTTCGTTCTTGTACACACGTACTAGTAGCGATTTGATATGGAAAAGCTAGTTCCTTGAATCACAAATAAACCAACACTTGTATCTTTGAGTTAAGCAAAATCGAAAACCCCTTGGGAGAGGGAGTTTCGACCGGCCACACAAAGAGGGAGAGAGGAGAAGAGAAATTAGGTTATTTGGTGATCCAAGATTAGGAGAATAATGAATACAAGGGTTTGTATTTATAGTTTCTCAAAACTTGGTGACCAAGAAATCTCACCTCCTTGGGTTGAGAAGCCACCGACCTCGCCAAGCATCCCCAAGGGATTCTAGATCCTTCTTGTCCACTAATTTCATCCTTAGTCCTCGTAGTTTACATTTAACGACCGTTAACCAAACCTCGTTAAATATTAACTATCGTTATGTTTTATTTCGTGACTAATAATTAATAATAATAACGTTTTATATATTATAATTGTTTACATCAATTCTCATATAATGTGTGCAATCCCGAAGTCTCGAGTTCGAATCCGGTCATACTAATATTAATAATTATCCATAAACCTTTCAATTCCCTTGGATATTACTTAATATAGTAATGACATTGGTTAGTCTAGCTTTCACACGCCAATGCCCCCAGATCAAATCGAGTATGGTCTCCTGGAAAAAACCATTTAATGATTCATCATTTTTACTTATCCTTTTGTTACTAATACTATATTAACTATGAATATGGATCAAGTCATTTCATAAGTTAATATTCTGTTTCTCGTTGTATATGATTGAACAAGATTACCAAATCTTCTGAACGTATTCCAGATAGATCTTGGGTATGGCCATACAAACATCTTGTCAACCCTACGAGGGGCCCAAATATAGTATTATGCTTTGAAACAAATTCAAAGGAACAAATTCTCTTGACTACAAACATAACTCATGAACTTTGCAACACTTCCGAAAATAGCCCTTATAACTACCAGTTACGGATAGCGTTAGACTATCTTACACAAATGCACTACATTCATATCAGTTATCTGGTATCTCAAGTCTGAGGATAAACACTTCATGATATACTTAATGACAAAGATCCATAAAGTATCATCATGTAAAGTTGGGATAAGTCCTATATTTAATTCATTGAATATCATGTGAATCTGGTATGTCCCACGCATCAATATACTTTAAAAGTATATTCTACCAAAACTCAGATTTGTCTTAATTCAATGACATTCCCACATCATTGATCGACAACGGACTATTTAGAATAACATAAGTTATTCACGGATTAAACATGCAAATATAGGATATAATATTAAGAAAATGAAAATAAACATAACCAATATTTTATTTCATTTAAATAATATTTGTTCAAAACATCCATTATTCAAATACTAAATAGATCAATGCATGATAATACTGGTTAATGAATTATGTCTCAAGTAATGACAATCATATTTGTTTACAAGACATAATTTCAACTAACTTTGATCTATCGGAATTTAGAGAATACTTAAGAATTCAACTAGTGAAGTTCTTATATGTGTGCATTCAAAATATCTTGATATTGCCACATAATATTTCATAAAGTGTGTGACATCCTCAAACACCAATTTATGACAATCAAACTTTCAAACATTTTTAAAGTTTAAAGTATTCTTATTCTTTATTGTATAATGCAACTATGCTCTTAGTTGAGCACAACTAGTTCACATGGCCATTTACAAGGATGAAATCCTCCCATGACTAGTATTGAGTGTCATCTCAATTATACCAGCATCATTGTATACAAACAACAATATGCTCTTTAAAAATTTCGTAAACTTCAATATCTACAGTGTAATGTTTGATGCCTTCAAACTTTCAAGTTTGTCAACTATGACAATTTCACAACAATTGTTGTATTGCTCATCCATAGAATTTTGAGAGCAAATCCAGGTTGAGGAATGTAATTCTAGATTCAAACATATTCTATTAGAATATTCATTCTAATAACTTCATTAGATATCCATGTTGTCAAATCATCTTGCCTTCAAGCATGATACAACAATAACATGATGTACATGAAAAATCCTTGTGTCAAACTAAGATTTCATTCATGTTTTACATATCTATTTTCCAAATGATATATCATGTTCTATTAGACTCATTTATTTAATACCACATATGTTTATTAATAATAAACATATATTCCAAGGTTGCATGTCTTATTTTCTAAATCTTTCATGTGAAGTTCCATTCCAAACTAATACTTATCATCTAGCTTAGATGGAATGTTACTACCCACATCATATAAGATTTTAAAGAAAATAAACATAATACTCCCACTAGCTTTTAGGAATACTTAGAAATTATCTTATTTTAATTTTTAAACCAAAACTTGGATTTAATAGTTAAACATAAGAATCATCTCCTAGATGCATGCATATATCCATTCATGGATTCTTGCAATTTGTACATTTCCAAAGATTATGTGAATTCATAAAACTCATTTGTATTACTTATCGTCCTCGCAAAAGCAATCACACAAGAAAGAGTTTTAATATTCATTGTCAGATTTCATATAAATGAAATTAAGTATGACAATCATAATCATTATATATTTAATGTGCCAAGGAAAGAATATTCAATCACAGTTAATCGCTTAAGTGTGATTAATAATCTTGTCACAAGTCATGCATTAAACACATGTACAATTTTGTCCATATGATTTCTACACAAAGAATTTAAACCGCTAGGGTTTTCCTTCCTTTGAAGAAACTCATCTTTATTAAGATAAACCAAGTTTACAAAGTTGATTATCTCTTTGGACAGCATCTTAACATTCATAGTATGAATAATTTACCACAATTCAATATTAGGTAATATATCATTATGATTAACAGGTTTATCATAATCCTGTAATTCATATTTCTCATCATATCAAATATCTGAGATATCCTTGCGGATCTATGAATGAGAATTCCACCATTTTGAAGTATATCATATTTGACCTCATCATGATATTCACTAGTGTATTTTAGAAGATTATGTGTTTTGTAATTGTAATTTAATCTCATCAAGATCTAAACAAAACTCCCACTTGCTTTTGTAATTTAAAGACTATCTACAAATACATCAGCAAGTAGAACAACACCAAATTGTTTTCTTTTGGGATATTACAAAACACATTGACATTTCGTAAATCTTGTTCGTTAATAACCTACTCCATAAGTAGTTTTAACAATTCAAAACTTCAATATAAGACTCAATGTGATTCATCACATTCCATCCTAAAATTGTGTCTTATTAATCTTCTAGGTTTGAGTTTATTAAGTATATCCAATCAATACTCAATTTTCTAACCTTGATAAATTTTGGAAGAAAAGAAGATATAGTTATCTTGAATCAAACAATGTAACAAATGTTTGATTCTTCTAACTGGACATTCCATATACATACAGATATTTCATTAGAATTAATATTGTAAGACAATCTAACAATATGTAAGATAAACATATTCCTTTTGGCTTACCTATTTACCAATTAAATCTTCTTAATGGTAAAATAAAATTCCAAGCCAATTGCATGCTATATAACTCAAGTACTTTTGATCAAGTCACTTCATGTCCATAAACAGTTATAATCTCATTATACGTTATAAGTCATTTACCAATGACTTTATGTCTTAATAAGAAGACATAACAAGTTAACGTATTACTTTATATTATATGTCTTGTAATAATGAAAAGACTTCATGTTTGTGACTTTACAAAGAAACACATAAACATTTATAATTTAAAGTAATTATGAACACCACATCATGGTTTCAATTAATTTATTTTCAAGTTAATATACTACTCTATCTATTTATGTCATTCTAAAAATACATAAATATTTAAAATAGTATTACTTTATTTAATTATGTCATTCCATGAAGTGTCCAACTTAAGAAACTGTAAAAGCATCCACGCCCGATCCCACGACAAGTGGAGATTTACCTTGAGATTACAATCTAGCCAAGATCTCACTTAAACTAAAATGTAACTTCAAGTGTTTCTATGATTTGAATGACATAAGACATAAAAGTAGTCTATGTTATAATCTTGACACATGTTCTTTAAGCAAGACAATCTTATTAGAACGTTAATCTCTTTACCTTACGATCAAGAGAATCCATTAATCATATTGGTATGTGTTGTTCCTATGCACACAATAAATACTTCTCCCACTTGTGCATAGAACAACATCATATAATAGATAAACACCATGACAGTCATTTGTTTATGTGAGCAATATGATAGTGTCGTAGAGATATAAGCATTACAAGTAGATGTAGGAGCACCTAATTATCAAGGAAACGTTTATGACTATCCTTGAGAATATGAATGTCCACATTTTTTAACGTAATATATTATTTCAAGAAAATCTAGAAATAATCTGAGTTATTACCAAGATAATAACTTGTAACTCCCACTGAATTAGACAACGTTACAATAATGTCTTATTCAGTAATACACCATACTCCCACTGGATTTGACAACATTGTAAGTGTTTCATTAACCAGTGAAAATAGCGTGCTATTACGTTGCGACCCCTTTGTAAGACCATTCGTAACAATTACTTAGATACTAAAAGAGTGTATTCTACTCAGTAGATGATGGATTATCCATCAATGCTATTAACTTGAAAAATTGAGCATGCAATTTCTTCCATAATAGGTCTACTATCCCCACAATGGTGTGTAGCACCTTTAATTGGTCAAATCAAAACAACTAGATAAAATATACTAGTTTGTCTTTTACCAATTTTGCGGTAATTAGTCTAGATTCTAATGTAATAACTCATATAATTTCAAACATGTTTTCTAGTTGACCAAAATGTCATATAAGAATTCAATCACCAACAGAGGGTAATGAAATATCTTAAGGAAAACATGGTGTGCAATTTTCTTAACTATTAAAGTTGCTATGAGTTATATTAGAATTTAGATAATTCTAATGTTCCTAACATACCTTTCTCAATCATGAAAAGGAATAGGATTGAGTCTCACTCTTCTTCCATGGAAAAGAGTTCATTTTTGTCTTTTAGTGAATTGTTCTTGATCAACCATTTGTTTGAAAACAGAACTAAATCAATTTACCAAAGCACAAACCACGTTTACGGTTTAATGTTGCATTAATACAATCAAAAGAATTAACAAAATTCAATTTTTAGTATTTTCGATAATTAAGTCTTTCAAGAAAATAAAATACCCTTTGGTCAATATTCATATTAACCATAGTATTTTCCTTGAATTTTGGATCCTCATTATCATAGTTTCACCACATCAGTTGATCTGCTAGTGATGAAAGTATAGAATAGGTAATCGTTGAAAAACGATAATTGACAAACAAGTTTCCAATTCCAAAAGTTATGGGATTTACAATTTTGCCAAAACAATTAATGCAAAACGTAAGCATGTTTCATCCCATCTTATGCCTTAAGTCTTAGGTCTCACTAACAACTTAATTAAGTTGTCTAATTTAGAAACTGCAAATCATAAAGCTGAGGTCTCACACAACTAAATAATTCACCTCGTTATTGTAATCTAGATCAAGGTCTCACATAACTAAATTACAACTTCAAGTGTTTCATATCATTAGATGGCATAAACTTAAATTTTAAAGGGTACAATTTTGACGTGTAATCAAAACTTATGTATAAAGAAGCATGCATACAACTTTATAACACAAAATTTTCGAAAGAAACTTACTTGTATTTTAATTGCTAAGATTAAATTCTACAAAGTCTTAATCGATGCGTTGAGAAACTTACAACTTTGCACTAAGATGCTTCGTACATTGAATGGTTATACTAGGTAGCTCCAATCGAACTCACAGGGGGCAGAGGACCAGGTAAGCGCAAAGCATAACCTTAGACATCCATTCAGTACGACTGTGCGCACTTCTTAATTAACCCCTTTATAGTTTGTTCTAGTGGGTGAGCCGTTCTAACCATTTAGTACAGTCGCATCAATCGATTAAAAGTTCAAGAATAATTCTTAGATAACAAATCAGTTTCACCATTATTTAGTCCATTTAATTTTCTATTCATAAAAACCCTTTTTGCTTACTAACATGTCAAAACAATATATAAACAAAAAGCATTTTAATAAAAATTAAACACACTCAAATAATATAAACATATAACTAAACAATTTAACATATGTAAAAACAATTAGCCACATGCATAATTATTTCGATAAACTCTAATAAACAATTCTAGGCGTAAATAAATGCATACATTAACTAGGGCTTTCAACTACAAGGTAGATGAGCCACATACATCGACAAGTCGATTGCGTAAGCCAAAGTTAATAATATACCAATTAGCACATAACGAATTTTTATTAGTTATAATTGAGGTCTTCCCCAATTCAATAATTAGCAAATAATTAGAACATGTGTGTATAAACTAAACAATTTATAGCATAACAATACTCAATGGCAAAACATGCATGTTCCACCATGGATTCCGCATAACAATTATCACCCAAGATACGCATATTACATGACACATAACAATTATTCATTAATTAACCACATAAAATTAGCATGCAATCCTAGGGTTTCTACAAGTTTTACAAAATTAAAACCTAATTAAATAAATAGAGGGTAATCGACCCTATATATAAAAAATTAGGGTTTCGAATTCAAAACCCTAGAAACCATAAAAAAACATGCATATAATCATAAAGATTCAATTTTTATGTGTTTCGGTAATTAATTACATCATATTAACGGCTCGTGATGCCACTGTTGGGATTTTATACTCATAACAATTATATATAAAACAAATAACATCATCAAAGCATGCAGCGGAAGTAAATAGGAATAATATATTTAATTAATTAACCAAACAAGAAACGCGTACCTTTTAGCAATTCAAGAATCAAACGTTGATTAAACAAGAACCAAAACCCAAAACCCTAACTTAAGGGTTTATAATATTCGACCCAATCAATAAATCGACCACCAAGGATTACAAGCTCAAGTGTGCTTGCTCTTCGTTCTTGTACACACGTACTAGTAGCGATTTGATATGGAAAAGCTAGTTCCTTGAATCACAAATAAACCAACACTTGTATCTTTGAGTTAAGCAAAATCGAAAACCCCTTGGGAGAGGGAGTTTCGACCGGCCACACAAAGAGGGAGAGAGGAGAAGAGAAATTAGGTTATTTGGTGATCCAAGATTAGGAGAATAATGAATACAAGGGTTTGTATTTATAGTTTCTCAAAACTTGGTGACCAAGAAATCTCACCTCCTTGGGTTGAGAAGCCCACGACCGGCCAAGCATCCCCAAGGGATTCTAGATCCTTCTTGTCCACTAATTTCATCCTTAGTCCTCGTAGTTTACATTTAACGACCGTTAACCAAACCTCGTTAAATATTAACTATCGTTATGTTTTATTTCGTGACTAATAATTAATAATAATAACGTTTTATATATTATAATTATTTACATCAATTCTCATACGTAATGTGTGCAATCCCGAAGTCTCGAGTTCGAATCCGGTCATACTAATATTAATAATTATCCATAAACCTTTCAGGAGTATCATTGTAAGTCTCTTCCTTCGCTCTTAACTTAAGACTACATTCATTAAATTAGGCGTTACAAAAAAATTCCGCAAACCTATCCTCATCTTGATATTCATGTCTCATAAAATACAAATCTTTAGTAAAATGATTTAAAATTTCCTCACCGGCTTCCTGAAACTCAGTTGACCATATCATATCAGTATGATCTTGTATTTGTACTTGAAGTATATATCGATAATCACATTCATCAAAAGTCTGATCACACTGATCATATCACCATTTTCCATCACCATCATTCACAACTTTTTTACCGCATTTTTGATCGACAACCATGTTTGGACATGCTATGTAGCAAAATTTATCAGGCTTCGTATGCCAAATAGTGGCATATTAACCGTTATCCAGTCGGGTTTTTCAAAAGTCCCAAGCTTTTCGTCTTTAATTTGGGATATAGTCTTCAATGAATCTGTTTAGGCGGCAAGCTCCCAGCATAAAGAAACAGAAGAGCATCTTTCCCAAGAGTATCAAACCATTCTTTAAGTTTACGAGCCTTTGGAAAGTCAGGTTCTATTAACTGTTGCAACGGAAATGTTATCTCCCTACTTAAAATCGGTCAGTCACCAAGTATTCTCTATTATGTTTATCATAAAAAAAGTCTTCATAAGTTTCTAATCAATTTTTCTGTAATTGTATGGAATTTCGGATGCTTGTCTTCAAAGTACTTTTACCAGTGCTGTAAAGAAATTGAAAAAGAGTTCAAAAACCATACTGATCCACCAGTTTCCCTTCGTGCGCAGGTCGGTATCTTTTGTTTAAAGTACTAAATGGTTTTGTATTTAGTGGCTTAATTTGTCTTTTAGATATTGCAGTTGTTATTGAGATAGTTTCTACGTTGTTGGTTTTGGCACTCCAAATTTCGATCACATTAGGGGCAACGCGATTTGTAGTCGGGTAATAATTCCTTACTTATTATTGGTGGTGGGGCTGGTGAGAGACATAAATATGAAATTAAGTAGAAAGCTAAAAAGGAAACATGTGAAATATAGGAACATAAGACTATTTATGGCAATATACGAACATAAGACTTTTTGCTAATGAAGAGAGAATGTGTGTTGTGTTGACTGGGATATAATGGAACTCATCAAAATAGTCTGAAGTTAAATAGTTTGCACAAGTAAGAAAAGTGGCCAATGAATGGGATGTTGTCATGCATGGCTTGGTGTATGTTGGGGGTGTTTGGTTGTTGGTAGAGAAAGATGCCTCCTATGTTAGCAAAGTTGACTCATTGTGCGAGGGGGGTTTCTGCATAATGGGTTTTAAATTGCTATTTCCGGCATATGGTGATGCTTTGCTCCATTTATCATATGTTTGTTAATCTCTATTTTGATCTTTAAGTACTCGAATACTGTAATGTACTAATCGTGTAGTTTGGACAAGTATTCGTATTTACATTGCTCATTTTCTTTTTCTTGCTGCTTTATTCTACATTCCTACTCTTTTTTCAGAATCGTTAATCTATTTATCGTTAATCTATTTAAAAAACAAGATAGACTTCTTTGAGAGACTTTTATGCCGCAAGTTTGATAATATTAAAAGAGAATGACTATGCATTTACAATTTAAAATTCTTGAATTTACATAAAATACTAACTAAACCAAAGACAATTTATGTTTCGGTTTGTTTTGTTATGACCATTAATAAAAGTCAGGGGCAAACATTGTCGTATTGTTTCTACAATTGTCAGCTTCTCACGCGGACAACTATATCTGTTTATTTCAAGAGTCAAGAGCAAGAAAGGTTTGAAGGTTATCTGTTGTGACAAAGACGACAACTACATAAACTCCACAACAAACGTCGTTTAAAAAGAAGTTTTATTTTGTATTTGAACAAGCACCATAGACATGTATTACTTTACGGCTTCATTATGTTTTTAGATATATTTTGTGAAAACTTTAGTTAATTTGTTTTTCCATTATTTCCGAATTGCTTAACATACATTTAGAATTTGACATGTATTATTATGAAGCTAGCCCGCCCATCCGGGCGGGCCATGAAGCTAGTCTTGGTATATGCTACTAAAGTGTTTTACACATTTGACATTTGGTCACTAAACTCTAATATAAGTCTTCATTTAAGAGAAAACCTGTTTCTCAAACTAATCATCAGTAATCTTTGTAAATCTCTTTCTCTCTTGGTATATCTTTTACTTATGGCCAACATCCTTTTGTGTGAGCAAGAAAATGTAGAGGCTTTTATGAGTTTTCGAGTGGTTTGGTTACCTAGCCTTATTTTCTTCCTTTTCCGTCTTGTTTGGAACGATGGCGTTATGTTGTTGGTTATAGAGTAATGCAATAGATGATGTCCTAAACCCATCGTATTGTATATATATAATGGTTCGATCTTTGTATCAATTATCCGAGTTGCTTTAGTGATATAGTATAAGTAAAGAAAACATAGATGGTATTTAGATACTAAATATGTATAAGTTATTACAAAGTTTTAGGAACCGTTAACATATGTTTTTGTTTATTAAAACTCATTTTACTCTTTAGCCCACATAGGTTAAGGATACAAAACTGCAGTAACTTATATACAACAATTTACTAGGCATGTCATATCATGATTTCTAACTTTTTGAATCGTTGCGTATGGTTTTGGTGTATCATGTAAGCGGCGGAGATAGGGGAGAGCAGGGTGTGCACCCTCCGTCTAGAAGTTAGTGATGCATGAGGTGCAACAAAATTCTATTAATGAGTTAAGATAATACGTGTCATAAATGTAGCAATCCGTAATTTTTCATAAGGTAAAATGACTATTTTACCCTTTGACTTTTTAAAGTTGACTTTTGACTTTGACTTTTGACTATTTGACTTTTACCGTAACGTAAAAGAAAATACGATAACCGGTAGTAACTGGTAGTTTTCCTTGTGACCAACACAAGACTACGATAAGTCTATATGTTCAAAATACTCTACTTTCACCAATAGTCATATTTTATATTAACTATTGCCACTTTGTTAGTTTTACGTAAATATTTTACTTTTTACGTAATACGCGTGCGCGAACCTACGTTATTAGGTTTTAACACATAGAAGCACCCTATGAGACTTATCACACATTTAATATACCTAGTTAGAGTGTATTAATAAGTTTAGACATTTTTATAAGTATTACATTTTTACGTTACCCGATTTTAAGTTTCGTGACTTAAGAGCTTAACATTAGTAATTAGCAGGACCAAACTAGAGCTCATAAACCAAAAATTAGCACAAAACTAACACACACTACCACCTCAATGAGAGGTGGCATGCATTGAGATCCCTTAAGCCATGTGTCCTTTGCTTAGGCACTTAACACTTACACACATCAACCATTGTCCCCCACTTCAACATAAGACTTCATAAGTATCATTCTTACATGAAAATTGACCACACATACTCTCTTCTCCCTCCCTTGGTCGTTCACCCCTCACCATCACCCACTTTGATTCACACAATAAGTTACACAAGAAAGATGAAGGCCTAGGTGAGCTCTACATAGTCCAAGTGTTGTTTTGGTGATTCCATGGTTAGTTTAGGAAATAATCAAGAGTTCAAGGGCTGAGGTTAAGAGTATTCTTGGGTGATTAAAAAGGGTTAGAATCAAGTGGGTAGAAGATTCAAGACAAGGATTAAAAACTAGAAGGGTTAAGGGTTGAATAGTTCTTGTTGTACTAGTAACTTGTCATCCTAATCCTTGTAAGAATTGAGTTTATTTTCTTGTCATTCAATATGATTGTAATAATCTCTATAATTATTTGATGTAATTTGATATAATTAGTATATGTAATATGGCTTAATTGATGTTGTACATGAGGTTGTGACCATAAAAACAAGCTAAAACAAGTCCTAGGTAAATTCTATGAACATGAATTCTGAAACAGTCCCAAAGTTTGATTAAACTGATCATTTCAGTAAACCTTTAGGTTAATTCAGTAAGATAGGCTTTTAGAACAATGTCTTACGGTCGTTTCTCCGGATGGCGCACCTCATAACTCATCCCGATAAGTAAATGAGAGCCAAAATGGCAAAACATGTCAAAATCTGCACACCATATTTCATTTGGTAAAAACCCATGGTTTTGGTCATTTCTAGAGGTCGACTCAGTTTTATGAAATGTAGGTAAGACCTAAACTTGAAGTTTGGCGAAAGCCGCGTGTCAAAACAAGTTATATAACTCAGCTTATGATCATTTTGGCAGGACTGAATGTGCAGCCAAACTTTCTACAATGAAATATAAGTAAATACTTGTAATTAGACTATTGATATAAGTAAACTTTGGACCTTAGACTTGATTAAGCTTAAGAAACTGTTAGAGAATATAAAAATATAAACTTGAGCTTTTGAATCACTTAAAAAGGACTTGTGGTTAAAAAGTTATGCATAGTTAAGTTTTACTGGATGAAAATAGAGTGTTGGAATAAAAGTTTGCTGATACTATTTAAAATCACGATTTTGACCTGATGTATCAGTTTTCGTATAGATATTTTCCGAAGAAATACAAAGATATGTATTTTCCCGGGTCGTTTTCCCAACGACGGATGAATAGAGTTTAACAACTCACGTCGCGTGATTCGGGATTTAAATTCGTTAAAAAGTATTTGAGTGATTTCTAATCTACAAGGCAAGGAATAATAAAGGAAAGCAAGTAAATCTACTGGATCTATAATGTAAACAAGGGAATTTAAATTAACAATGCAAATCTATACTAAAAACGCGAAAAACGTAATTTATAAAACGCGAATTAAATGCAACTACTCTAATTTTAACATGTAAAAATGAACTTCTATTTTTCTACAGGTAAAAATGTTGATTAAAACTTATTTGAAATTTAAAACTAATTTTTTGGTTTTTCTTGATTTATTTTGAATTAAAAACTATTTTTAAATATTTAAAATAGAGCTAAAATACTAAAAATTAGGAAAACATGCAAGAAAATTACAAAACTATATTTCGAAAATCTATTTTAACTAAAAAGAATTTTCAAAACTGGAATCACATTTTTATGATTTTTCTCTAATTATTATGAATTTTAAACTATTTAAATCTAATTAAATTCCTAGAAAATACTAAAATGACTAGGAAAAATATGGAAAAATACTTTTTAAGAAAATTTTATTTTTCTAAAACTGGGGAAAATTGAAATTTTATTTTTATACCTTTTTCTGAATTATTTGCATTAAATACTAATTAAAAGGCCTAGAAAATGAAATTAAATGCAGAAAAATAGCAAAAGACCATGGAAAAATATAAAAACTTCCAGATTATTATAAAATAATGCTGAGAATCAAGGAAAAATAAAATAAACAACTAATGATAACAGGAACTATGATTTGGACACACAACTTATATGAATAAGCACATGAAATTAAGCTAAAAACCTCAATAAGCTACCATAAGCTACCACAACCTAAAATCAACCTAAACTATCTTATTTTAAGCTACTGCAACTGAATTGGACCTAAATAGCACAAACTAGAGGCATAAAAGCTACATATCAGGTTTATAATGCTAATTCCAAACGGCCCTAACTGACCTACTTTAAGCACTAATTAAGCTAATATAGAAAAATCAGAAAATTAAACTAAAAATACCCAGAAAACAACCACCAACCAAAGTCCTAGATTCCAAAATTTCAACTGAATTGGACATATAATGAGCAATTTAAAAATGCAAAAGTTCAAGCTGCTGAGACAGATGATAGAATTTGACTTTTTACAAAAAACTTTGCTATATGACTTTATTGAGATTTGACAGCTTCTATATACTCCTAAATGATATTTTAAGATGAAATGAGACTAAATAAAGCTAACCTAATTGATTTTATACCTACATGCTAGCTTATGCAAACTTAAAATTAACTCTTATGCTAGTTATATGAAATTTAAAACTAATTTTGACTTTTTAACAAAAGTAATGTATTCTAATGACTTAATTTAGCTACCAGCACCTAAATATGAATGTCTACACTACTCCTAATCACTACACTAACCTCTGATGCAGATTCCTCTAATGATCCAAACACCCCTATTAGAAACTGATTTTGAGATTTGTGTACCAAAGAACTGAATTAAGCTAAAATTTCCTTAACACAACTTATTCCTAACTAATCCTAAGCATTTCCTATTTAGAAAAGAAGCAAATTAAGCTAAGCACATACCTTCAACAAGTCTGCTGTTGGACTGCTGTTGGTGCTTCAGCAGCCTGGGCGCTCGAATGGGCAACTTGCAGCTTATAAATAAGCCACAATATGGCTCCCAAAGTGAAATAAAAGCAAAATCAGTTAACTTCGATGCTACAAACTCTATAAAAGTCTAACTTACATCTAATTTAGAGATCAAACTAAGCTAAAAAGAAAGGCATGAACAAGGGCAGTTAGAAAGATTTTTAATCCTAATGACTACTAAAAAAAATTGGCAAACCGAATTTTATAACTGAAATGCTTATGACATTTAACCACAACTAATGACATGTAATTTCAACTGAGAATGGACCAAAAAGAACAACTCTTTAAACACTTTAACTGACTTGGCAAGATTTAAGAGCTTGAATAAAAATCAAAACTGCATAAACTAAAAAATGGAATTAAAGACTGAAAATAAATTGCATTCAAAATTAAATGGTTACAAGAAAAGTAATGACAGTAAACATAAATTGGGACTAGAACTAAGAATTCTAGACTAATTTTACACTAATCCTAAAATGCCTATTTATACAAAAGACTAAAAAATTGTCTTCTTTCTCTTTCTTCCTGTATGTGTTTCTTTTGTGAGATAAAACTGCAAAACACCACACTTGTGCTTCTTTGAGATGATCCAGACCATTCACGAGTTAGGCACCAATTGAGCAGCACTCTGAGCCCTTGGATGGGTTCTTTGTAGCCAAGGATTGCCAAGGTGGCAATGGGGAAGAGGAGTAGAGTGGGTGAGTGGGTGAGTGGGTATGGGATGGACTGGGTAATGGAGAGTAGGTTTTCTGGGATTGAGTGTGTCAGTGAGATGGGAGGGAAAGTGGTTCTTGGCGCCAAGGGAGGAATGGGTTTTTCAGGGTTTTGGATAAAATAAAAACGTGTTGTGGGTAAGTGGTGATGGGGGGTTAGGTTTTTATTTATTTTTTTAAGATTTAGTATTTGTAAAAAGATTTAAAATAATAGCGTAAGTTTTTTTTTTTTTTTTTTTTTTCCTTCTTTTTTTTTGAACTTAAAAATTGGTTTTAAGAAAAATTGAATTTTTATAAAATGGTTTTTTTTTAAGTAAAAATAGGATTTTGGATTAAAAGGTATTTTGGATATTATCGGTATCGGGAAAAGTTAAAAATGGAATTTTTGGGTTCGGGATAGGTTTTAAGTTGTTTTTCCCCTGATCACTCTCAAAACGCGTCTCGGGCTTCAGAAATGTAGAAAATCCACTCCCGGCTCCGTCCGCAAAGCACTTTTTCTGATTTCGGCTCGTTTTCGCTCTGTTTTCAATCCTTTTGTACCTGCAAGACACAAAACACACTCCGATGATATTTTTAACATATTTAGATCATATTTGGGTGTTTTTAGTCGTTTTTGTAGTCTTAGGTGGGTAAAAACGATGAGTGAATAAGCACTCATCAAATCCTCCCACACTAAGCAATTGCTAGTCCCTAGCAATCATTCATGTAAAGTAATGAAAGAAATCACGATCATACCCCATTTTGACTTTTTATTCGACGCGAGAAATTTAAACTAGACTGAAAGTAAACAACGTGCTTGATTAACAAAAAGCGGTATCATGGAATGGGATTCACACAAAATGGGTGTCTCCAGGGAATTGTAATCGTCATCCTCTTTTTTATACTCTCAAACTAAGTCTAAACTTATTGTGCAAATATTTTTGTAAAATGCTAACACTACTTATACAAATAATCTATGTAAGCCGAGGCTTAACTTTTTACTCCCGCAGTTTATACAATTTAAGTTCGTGTGCTCATTTTCAAAAGTTTGACCATTGAAACCGACCTTGTTGTGGTTGTTATCCACTTAACTAAAATCTTAACTTCCCGGAAACTACGAAAGTCTAAGGATCGAAAGGGCCTCTTCCATGTAGCGACTTTCTTCTCGGCACATCCCAAACCAGTTGGCTTTAGGTGACCGGGCTTTTGACACCTCACGGAGAATAGTACCGGAATTAGCGGGAATTCGATTCCAAAGATTTACGAGGCTACCGTTAAGTTAAAACTAAACCTAAATGGACAACAACCGACGATAATTTAGAAATTCGAGATTCAAAGGTGAGATCACTCCATGTAGCGACTTTCTTCTCAGCTTGTCCATTTAAGAAGGCTAGGTTTTCACCCTCGAAAATAGTATCAGAGCTTTCGGGGTCTTTTACTTCAAGAATTTCTAAATCACCGTCAAGCTTTTAGACAACTTTGACGAATCCTAGTTCAACTTTCGATTTAAATTCAAGAAAAAGCAAGTTTCGCACATTTATTCATAAGAAACATAGTACTTTTATTCGAGGAACTCGTATTTTTTCATTTTTCAACTTTTTTTTTTCATTTGTTTTTTTCACTTTTTCATTTTTTTTTTCAATTAACTTTGACTTGCGATTTATTTTTGCATCATTCAAGCACTTTTACGATACTTTCACTTTGCAACATTATTCCGATTTTAAGAAAGTATGCTTTCCCAAAAATTTAAATAAAAAGTTGAACTTGAGCTCTATATCAATTTTGCTTAAAAAAAATTTGTTGTAACAAGACGATTTGAATGTTCAAAAGTTTGACAATGAGCACGTATTTTAGGTTCAATTAGTGATCTTCTGGGAGAAAAAGTCATAGATTACTCATATAAGCTCTAAAGAGAACCAACTACTCCACGCTTAGCATTTTCATTTGCACAACTCGTAAAAACTTAGCCTAATTGTTAAGAGAGCAGCTAGATCAACACTATAGCAGAGTCGGGATTCCCTTTGTTCTAACCTAATCAAGACTAAACTTTCATTAACACCGAAGCATTAACACTTTATTTTCGTGCAAAATTTTTTAAATTTGGGTCAAAACGGGGGTACTAGGGACTAAAGGGTACAAATGTGACAAAATTCGACATAATTCCTCCCCCCCCACCCCACACTTAGAACTGAATATTGCCCTCAATATTCAAAGTCCCGGCCAAAGCCGATACTATTGAACGGAAAAAGGTAATACCACCAACAAAGTGTGTGGACGAAATCACTTTGTTTAACACAGAAAAGGATTTTTTGAAAACATATCCCCATATAGACGTTAGTAAAATTGATCGGATATTGGGCGGCTGGATTGAAAAAGGCGCATCAATCATCACGATCAAGGGGATTCCTAAAAACAAGAGCAAACACACAAGAAGCAAACACTGTGGAGGTTTCCCCCACACTTAGTCGTTAGAAAGTAGAAAGAAGTCAGAAACATGGGTGAACACCCATGAAATGCTACTGTTTTTGTTAACCGAGTCGCTAGCTTGACTCGACCCCGAATTCATTGGTCCATGGGGAAGCAAGTGGAAGAGAAAATCTCCATCGGTCTTTCATTCAAATAGTTTGGATAAACATTGAATGTGATGAAAGTTCCACTCCGATGAGATACCCACGGTTCTAAATAATACAACTATAAAAGGTGATACCGGGGTCAAAGATGGTATCCTCACTCCCACATGAGTGAAGAAGAGAATAAATCAAATTATAAGTGAGGAATGGAATAAAGATTTTGGTAACGATAAGGATCCATTATTCATCTTCAAAAGCAAATTTCATATAATCTTTAATTTGAATTTGATCATTTAAGCTCATAGGGTGATTTTCAACAAAGACATCGGGAGGAAGAGGAGGGGTGATGTCATCAATAACGAAACTCTTTTGAGAGAGCTGCTCTTCCCCCAAACTAAAATCTTCCTCAAGCTCAAAATAGACACGATCATATTCTGGAGGAGATATGAAATGAGAGAGTTCACCGGAGAACTCCTCAAGATAATCATCTTTTATCTTTCGCAACGACTCATTTAACGGATCTTCATTCAACAAACTTTCAATCTCTCTTAAATCGGCTTCAAAATCAAAGTCATCGTCCTCACTTCCCGGTGGAAGAGGATGCGATCGATGCGGCGAGTTCATCGACGAACTCCTCGAGAAGTAAATCAAGAGACGAATCCTTGAGCTCGGGCTCTGGAGGATTTTCAGTAGACGGCTCTACTACTTTAATTTCTTCAATCGAGACAAAAGGAGGTGGGATTTGTGCGGTACTTTGTGAGCTATGAATTTGCACCTTTTCCATTATGGTCTCCGTAAGATTTGATTGTCAAAATTGAGAGTATATTCTGAATCGAATTCAAACAAAGGATTTGTGAAGGTCATTTTGAAAGTTTCTGAAATCGAATCGAAAGGTGTCTCAGATACCCTTGGGATTGGAACAAGGTCATCAATATCCTCAAGAAGAGTGCATTCGACTTCCTTATCCCCCATTGACAAGGTATTCGAAGGTTCGTTAATGAGCGGATCGAAATTGGTTTCAACAATTTCCGGTGAAATTGGATCATCGACTTCTTCCAAAACGACGTCACTTCTCTCAACCGGCGTGAGTGAAGGGGAAAAGTTGGAAATGATAGGATTGGAAATGGGAGTGGGATTGCCACTCGAAGAATCGTCATCGATCTTTAAGTTCTCTTCTTCAAACGGTTCATCGTCATCACTATCGTCAGAGTCGGAATAGTAAAAGGCGGGTGGATGACTAGGTCTTTGTTGACTGACATAGCTTTCCTGCTTGTCAAAGACGTCAATTTGTGCACTCATAACGGAAATTTTCTCGGAATAATGATCACTCATCATAGTGGTAGAATCGTAAGGAACGTCAGCATCCCACTGATAATGATGTTGCGTCATATTCTCGATCAAATCGTAAGCTTCTTGAGGAGTCTTCCGCGTGAGATTTCCACCAGCTGCCAACATGATTTTGTCTCGATCAATCATAGTGATACCATGATAAAAGGTTAGGATTTGATCAAGAAGCAAAATTCGATGATCGGGACATTTCTGCAATAACGATTTGAATCTTTCCCAAGCTTCAAATACAGATTCCTTGGGTAATTGCTAGAAATTAAGAATTTCTTTCCTTAGCTGCATCGTTTTCGAATATGGAAAGTATTTTGAAAGAAACTTGCGAAACATCTCTTCCCAAGTATGAATTGAATGTTTTTCAAGAGTATAAAACCAAGATTCAGCTTCGTGGGTTAAAGAGTAGGGGAAGAGATTCAATCGGGTGTCATCTTGAGAAATGCCACGTTGCTTCATGGATTGAGTAATAGATAAGACAAGTGCTCATTAGCATCTTCGTCGTAATATCCATGAAATTGACAATGCTGTCGAAGAAGACGAACCATACGATTTTTCAATCTAAACTTGGTTCTCGGAACGATCGGTCCTCCTGGACCGATAAGTGACGGACGATAGAAATCCTCCATGGTCCGAGGATCATGGGGATCAAATGGTGAAAAATCGAGCATTGTGGAGAATTAAACAATTTAGAGGGTAAAGAGAGAAGAATTAAACATTTTAGAGGAAAACGAATATTATTTTTGGGTTTTTGAATTTAACAAACATAAAAGGAAAAAAAAAGTTTGAAAAGAAAAATCTTTTTGGGTTTTTATAAAGGTAATATGTACAATAGCAAAACGGTAACATCACGAGGAAGGATCTTCAAAAACACGCGAACCGAGACGGAATCGAAAACTCACTACATGCCATACCCGGCAGCGGCGCCAAAAATTGATGTGTCGGTCTTCGTATAGATATTTTCTGAAGAAATACAAAGGTATGTATTTTCCCGGGTCGTTTTCCCAACGAGGGATGAATAGAGTTTAACAACTACGGCGTCAGTGATTCGAGTTCAAATTGGTTAAAAAGTATTTGAGTGATTTCTTATCTACAACGCAAGGAATAATAAAGGAAAGCAAGTAAATCTACTAGATCTATAATGTAAACAAGGGAATTTAAACTAACAATGCAAATCTATACTAAAAACGCGAAAAACGTAATTTATAAAACGCGAATTAAATGCAACTACTCTAATTTTAACTTGTAAAAATGAACTTCTATTTTTCTACAGGTAAAAAAGTTGATTAAAACTTATTTGAAATTTAAAACTAATTTTTTTGGTTTTTCTTGATTTATTTTGAATTAAAAACTATTTTTAAATATTTAAAATAGAGCTAAAATACTAAAAATTAGGAAAACATGCAAGAAAATTACAAAACTATATTTCGAAAATCTATTTTAACTAAAAAGAATTTTCAAAACTAGAATCACATTTTTTTGATTTTTCTCTAATTATTATGAATTTTAAACTATTTAAATCTAATTAAATTCCTAGAAAATACTAAAATGACTAGGAAAAATATGGAAAAATACTTTTTAAGACAATTTTATTTTTCTAAAACTGGGTAAAATTGAAATTTTATTTTTATACCTTTTTCTGAATTATTTGCATTAAATACTAATTAAAAGGCCTAGAAAATGAAATTAAATGCAGAAAAATAGCAAAAGACCATGGAAAAATATAAAAACTTCCAGATTATTATAAAATAATGCTGAGAATCAAGGAAAAATAAAATAAACAACTAATGATAACAGGAACTATGATTTGGACACACAACTTATATGAATAAGCACATGAAATTAAGCTAAAAGCCTCAATAAGCTACCATAAGCTACCACAGCCTAAAATCAACCTAAACTATCTTATTTTAAGCTACCGCTGAATTGGACCTAAATAGCACAAACTAGAGGCATAAAAGCTACATATCAGGTTTATAATGCTAATTCCAAACGGCCTAATGACCTACTATAAGCACTAATTAAGCTAATATAGAAAAATCAGAAAATTAAACTAAAAATACCCAAAAAACAACCACCAACCAAAGTCCTAGATTCCAAAATTTCAACTGAATTGGACTTATAATGAGCAATTTAAAAATGCAAAAGTTCATTTGTTAGGGACAGGATGATAGAATTTGACTTTTACAAAAAAACTTTGCTATATGACTTTATTGGGTGACATACTACTCTGATATTTTTGAGACTAAAGCTAATTGATTTTATACCTACATGCGCTGCAAACTTAAAATTAACTCTTATGCTAGTTATATGAAATTTAAAACTAATTTTGACTTTTTAACAAAAGTAATGTATTCTAATGACTTAATTTAGCTACTAGCACCTAAATATGAATGTCTACTACTCTAATCACTACACTAACCTCGATCAGATTCCTCTAATGATCCAAACACCCCTATTAAGCTGATTTTTTGAGATTTGTGTACCAAAGAACTGAAGTAAGCTAAAATTTCCTTAACACAACTTATTCCTAACTAATCCTAAGCATTTCCTATTTAGAAAAGAAGCAAATTAAGCTAAGCACATACCTTCAACAAGTCTGTTGTTGGACTTTGTTGGTGCCAGCTGACCTGGCCTTCGAATGGGCAACTTGCACATAAATAAGCACAATATGGCTCCCAAAGTGAAATAAAAGCAAAATCAGTTAACTTCTATACTACAAACTCTCTAAAAGTCTAACTTACATCTAATTTAGAGATCAAACTAAGCTAAAACGAAAGGCATGAACAAGGGCGGTTAGAAAGATTTTAATCCCAATGACTACTAAAAAAATTGTAAGCCAATTTTATGACCGAAAGGCTTATGACATTTAACCACAACTAGTGACATGTAATTTCAACTGAGAATGGACCAAAAAGAACAACTGTTTAAACACTTTAACCGACTGGCAAGATTTAAGAGCTTGAATAAAAATCAAAAGCGCATAAACTAAAAATGGAATTAAAGCGAAAATAAATTGCATTCAAAATTAAATGGTTACAAGAAAAGTAATGACAGTAAACATAAATTGGGACTAGAACTAAGAATTCTAGACTAATTTTACACTAATCCTAAAATGCCTATTTATACAAAAGACTAAAAATTTGTCTTCTTTCTCTTTCTTCCTGTATATGTTTCTTTTGTGAGATAAAACAGCAAAACACCACACTTGTGCTTCTTTGAGATGATCCGCACCATTCCACGAGTTAGGTACCAATTGAGCAGCACTCACGAGCCCTTGGATGGGTTCTTTGTAGCCAAGGATTGCCAAGGTGGCAATGGGGAAGAGGAGTAGAGTGGGTGAGTGGGTATGGGATAGGCTGGGTATGGAGAGTAGGTTTTGGGATTGAGTGTGTCGTGAGATGGGAGGAAAGTGGTTCTTGGCGCCAGGGAGGAATGGGTTTTGAGGGTTTTGGATAAAATAAAACGTGTTGTGGGTAAGTGGTGATGGGGGTTAGGTTTTATTTATTTTTTAAGATTTAGTATTTGTAAAAAGATTTAAAATAATAGTGTAAGTTTTTTTTTTTTTTTTTTTTTTTTTTTTTTTGAACTTAAAAATTGGTTTTAAGAAAAATTGAATTTTTATAAAATGGTTTTTAAAGTAAAAATAGGATTTTGGATTAAAAGGTATTTTGGACATTATCGGTATCGGGAAAAGTTAAAATGGAATTTTTGGGTTCGGGATAGGTTTTAGGTTGTTTTCCCCGATCACTCTCAAAGCGGCGTCTCGGGCTTGAATGTAGAAAATCCACTCCGGCTCCGGTCCAAAAGCACTTTTGATTTATTTCGTTTTAAACTCTGTTTTCAATCTTTTTGTACCTGCAAGACACAAAACACACTCCGAGGATATTTTTAACATATTTAGATCATATTTGGGTGTTTTTAGTCGTTTTTGTGGTCTTAGGTGGGTAAAAACGATGAGTGAATAAGCACTCATCATGACCCTTTTCTGGTCCGAATAAGCAAAAGTGTAAAACACGAAAGTTGCTTAGAATGAGTTTTTCTACAAAAGATCTGGAGCACATAAGAAGAAAGTGAACGAAAAAGCCTAAAAACGGCAACTAAAGCCCGACTGTTGTTGACTAGAAAACAACCTTAGTAAGAAACCTTAAGTGATATATTGATTCTTTCGGCCAAAACAAAGCAAAGGTTAAGCCAAGGCTGATGTCTCAAGATATTTTAACTTAAATATAGCCATTAGGTTTGACCTTAATTTTTGTTTCAAGTTGCTTAACGTAACTTAGCATACGGCTAGTTTGTTTGTTAACCCGAAACTTGTTTCAAAAACTTGTTCATTAGATTGAACTTTACTAGATTTTGACAAAACTAGATAAATGATCATATGACATATAAACTATCTAAATACCATTTTCACAAGTCTTAACTCTTGTTTAAACCTATGAACTTATATAACTATTATATTATCCTATTATATAAAATATATCATCATGTAATAAATTTACATCTAAAGACCTAACCAGGAATACTTTAACTTTGAACAACATCATAAGCCAACAAACTACATATACATGTACACACTTATAGCATTCAATATACTAAAACACGAATACTATGCTTTCTTAGGTAGTCGTTAAAGATCGTGATCTTTTCATACTCGTTGATAACATTATATCATTGACACTCATCGTGATCACTACTGTGAGTTCATAGCCCCACTTTTTACTACTTAATTGTTTTACAAACCCTTGGGGAAATACATGCTTTAATTTAAATCGAACACATTGCTTTGAAATTATAATTGAATGTATCATTTGCACTAAGTACCACTATTACCAATCTTAAGTCCCTATTATCATGAACCATTAATCACTGCGGTGAGTGCGCGAATAATGTGGATAGATCTATCGGGATTGACGAATCCCCATTTGTGTTGATCAGGTAGGCAAACAAACGCACTCTATTTGAAGATCCATAGGTTTAATGACAAATTACCTATTAGGGCAACTGTTACTATTATATCAAAGCTGTTAATGTTTCGGTGTCATGAGCTTAGTGCAATAATATCTGTTTTGTTTTCTAAACTATGAATGTGAGACTAATTACCTCACGTTACGAATATTGTGTTCAACCATCAAACAAACTCTATGAATTTCACTCAACCTTTGTGTTGACAGTTTTAAGCATATATTTCAGGTCCATAATGACGGAAGCTGACACGGAGGAGCACGGATACTCAAGGAGGCTATAAATTTTATATCATTCAAAAACCCATTTAAACTTATTTATGTAAACTTGGAACCATTTGGGACCTTATCTTTGTAAACTCTTATATTTATATAAATTAAATGATAAACCTTTTAAAACGACTCCATTAGAGATCGTTTTATTATTATATTGTGTGTCATAAAGTAACACAGGTTTGATTCATTGCGTATCACGTTGTGGGGTGTTACAATAAAGGTCTAAAGTTGTAACACACCGATCAGCTTTTGTTTGAAATAATTAGGTAAAAATCGTTTTTGAGCAAGTGATTAGGAAAAAAATCATAACTAAAGCTGAGTTGACCCAAACTTAACCAAACTATAGTGTCTTTCAAACCGAGCTTACTTATCTTGTTATTTTTCATATTTCAGTCAACACTTTTTAAGTTTGTTTAAATTTTAAAAATTCAATTACCATCAATTAATTTGTAAATTTTTTACTTTGAACTTACAAAATAGATTATGGCCCGGCAAAAGTTCAATATAGAACCAAAATTTCTGTGATCCGTCAGCCGATAATAGTAATTCGTTTTTATTATGATAAACTTTCACCTTTTTTAAAAATTAAATATCTGCAAACCGTTAATCGTTAAGATAAAATTATACCGTCGTTGTGAGAATTAAATTATCTTTCTAGATATCTACTCTATATATTTTTAACAACTTTTTTTTTCAAAATTTGGTCAACAAAATCATATATGATTTGTGAAAATCATATATGATTCGATTTTTACGAATCACATATGATTTTTGAGAATCATATATGATTGTAAAATCATATATGATTAAGTAAAATCGAATCATACATGATTTTTAAAATCATATATGATTAAGTAAAAATCATATATGATTTTAAAATCATATATGATTTTTTTGAGACGGAATTTTGAAAAAAATGTTTGTCGAAAATATGTAAAGTGCATATCATAGAAAAATATTAATTCTCGCAATAATTTATTATATTTTGAAAATTTACCGTTTGTAAGATATGTTGTTTTAAAAAAAAATGTGGAAAATGATTTTGTATTAATTTAGATAAAAAATGAAGGGTTATGATTGGTTCATTTGTTCTATGACAAATATGATTTCTATATTGATCTCAACTCATTATGGCCCTGGCTTTTCAAAATATAAACTTGCTTATCTTTCAAACAATGAAACAACCATTCCCTCCTATTTATAATCTCATCTTTCTAGTTATATTTATTCACAATGCGATGTGGGATGGTTATAACCAATTTGATTTTAAACTATGCACTTTTACATTTTCAATTACTTCAACTATGTGTTACCATGTGTTACACTTGCGGTAGTTTTATATTAAGTTGTTGCTAGCATTTAAAAAACATAAGTTGATAGTTCTAGTTTATGAGTTATAAAACGGCACATGTGTAATATAAGAATAACTAATGGTTAAAGATCGATTAGGACTGTCGTTTTAACATGGTCACATATTTAACATTTTAAATTTCATTCACATTCAACTTACAAAAAAAAAGCATGAGCAAAACACAACTTTTATATACCGAAAACAAACTCAAACTAAACAAAAAAAGTCACATAAAATGGCAGTACATTTCAAATTCAAGAAGATATCCCATGGTCATGATATGTATATATCAATATATGGAACTACAAAAAACTCAACGGTACCCAATCTGGTTTTCCGCGAGGTATTGAGAGGTGAGATGTAAACAACCTTACTCATACCATCGGTAGAAAGAGGCTTTGCTAGAGGAGACCTAGAGTTTTTTTTGCAAAAAGTGAGGATCGAACCCTCGCCTTTCACAAATCCTGTGCTACTAAAGTCTTTTTACACATGTTTGTTTATATGAAAATTCATTTAACCTTTAGTCCCACATAGGTTAAGGATGTAACTTGTATACAACAATGTACTAGGCATGTCATATCATGATTTCTAACTTTTTGAATCGTTGTGTATGGTTTTGGTGTATCATGTAAGCGGTAGAGACAGGAGGGGGCAAGGTGCACACCCGCCGTCTATAGTTAGTGATGCATAAGAAAAGCTTATGAGTCCAAAGTTGTAGAGTGGATGGCTTTTGTTTGAACATTGTGATTCGTTAAAGAAACAATTATACGTTTGGTCCTTGTGGTTTGCTCAGATTTCATGTTTAGTCTCTAATTCGTTTTAACTACATCAGATATACTTATTTCTGAAACCTTGAACTCATTTAGTCCCTATTTTGGATTGGTCGTTAGTTTATCAGTTAAGTGTTAAACTAATATGTGCCCGTTAGTCCCTCCGTTAAGATTTTTTGCACCGTTAGTCCTCATTTTTAAAATGAATTAAAAACTCGTTTTTATCCGTTTTCGTCTATATTTTTTACGTTTTCGTCCGTTCTTTTGCATGTTCGTTCATTTTTTTACGTTTTCGTCTGTTTTTTTATGTTATTGTCCGTTTTTTATGTTTAATTCTGTTTTTAAACGTTTTCATCTATTTTTTTTTTACGTTTTCACTTGTTTTATACGATTTTATCCATTTTTTACGTTTTCGTCCATTTTTTTACGTTTTCGTCTATCATTTTTTAACGTTTTTCGTTCGTTTTTAAACATTTTCACCTGTTTTTTTACGTTTTCGTTTGTTGTTATTCGTTTTTGTCCATTTTTAAGTTTTCGTTTGTTTTTTTACGTCTTCATCCATTATTTTTACCTTTTTTTCATTTTTTTATGTTTTCGCCTATTTTTAATCAATTTCATATGTTTTTTATGTTTTCGTCCATTTTTTTACGTTTTTGTCCGTTTTTTACATGTTCATCCGCTTTTTTACGTTTTTGTCCGTTTTTTACGTTTTCGTCCGCTTTTAAACGTTCTCATCCATTTTTTTACGTTTTCGTATTTTTCGTTTTCATCCGTTTTTCGTTTTGCTGCAATTTTTTCGTTTTTCATTTTTTATGATTTAGTCCATTTTTACATTTAAAACATAAAACAAAGCGATGAAGCGTTAAAAAGCGGACTAAAACATAAAATGGGCCTTCATCTGGTCGCGTAAAATGGATGGCAATAAAAGCAGACAAGCGAAAAAGGGACGCTGTCGCAATAAAAAATGGAAAAAGCGTTTAAAACAAAAGAAAAGTAAAAACATATAGCGTTTAAAGCGGACGGCAAAATGGACAAAAGGTAAAAAACGGATGAAAACATAAAAAATGGACAAAAACGTTAAACAATGGGGGAAACTTAAAAAAGATGGATAAAAACAAGTTTTTAGTTCGTTTTAATAAATGAGGACTAACAGTGTAAAAAATCTTAAATGAGGGATTAACGGACACATATTATTTTAACACTTAAAGGATAAACTAACGGCCCATCCAAAATAGAGATTAAATGACTGCAAGGTTTAAAAAATAGGTATCTCTGATGTAATTAAAATGATTTAGGGACTAAACATGAAATCTGAACAAACCACAGGGACCAAACATGTAATTTTTTGTTCGTTAAATATAACTAAAGCCTGGTGAACCTGAACTTAACAAAACTATAGAAGCTTTCAAACCGAGCATACTTATCTTGTTATTTAAGATATTTTAGTCAAATACGCACCACCACACCACTAGAGGCCGACGCCAAATGAAATGCCAGTTAAGTCACGCAGCGCCATTTGATGATTTTCTTTACATATTTTGATTTTTTTGATCGTTTCATGTGTGAAACGGATAATTTTCAAATTTTTTAGACAAAATTACACGGTTGGTCCTTGTGGTTTGCTCGTATTACAAGTTTGGTCCCTAAGTCGTTTTAATTACACCAGAAATACCTATTTTTGAAACTTTGCACTCATTTAGTCCCTATTTTGGATGGTCGTTAGTGCAGTCCGTTAAGTATTTTGCATGGTTAGTCCTTTGTTAATAAATTTTGCAACGTTAGTCCTTATTTTTAAAATATAGTTTTCCTATAGTCCATCCGTTAATAATAGTTCTCGACCGTTTTATCCGTTTTGTTCCATTTTTATCCGTTTTCGACCGTTTTTATCCGTTTTCGTCCGAAACAATAAAAAGCATAACCAATGCCACACCATTTGGTTCCAAGGTTTTCATCCAAACGAAAACAAACTAACAACAACAAGAATAACTGCACTAAGAATAGCATCAAATTAACACAACCAATACACACCATGAGCTCGAAGCTCATGGCTAAAATAAGCCGACACGCACACACACGCACCCAAGAACCGGACACCAAAATATGTATAGCCACGTTTTTGTTATCAAAACTTGTTTTTCCCATGTGTTCTAGCCTAACCCGAACCAAGAGTGAGTCAACTCGTGACTCGGTGACACGAAGTTAAAATAACGTTGAAGTCACAACGCGTGTGACTCGCCCCTACCTTTCACAGATCAAAGAGATGGTGGTGCTAGGGGTGCGTAAAGGTATCGCGTAGGGTAGAGAAGCGGGTGAGGGGATGAGTTTGGGGCGTGGTGTGGTGGATCGGGAAAGGAGAGGTGTGGGGTTGTTTTGGTGTAGGCGATGGGAGTGGTGGCCGGGCGGTGTGTGTGGCGTGTGGGTGGATAATCCAAGGCTATAATAGAGGAGAGGGAGAGAGAGTTTGGTGGTGATGGTGATATGTGTGTGTTTGTATGGTGAGAAAAAAATCACATGGACCATTTAATAATTTACTCTTTAAAATAAAATAAATCAATAAAATATGAGAAATGCTACACCCACATAAAAATAAAACGGCTTAAAACGAAAAAAAATTGGAAAACGGATAAAACTTCGAAAAACGATAATAAAATGCACAAAACGAATAAAACGGATCGAAAACATATAAAAGCATCGAAAAGGGATAAAAACGTAAAAAAACTCCTAAATTTGAATTTTTTATTCAAATTTTTATTCAAATTTTTTTGAAATTTGAAATTTTTTATTTTTTCAATTTTTTCGAAACATTTTTTATTTTATTTTTCAAATTTGAAAATTTAAGAAAAATGTTAGAAAACGGACAAAAACGGATGAAACCAGATAAAAACGTAAGAAAAAACTGATAAAACGCGTAAAGAAAAACGGACAAAACTATAAAAACGAAAGAAAACGGACGTAAAAGCGAAAAAAAAAACGGGGAAACCGGATAAAAACGAACAAAAGCGGAAAAACGTAAAAATCACATATCTATTATTAATGGAGGGACTAACTGTGGAAAACTATATTTTAGAAAATAAGGACTAACGGTGCAAAATTTATTAACAAAGGACTAACCATGCAAAATACTTAACGGACTGCACTAACGACCATCCAAAATAGGGACTAAATGAGTGCAAAGTTTCAAAAATAGGTATTTCTGGTGTAATTAAAACGACTTAGGGACCAAACTTGTAATACGAGCAAACCACAGGGACCAACCGTGTAATTTTGTCAATTTTTTATTTCTTATTTTTCTCACCCCCACCTTTATAAATACTACTCATATTTTACCAATTTTCACACACTAAAATTAATTATATACTGTCAAAAATCATGGCTTGTTCGCTTCCACATACTTTCGATGAAATCATAGCTTGTGTTGAGAAGTAATTGAGGAGTATATCGATCTTCAGCAAGCGTTGATCGACTTAGCTATGCAATTTGACAAGGCATGTGAAGCTAACGATGATATGCGGAAGGCGTACGAGAAATGCAATGACATTCCACAAGAAAACCGTGCTCAAATAGAGGCTTTTCTAAATGAAGAATCTTTGAAAGATTACGAGATGCATAATGCTCTGTCTAGAAAGGCAGGGGAAATACAAGAGCAAATAAGTGCTAAGTTTGTTTGGCTACATGAAAAATACAATTAGGACGATTATGTTTTAGTTTTCGTATTGTTTTTTAAATGTTGTATTGTAATTTCTATTTTCAATTAAATGAATGATAATTTAATATCTTTAATTTCGTACGTGTACAATTTATTTTCTGAATTCGTATAACTCCAATGGTTATCTTTCCACTATGTAATACCCCTTTACCCTCATTTATTTTCTCACATTTCTTTGATTTGCAGTGTACAATTTATTTTTTGAATTCGTATTACTCCAATGGCTATCTTTCCCTCTATATAATACCCTTTTACCCTCCTTCATTTTCTCACATAACTTCTTATCAAACTCTCTCAACTATCATTCATTTTCACACTAACACTATGGCTAACGAACCAAACAAGGTGCGAGAGACTATCATTAAGCGACTACAGACCGAACAACAAGCGGAGGTCACGTTGGCTAACAATTTGTTGGGTGAGATGACTCGTTATCTTAGCCAGAAGAATAGCCGTAGTGAGAAGGAAACGAGGGTGCATTCCCTGCCTCTCGAACAACCACTTATCAGCTATGGTCTGCATACTCTGCTAATGAGCTCAGAAGCAGATACGCATATCACAACCGCCTTGAGGGCCCCTAGGGAAGAAGTAATGAGAAGTATAAATGAGAAGGAAGAATTGATCAACAATTACCGAGCAATATAAAAGCTCAAATCATGATTTTAATTTCCGTATTGTATTTTAATTCATGTATTCTACATTGATTTTCGTATTGTATCTTTTTTAAGTTTCGTATGGTATTTTTAATTTATGAATGAATATTTAGTTTGTTTGATAATTTAAAAAATAAAAAATAAAAAAAAAATTATGTGAGGCCTAAAAAGTGTGAAACGGCATGCGAATTGCATGTGAAAGGAGGGAGGGGTATTTTGGGTGCGTGAATGTGAAATGTAAAATGCTGATGTGACGATAATTTGACAAAACAACATACGAATTGGCATGCTACCAACACCCTTGCTCTAATGGTTAAAGAACATTTATGACTGTCGTCTTAATATGGTCACGTATTTAACATTTTAAATTCCATTCACGTTCAACTAATCAACTTATAAAAATAGCATGAGCAAAACATAGTTTTTATATACCGAAAACAAAGAGTAAACAAAAAAGTCACCTAAAGAGGCAGTACATTTCATATTCAAGAAAATATCTCATGGTCATAATATGTATATAAGAATACAGTTTAGTCGGGAGAAAACACATTTGTTTTTTATAAAATATTTTGTAAAAAACAAGAAAAAAAAAAACCGAAATTAATTTTTCTCTCAAAATTTACTGCTTTACAAAATGTTTCAAACACAAAACCAAATTTTAGTTGTTTTCTTTTTTTCTTCAGAACCCACAACCCTCTCTCCCGTTCTTCAAAATAGAAAACACAAATTTCAACTAAGCGCTTTTTCTATATTTCAAGTGTTTTGTGGAGATAAATTTTTCTTTCAAACTTTTACAAAACTAAAGATACAAAACAATAGAATTTTTTCTCCAACTAAAAGCACCCGTAAAGTTTCATTACATCTTGGGAAACATTGTAAGAATATGAAAATATGAGAATTAAGTTTGCAGATCAGCAAAACTGCAAATGGATTTTAAGCACACTTTTGATTGGCACAAACAAGCTCTTACGTCATGAAAAACCATCGCTAATAGTATCAGAAAAAAATTATGAATTATGCTTTAGTCTTTATCAAACCATGACATATCAATTATCACCATTACTCTTTCTGTCTTGGTAAATTTTTACTTATCGTCGAAATGTTCTTGTGCGAGAAAGAAATGTAGCGGCTTCTCCAGTTCTGTAAGTTTTCGAGCGGGTTGGTCACCTAGCCTTATTTCATTTCTTTCCCTCTCTTTGAGCTAGTTGAGTCCATATCTGTATGGAACTATGGCCTTTGTGTTGTTGGTTATAGAGTAAAGCATTGACAATATCCTATAAATAATTAGAACTTTGTATTAGTTTTGTAAATAATTACGGAGTAAATTTTTTTGAAACCCTTGCATGTGTTTTTATTTTATTAGAACTCATTTCAAGCTTTAGTCCCACATAGATTCAGATATGAATTGTTGGTAGCTTATATACAGTAGTGAATATTTGCACCATAAGTTGACTTGATTATTATGTTATCTTGACGATACCTGAACCGGTGAATCCTCTGATCGACATCTAGTATCGGTAAGCTAATTAATAAAAAATTCTTAACTTTTTAATCACTCATCAAGAATTTTTTTATAAAACCAGCTTTTATTTTTTTTTTCTCTTTTTCTTTTTTCTTTTTTTCCCCTCTTGTTTGGACTATAAAAAAACATTGAACATGAATTCTTAACTTTTTAATCACTCATCAAGAATTTTTTTATAAAACCAGCTTTTATTTTTTTTTCTCTTTTCTTTTTTTCTTTTTTTCCCCTCTTGTTTGGACTATAAAAAAACATTGAACATGAATCTTCTATACAACTGGTTTGTGTTCGTCGTCTAAATATTGGAGTTACTAAAAAAAAAAATTAAAAATAAAAATAAAATAAAACTAGTTTAAAAGAAAAGTATATTATTTCGTTCTTTTCATTTTACTGAGGTTTCTTATCTCTAAATATTGGAGTCACTATAACATAATTGTCTTTTTTTTTGCTACTTTTAACAAAAGAAAAAGAAAAAAAGCTAAAAAAACAAACTTTACAAAACCGTAATTTGGAGTTATTATAATGACGAACTAGTTATATATCCCTTGCACTCACATGACTTTGACATAAATATTACATAATGTGTTTTAACACAAATCACAATATATCTAAACTTTAATTATTTGTGGCTTTGTGCATAAGAATTGTATGTTGTCTAAATATAATATTACAATTGGTTAAAATATAAATTTTTATTTTGGCATGCTAAAGCATGTCTAACACATATATGTGGTTGTTAAATAATATCATCTATAACATTATGTAAAACCTTTTTATACTTATATAGTTATAATACATGTGCACGCACGAGTTTTTACATTGATTTTTTATTATGTATTTATATTGATTAATATTTTGTATAAATTTTATTGGATGAAGGATTTAATTTTGTTTTATTGGTATGATGTTGACATTGATTATGCTTAAATTTAATCATTGATATCATGTTTTAAAAATTATGTATGTTTAATAGCACAAAGTGACCCTTGAAAAAAATTGTTTTTCTGAATACCTTTTTAAACTTCAAAGAGGAACTACATGCGTCGTTGGTATATCTCATATATTTATTTTCGTCTCACAACGTGGTCGTGCCTTCATTTTAATATGAGTGAATTACATAAATCGTCCTTGTGGTTTAGTAAAAATTACGGATCTTGTCCATGTGGTTTTTTTAGCGGCTTTGCCTCGTTTTACAAAAGTTACACGGATTTGTCCCTCGTTTGACCCGTCCCAAAAAGACTTCCCTTGCAAATACTTTCTAACGTGAGGGGCTAACGTCATATTTTGGTTTTAACGATCTGGAGCATTACATAAATCGCCCTTGTGGTTTGGTAAAGTTATGAATCTTGTCCGGTGGTTTATTATAATATTTTAAAAAAAAGCTTTTTCTTTTAAAAATTAATTTTATTAAAAAATTAAATTAAAAAAAAAAAAAAAAACTTTTTTTAATTTTATTATAAAACGAATGAAGCCGTATAAAAACGCTTTTATAATGATTTCTATTTTACGTTTCATTTTGTTTTATACGGTTTCGTTTGTTTTGTATGAAAATGTATGAAACATTTTTCATAAAAACCAACTAAAAAATGTAATGCTTTTGAATGAAAAATGTATTAAAACATTTTCGACGCTTTTGTATGAAAACGCACATTTTCATACAAAGCGACATTTTAAACAAAACGTATTTAATTAAATACGATGTCTTTTTTTCATGGTGCAAGTTTCAATACATGCATTAGAGTGCTTGGAACAGGTTTTTTATTTAGATGAAGTTTGTTTAAAATGTATGCTTTTTGTATGAAAACGCATATTTTAAACAAAAAAAACGATGTATGTAATTAACTCTTATATTATTTTGATTAAGTTGGTGGGGTACTTTGTGAAACTAATAAAATGTTATTAGTTTTATTGTTGAATATTATGTTTTAGTTATTGATGTGTTATTAAGATGATGAGATGAATAATGTAATATACTAATAAACCCTGCTCCAAGCACTCAATGCATGTATTGAAACTTGCACCATGAAAAAAGCCATCTCGATTTAATTCATATCGTTTATTTAAATGTACGTTTTCATACAAAACGCATATTTTAAACAAACCAGACGTTTTTTTGTTTGTAATGTAATGCAGATTGAAAATGTACGCTTTTCAACAAAAACGACGAAATGCTTTCATACATTTTCATTCAAAAACGCATATTTTTGTTCGCTTTGTATGAAAAATGTTTTCATACATTTTCATACAAAAAACGACATTTTTTGTACAAAATGTTTTCATACATTTTCATACTAAAGCGAATCTAAACCATATAAAACAAATTAAACGTAAAAATAGAGAAATCTGGTATAAAACGCTTTTTACACGGCTTCATTCGCTTTATAATAAAATTAAAAAGTTTTTTTTAATTTTATTTTATTTTTTTAATAAAATTAATTTTTTAAAAGAAAAACAATTTTTTAAATATTATAATAAACCACGTGGACAAGATTCGTAACTTTTACCAACCACAAGGACGATTTATGTAATTAACTCCGATCGTTAAAACCAAAATATGACGTTAGCCCCTCACGTTAGAAAGTATTTGCAAGGGAAGTCCTTTTGGGACCGGTCGACGAGGGACAAGATCCGTAACTTTTGTAAACTACGTAATTGAAACCGCTAAAAAACCACAGGGACAAGATCCGTAATTTTTACTAAACCACAAGGACGATTTATGTAATTCACTCTTTTAATATTTATACTCATGTTGTTAATAATTATAGCCATATTTAATCTTTAAACTCGTATACGTGCGGCTTAAACTTATTAACATAAATAACATGAGTTGTTATTGAAAGTGGATAGTGAAGAGAGAAAAAAAATAAAAAATAATCTAGTAAGAATAACATGATTGTATATATACAATCTCGTGTATCATTCAAATCTTGAAATTTATAAACAATATTTATAAAGAATATTTATAAACAACAACATATACGTTGTTTTTAAAAATAAACAAAAAGTTTAAGATGTTTAAAGTCTGAAGGTTATTTTTTAACTTTATAAAGTATTAAAAGAACATGGAAAATGATTTGTATAATTTATTTATAATTTAACAACTAAAACGTTATAATTACTTTTCTTTTTCTAATGTTTTTTTACAAAGTCAGCACATATATTTTTATGCCTATAATTTTTTTGTTGGATGAAATTTAGATGGGTTTAAGAAAAATGGTTTAAAAAAAAAAAAAAAACATTTAGTATGAATCTTATATAAAACTAGTTTGTTTTTGTAGAGTAAGGAAATATAATTAAAATGAGAAGAATGAGAAGAAACCACAATCACAAATGTTATATGCATTTACAAAAATATATGCATCTCCTTATTTTTTTGTTCAATAATTTTTCTCACTAGATCCACACTCTGTTTTTGTAATCTAAATATTGGAGTTACTATAAAAAGAAAATATTAGTTTAAAAGAAAAGTATATTATTTCGTTCTTTTCATCTTACTGATGTTTCTTATCTAAATATTGGTCTTTTATGCTAGTTTTAACAAGAAATCTCCATAAAACCAGAATCTGGATTTATTATAATGACGAATAAGTGATTATGATAAAGTTGTGGGTTACAAAATTACAAATATACGGGACACAATGTCATTTTCAAAGGTATACAACATTTTAAATCATATAACAGAAGAGGTAAGATCATATATAATCAGATAGTTTCCGACCATCAGAAATTTAGAATGTTTTCTTGTCAAGTGCATCAAGCTTTAACATCAGGCTTGCATCAACACTAAGCAACGTGTTGCAAACTGGGAGCAACGGATAATAATATTACGGTAAAGATGTTATGGTATTGGTGTGACTGCACAACCCCGTATGTGTTTCATCTCAACAAACTCGGGATGTGATACAGTTCCAGAAGTGACAAAACATAATGGGCAGGCAAGTTGAGTAACAGTAGAATAGCATAAATATAACATTTAGAATAATTTTAACTTTTTTATCCAAAGAGTAAATATTTCAGAAGTATACACATGCGTTTAGACATCAATGCATGAGTTCTACCGTTATATGTTACTCCTGCGACAGTTAACAGATCCAATACTCACATCCTTGTTTTGCCATTCCTAACAGAATAAACCCACAACTTCACACAGCCCTACAGCACTACTCGATATCAGATAATCCAAAATGAAGCTCAATCAAGGCCTACGGGGAGGAGGAGGTGGAGGTGGTGGTAGAGAACTGCTGCTACTGCTGTTGCTGCTGCTTCTTCGTCTTAGAGCCCTACACACCATAGAATTGCAAAAAATATATTAGTACATTCAAAATCTGAGTTTTTTAACAGACTAGTTTATGAAGTAGCATCCGTTTTTGACCCATTCAAATTGTTACCTTGCTAATAGCTGTCCTTTTGTTATTTGACTGACTAGTTTGAGATAAAACAAATGACTCATTTACAAGTATTAAAGTTGAAATTGACACGTCTAGGGTGTGTGTCCAGTTCGCATAGCAACATAAAAGTCACAACTCTTAGGCAGAAATCAGATGGAAAATAAATACTGGTAAAATTTATCTCTGACATTGAATTCAAACACAAGTACCTTTTAGGACTGCGACTTCTTGATATCTTCCTTGCACCCTGTCACATTAAGGAGATATATACCAGTGTTAGCAAAATGAAAAAAATTAGCAACGAGCCAACAACTACTTTGAGAGAATCAGACCTTTCGTGGACTTGGAGAATCTGAGAAAGATGATGACCTCCGACGCCTGTTAACAGGTGGTCGTACCCTGTATAGAAAGAGATGAAAGCAGAATGTGTTAATTATGCCTATTAAAAATCAGAGTAGTGCTAGAACCACAATAACACTTCCACTTTTCACCGGGTATAATCCCTTTACCCAAAAAAAAAATACATCCACAAAATGAGTTGGCATTGTTTGATTGGTGTATTTGACTAGGGCTGAGCACAAAACCGATCGAACCGAGCCGAACCGGACCGAACCGACCCGACCATTTTCGGTTCGGTTTCGGTTCTATGTCTTATCGGTTGTCGGTTTTCGGTTCGCCCAAACCCGACTAAAAAGTTATTCAACAATTTAACCGATCGGTCCGACACAAAACCAACCGGACCG